>JADAZS010000291.1:0-42021 GCA_014872975.1 Diaporthe citriasiana | reverse complement strand
TATAAAGTATCCTTTTATATCTTATAATAGCTTTTTTCTTATATAACTTATAAGAGTATTATAAGCCCGGCTTAAGATTTATAAAAAATATAGATATTAAGAATTAGAAAATAAAAAGTAGGGGCTTTATAGTTATAAGAGTAAATTACTTTAATTAAGAGAATTTAATAGCTAAATATTTATTAAAGCTACTAGGCTAATAGTAATTTAATACCTAGAAAGATAGCTTAACTACTTAATAATAATTATTTAAAATATAACCAGATATTTAGGGTTTTTAGCTAACCAGGCTAAGTTATAATATTATTTTAATTATTATATATAGAAAAGATAATTATATATAATATTACTAGGGATTAGTTTTTAGTATAAAAACTAGGAGAATTAAATTAAAATTATAGCTACTATATTATAAAGTACTTAATAACTTTATAAATTAAATTAGGAAACCAAATAAAGGATTTCTAATAGCTTATTTAATTAAAGATATATTTATAATGGGTATATGTATTAAGGAGAAGCTATCTAGTGTTATAGGTAGCCTAGCTAGTGTTTTAGTTAGTAAACTTGCTTAGTCAGCCCCTTAACAAAGAGGACCTAATGAAGTTCTAAGTTGCTATTATTTCCTCTGACATAGAGGGTTATATGCCTATCAGACTCAATTCTAGGTACCATGATCTAGATCTCATAAGGGAATGATATCGCTGTTGACTATTTCCAACGTAGCACTGTATCAACATTAATTGACGGGCCTCGGTCCCTGCCACCTGTTACGAAACATCAACCAATGCTCTTCAAATGCATCACTTGTCAGAAATTTCATCAGCTTTAACTTGAATAAACCCTTGAATCAGTGTGTTCCGCACTCATGCAACGACATCAATTATGTTACTCTTTTTTTTTTCAATCCAACATGGCTGAGGCTTATTCCCAATGGCCTGCTTGGCCTGTAGGGCTAGGTTGCACAAAGCAAGAATGACGTACAGATTGGAGCCCTGCTCAGTGACAGCCCTTATGTAATCTTGTAGATACATGATTAGAACATCTACAGCCGAAGGAGATTCAAGAACACAATGAGGTCAAGATTCAGCTGAATGAACTTATTTGAGAAATTCTGATACACCCGCCGGCTTAGTTGCGTTCGTATGCTCATGGAATTTCTGCATGTTTGACTTTCTGGTCTCGTACATAGTTTGCCAGTCCCAGTCCCATGTCCCCACACCAGTTCCAACGTCCGTGTAATGGAAGACGGGCCTGGTCCGACCAACCGACAACCGACCGCCCTCCCTTACCTTACTACTGCCTTGTCAATTCGGACGGCTTGAGCCAGAATAAAACTTACCTTGCCCTCGCCCACATTCTCTCTGGTCTGGCAACGACTGTTTTGCACAGATGAAGCCAACCTTCGTGGGGTGATCTAAGCCTCTCAGCCCCATAGCCCAAGCCCCCCAGGGGCCCCAGAGAGCCAGACACACAAGCCTGCCTAGGTGACAAGCCGAACCCAGCCACAGCATGATTAACTTTATTTCCAAAGGCTCCGCGAAGATCCACTGCCGGCCGAAGCTCTGCCCCTGTCGCTGCCAAACAAGAAGAGAAGGGCCCAGCCGCTTCTCTCCCTTTGCTCCCCTTTCGCACGGCTTCTGGACGAGCGGCGGTTATCCCTGTCGGGTCGTACCAGGGCGGTGGGTCTGCGACCATTCTCATTCCCCGGCCCGGGAGGGCAGAGCAGCAACAGTGTCCAGGCACAAGGCTCCTCGGCTCTCCCAACTCTTTCTCCTAATGAACCCCGGCCAACAGGGTTTGAACCAGCGGAAAAGGGCAGAAAGGGGGACATGGGTTGTTGAAGGCAGAGAGAGAGAGAGAGTACCAATCCGCGGTAATGTGAAACAGCCGTGAAGGGGCAGCGAATTTGAAACGCAAAACGAAGACGGCACCTTCCAACCTCAGCCCGTCGCGAGGCCCGCCTCAGTGATTGGAATTAACTGGTAGGAGAAACTTGACGTGAGGCCCAAAAGATTGGCTGTCCACATCCCGCTCGGGCCCGTATCCATCGGCCATACAGTGCTCTCATCTGCTGGGCTCAAACTGCCGCGCCGCAGCCAATACCTACATCGTTAACTTTCTGCAGAATTGCCCTGGGCGTTCACACCGAAAATGTTTGCCTCACTCTCACTCTCCCTCCCAAATGCTGCACAAATACGAATGCCCGTGGCTGCGCACATGCCAGCGACACAGTGCTGTGCAACGCTGGCGCGTCTGCGGCAGGTTGATCACACACACGCCACGGCGGTCGGCAGATCCGGCCGCGCCCACGGGTTGTGCAATCTGGATGATCCGCAGTTGAAACGGCGCTGCTTGGATGATCTCCCTTTTCCCACTATTGCACAAAACAATGTCGGGGACCCAGTGTTTGATTACGGGTTGACGGTCACTTCATCCCTGTTACTATTTTTCTCCTTGCTCTGGCGAGGGAGCATATCTTTGACCGACAGAACCTTATTGTTATTGTTTCCTGTCAGGCAAATGAGGCAATCAATCCACTGTCAGCCTCGCCGCAGCGCCGAAAGCCCCGAGGGAAGGGCGACCAACCGAACCGCGCTTTGCGGTCACCCGCTGTAATGCAGCCACTGTAGATCAGCCGCCCTGGTTAATAATTGGGATTCAAGAGCCCGTGATATAGGACAGGCAGTCGTGGCAGGCGTGACATGGGCTGCCCACAAGGGTGCCCGGCGCTGGAGTTTTGTTTGTTTGAAAAGCGCGGAGAGAAGTGGGTCAAATTATTACCTACTGTGTCACTATCCAGCGGCCGCTCTGGGGGTTTCGAATCGAGGTCCCCCAAAGCGGTGCCCTCTGCCTCATTCGGAGCCCTGCGGCAATTGGATGGTGGGGCCTTCTGTCTGGGGGCTCACCGAAAGGGCTGGCTTCATTCCTCCTGCTCCTGCTGATGGGTGAGCGAAGACCTGCTTGACAGATGCATTGACGAAGCTGAGAAGCTTCCGTGATTGCCAGATCATGGGGAACCAAGCTGACGGTTCCGTACCCTGACGAGGGAATGTCCAGACCACTCTTTCCCAAACGCAGGCGCGCCAGGGGAGCCGGCCAATGGCCTGCACCTGGAACTTTGAGGTGTGTGCCCTGGACAGGCCTAACTGATGTCGACGACCGTTCATCATACCGGGCGACTTCCATCATCGACTGTGCTCACCACCACATGTCTTATCACACGCCCAACGACGGGCCGGTTCCCATGTGCAGGTACACAGACCCTCCGTCCCAATCGGGGCATCCATAGTACGCAGTATACGCACAGATTGGACGGACCGTCCAGACAAGTCCAGGTCCAACGAACGTGCCAACAAGCCCACCAGCTGGGCCAACCCGCCTTTATGCGTGGGCAAGCACAAGCACCCATCACACACAGACGGACGGAGGATAGAAAAAAGGGTGACATTCACAAGGCCGTCGGCCTCGGGCATGTGATGAGACTCCCTCCCCTCCAGCCATTATTGCCTACAGCACCAATCTTGGGCGCCGGCCCAACAGCCAGACAGCCAGACAGACAGCCAGACGGCCAGACGGCCAGAAAGGGGCGCACCTGCCCACGGAACATCGTCCAGCAAGCCGCCTTCTGCATCGTCTCGTGCCAGCTGGGTCGCATGCTCGTACGTAGTACAAGTGCCCAAGTGCTGTGAGGGAAAGGGTGTGCTAATGTTGCGTTGTGTCCCGCCGTCGATCACCTTGCCCTCGGCGGCGCATATACATTGCAGTACTTCTGGTCTAGCCCAAGGGTACATGGGTTGGCAGGCAGGCGGCTAGGGGAACATGAATGGTTACATAATGTCAAGACAGTGTGCCGCGGGCGTTCTTGTCCCAAAAGCCATCGAGATGCTGCGTGCTCGGCAAGTGCATCATCATCACACATTGTTGGGCCGGATTACCTTTACAGTCTCTGTCTCTTATCTCATATGACATTTCTGTCTAACTGCATCACCCCGGACTGTCGACTTATTGTTCCCGATCGAGGATAGGGCGAGGGAGGGACGACGGTTGGACAGTTGGAAAAGACAGACACACATCCGGACGAGGTAAGACATGCATGCATAGCACGCCGTCTCGATGGGAGGCATGTCTCCGATCTAAACCCGATCTCTTCATCTTCCGGAAGGGGAGGGGGTCCCAAGTTGAGACCTGGATACAGGAGATACTGTGTTGCTCGCTGGTAAACCTACCTCTTGGAGATGACTTGTTTTTGGCCCGACAACTTCCAAGGTTGTCTAGCGGATGGCCTGGACACGGCTGGGACAGAAGCCCGGGTCGAGACTAGAGGACCGTTTCGGTCGACTGGCATGTACTTGTCAAGTAAGGTATAGCGAGGTTGTGGACTACCTACACTACGGTAGAGCTGGCTGATTAGCTAGTCTAATTCCAAGGTTGGACGGGCCAGGTGCTGGCGTGCTCCATCGGCGGGAGCGGTGCCAGGCCGCATGCTCTAAATGATGGGTGGCTGTCGTGGTGGGGGGACAGAGGGGTAGAGAGGATGGGTGTTGTATCGCACCACTTGGAACATGTATCGATAAGTCACAAAAGCCAGGCCCAGTCTCCTTCGCCCCTCGCATTGGGCAGCTGGTGGTGGTGGTGCTGGTCGCTGGCACACATATAGGTATGTGCGGCAACGGACCTATGTATTGCGGATAGATCAAAGGGTGTCGTAATTACAAGAGGATGACGACAACGCAGGTCCGGTTTAATGGACTCGTGCTCTGCGGCCCAGGCCCGGGAGCCGGGATCAAACCGTTCTGCTCAGCACAGCGCAAGCCAAACATGGGGCACATGTGTATTGTGGTAGCCGTGGGACAGTCTATGATGCTGTCCCTCATCGGCATGGCCAACCCGCCTGCCCCGGCACTTACACAGTAATGTCTAGAGACAAGCCCAGGAACTTTCGCAGATTGCATCTCGCCAGCCTGGTTTGCTGGCTGGCTGCACAGTAGTGTACCAAGAACCAACCCACACCCGCAACATCACCGGATTCAGCATCCAGCATGAGGCATCAATAAGCACGGCGCCGCCCCCTCGGGACAGCCGCACACCCAGACAGCTGGGTAGGTAAGCAGGGCCCCTTGCTCTGTGCTGAGATGTGCGCCGTCAGCACTCACACTCTGGGTGTGCTGAGCGATCGCCCGCCGACTGGGTGAGGAGGAGCCACGGTTCCTGTGTGTAGGGCTGAGGATGACATACCCGGGCTTTGGCTCGTGGCCTGCCTTGTAGACTATGTATGTATGGTCGTCGTCGTCTCCGGTACGGAATAGTAGGCCACTGCCAGCTCCTTCGGTGAGCAGACATAGAGAGTCTGGGGACCCACCGTGGCCGTGGTCAGCCTGTCACTGCCATGCCACGCCAGCCAGCCAGCCCGGCTGGCCGAACAGTCATGGTTCATGTCATGTCAGAACCCACCGGCCGGGGAAAACCAGACAGGTGCCCCCCACCACCATACACACTGCAGTGGGCTCTGCGGATACACACGGTGATTGATGGTTGTTCACCCACATGCACCCGGCCGAACATGTCTCAATTCACCATGGCAGGCAAGAGGCAGGCGAGAGGGGGCATGACCTGACTTTGTCTCGGTACATTTCCACTCTATCCCATTTCCATCTCATATCCCATCACATTCCCATCACACAAACCCGGCACACACAATGTCAACACACGGAGGTGCACCAACACAGGCACAGGCACAAATACACACCGTAACAAACACGCACACAGCCCAGCCCAGCCCGCTCGCCCGCCCGCCGCCGCCGCCTCCCTCCGCCCAATTCGGGCCTAAGCACCCCGGCACGTTACGCCGCGGACCCTGTGGGTAAGCTGATGGGCGCAGGAAGGAATGGGATTCCCTTTTTAGGGGAGAAATTCTCCGCGAGCAGAAGGGATGTGTGTGTGTGTGTGTGTGTGCGCGCGATAGGGGTAGAGCAGAGAGCAAGAGAAGGGATGAACTTGACCGCCTGCGTTGCCGAGTCTAAACAAACAACCTAATCACAGGCTGACGCCCACTCGCTCGCTCGCTCGGCTATCCATTAGACGAGGAGGGGAGGCTCGTACGCTCTCGCGTGTTTTTATACAGACTCGCCTAATTTAACCCAACCCAGGGCGGCAGATGGGGACGTGGGGTATGTACGGGATTATGGCCGTGCACATACAGTAATGACTTCTTTGCATGCAGAGCAGACCAAGCTGCAAGCAGGCAGGTGGTTTGTTCGTTCGCCAGTGTTCCCCCCTGGTCTCATCTTGCTCGTCGCGCTGCCTGCCTGCCTGCCCGCCTGCCGTCTGCAACATCCTCCCCTCCCCGCCCACCACCCGTCCGGGTTCTCACGGGCTGCCCCGCAGAAGGGCAGAGTGGCGTGCCCACCCGCCCCATCGCAAGCGCTGTACACCAAGCACGTCGTACTTGCGGTAGTACCTGACATAAAGTTCCATAGATGGTTTAGGCTCGGTTCCACACCGGGCCCTAGGCTGGGCCTGGCGTGCTGCGAGGGAGAGGGAAGCGAGGCGAGAGCTGGCTGGCTGGCAACGGCAGGCAAAGACAGCACACACTATCAGACTATGAAGCAAGGAAGCAGGCAAGCAGGCAAGACAAGCGGGAGCGCTGGCGCCGATTCGCAGACGCAGGGCCCCCCCCAGCCAGCTTAACCCGGTCTTTCCCACAATGGAGATTCCCATCTTTGCTGTTGTCACCGCGCATGCCTTTTATATTGCTCAGTAAATTGCTTGCCACGTCTCCCTGCAAGTAAACGAATCCCCGGCTCTGGTAGCTCGAGCGAGATAGACTAGGAAAATACACAGTAAGAGAGGGGAGAGAGAGAGAAGACGCTGGATTACGTAAAGCACCACACTGATGGGCAGCCATTGACTGCCACTTGTGTATGAGCATTAGGTTTTTGGCTTTCTGGCCGGAGTATCGGGTTCGCGGATCTCAGCGGCAGCGCCGATCCTGGAACCCGGCTCGTGTCATGCTGAGTCGCCAATCGGCCAGGGTCTTTCGGGGGCCAGAGGGTAGAGAGAGGGGGGGAGAGAGAGAAGGAAAAGAGAGCATCGGAATCGAAGCAGGCTCTGGCATTTACCAGAGACTGAGAGCCGCTGGTAGAGCAGAAGCTTTCTGTCAAGGTCTCTTTTGGGTTTTCATGTGGTTGCCGATCAGTCCAGGACAGAGGGCGGGATCAGAGATGCCAACCGTTCCGATCTACCACAGTGCGTGTGCAAGGGGTCAGGGTTCTCAGGGCAGGGGCACCCGCGGTTTGTTTTCTAATTCTGCTCCACTACCACCTCCACCAGCACTTCCGGCCCTTCCTTTCCTGATGCCGTAGAATGATGTCCGTAAATGAGGACGTCCCCACAAGCTGCATATTGATGTCGAATCACTCGTGGTAGAGAGAGAAAGAGGGAACAAAAGAGAGCCTAGATCAGCAGACCATCGTCGCCTGTGTGGTGTTTAAAGATCCTGGTACGCTTCGATACTTTCGAGCAGCTTCCCTGCACGACGTGCACTACACAGCCAGGACTCGGGCGTGGTAGCACGATCAATTCTCAGCGCGCAGAGGAGAAACCCAAAATGCCCCTTGCTACTGTTAATAGGGAATAAACTCTTTTTTTGTTAATTTTTTTTTTAAAATTTCTTTTTTGGCAGGTGGAGGAGAAAGCCACCGCTCATTCCATAGGCTGTCCAGACGGGCCTTCTGAAGTCCAAAGCATGTGGGCTAGGCCGCAATCGGCCCCGTGCCAGGTGGTGGCCGGAAGCCCGCTTCAGCCTCCGAGGATGTTGTTTCACCGGCTGGGGAGCCGATGGATCAACCCACCTCACCGAGGAAAGGAGGCCAAGATAGATAGAGAGAAGGAAAATGCCTCCCTACCTCCCTCTCTTCCGGAAGAGGCGGGGTGGGGGGTAAAGGAGGGGCAGATTCGTATGTACTTTACTCCTCCTCCTCCTCCCTGCTTGGCCCAAAGTCGACGGACCCCAATCTGGAGGCTGAGGCTCCGTCAGTTACCGTTTGGTGGTGGAAAAGGCACGCGCCCCCCGGAACTCGGCTTCGTTCTGTACTTTTGCCTGTTCGGAGTGGGAGAGCGGGCGGGACAGTCAGTGAGGGCGTCCTCGCGGTTTCGCTGCCCGAGTGGACTGGGCGTTTGTAAGGCCGAGAGCTCTTGTTCTCCCTTCTCTCCCATCCCTCCATCATCCTGCCAGAGTGGAGTCGGACGAACCATGTTAGATATCGGGGGCTGGATGACCGGTTTCACACCGGATTTTGCAAAAAAAGATGTTAGAAGGATGCCCCGGCAGGCGGAGAACTCCAAACACCCCACGTAGACAGACAGACAGACAGAGACAGACAGAGCAACCGGAGGGGGTTAATTGCCTCTTTCGGTTCGCCGGCTCGTATCATCCCCCCCCCTCCCCCAAAAGTGCCCGCCATCGCAGTTGTCGCCCGCGGAAGGAAGACATGTATGTCATCGGGCCTCCTCTCCCTCCCCTGCTGATAGGACGTTGCTTACCCGGCGGAGGGGACCAGGCAGCTGCCAGGACCACAACAAACTACCTAGCTGTTGCTGGCCGTCTAGTCACACACACAACACAACACAAACACACGTCTCCACACGCCCGTGGGCACAAAGGCGTGGGCAACCAGGTTCAGCCCGCCTGCCCGCCCATTGTGACTGTGACTATCCCTCACTGACCCCCGTCTGCTGACATGCTAGAACAGTGGTACAGTGAATCCGCCATCATCATTCGTATGCCGGTGCACGCCGCAGCACACAAGTCTACACAGTAGTGCACACAGCTGTGGGCAGCGCGGGCGTGACAATGACCTGACCCTGACCTGGCCTGATCCTGACCCTCTGCCGGACCTCGGAGTGCAGTTTTGTCGCGGTGGAGGGGCAGTTTCCACGGCAGTGGCAGCAGTGTGATGTCAAGACCCGAACTCAAAAACGGGATGCTCGGCCACGGTAGGGCCCGAGTCGCACCGACATACATGGGGGCAACTGTCTTGGCCGCTGGCGGACAGAGACAGACTCCGGCGCCCCAAGCCAGGTGGATGCATGCTGGGAATCAAAGCTGCGGGCGAACAGACGAACTTCGGAGCTCTCTGGTACTCTACCTGGTGGCCTTGTTGTTGTGTGGGCCACGAGGTGTTTTGGCTGGTGAGGAAGAGAAGCGTGTCATGAGAGGGATGATCCCTTTGTGAATGTTCCCGCGGTGCTGGTTGTGACATTTCTTGGGTGGCGGATAGGCGTGCCAGGATGTAGTCGCGAGAAGACCAGCACTGTGTAGATACTGCGTGAGGTGCATGTATGCATGTGTGTCTGTCTGGTACTGACTAAAGGGCGCACGACGATTTCTACACTAGTGTAGGACCCTTGGCCAGCCGAGTACCCCGGCGTTGCTGAGTGAGAGACGAAAGAGTGTCGCCATACCCGATGGAGGGGCAGCAGGTCTGGGCAAGACATGCAAGAGATGGATCTGAATCAACTTTGTATAGGGGTGGGTACCGAGTACGGTAGATAGAGAGACTGTACACTCTGTGGGTTAAACGACCCCTTTTCCTGCCCTCTGTCTGTCTCCTCTATCCCCTCTCGTGTTCACAGCTATCCTCCATCTGCATCGCCCTCTCAAGCTCAAGTCGTTCACCTCCTTTTCCCCCTGCACCACGGAGACTTTTCTGGTGGTGATTCGGGCGGTGTCGGGCGAGAATGAGGTGTGGGGTGGCTGGACAAGGGCAGGACAGGCACCACAGGCACGACAAGAAGTTTTGAATGGGGAAAGCCACTTCGGTTGGCACATCCGCTGACACCGGCCGACGGGGGGTGGGGGAAGTTACTGTAGACTATCTACTATAGTGTAGACTGCAGTACATGCACACGCACGCGCATACATACATACATTCATACATACACGCATACTGTACATAAAGTAGGACAAGGGAATAAAGTGGCTCGGCAAGGTCCTGGGCTCTGCTGGGGTTCTGACATGGACATTGACCAGGGCCACGGTGTAGACCTCCTCACCCTGGCAAATGCCCTTTGAAACGTGCTTCTTTTTTTGTTGCCATTTAGTCCTTGGGCCTGTTCTGTTGGGGATTGCGAGAGAAGCAGCGGTAGACATGGGCCCAGAGTAGTCGAAGCACAGAGAGACGGAGAGGAGAGGAGAGAAGCTCGGAAGACGGTGGAATCGATCAATGGACTGACTGATGACTGACTGTGTGCTCTCGCCCATGTCATTGTTCCTTCTCCAGACGCACTTGCATCTGCACCATACCTGCCTTTGACAGTTCATGTACTGTACTGTTTGTGTCCGCACGGTCTGTACGGTAAAGACAGCCCTGGACCCATGTACCCGTGGTATCCCAGCACCCATGAACAGCCGTGGACATGGACCTTTGACGGTGGGATTGATCTCGACCGAAGTGACAAGGCATGCCGTTTTAGATCCCCCCTTCAGACGCCCAGACATCCAGCCGAGCGAAGCCCGCACGTGCGGTCGGTCGGTCTCTGGCTGGGCCTTGGCTGGTGCAGCAGACCTCAAAAAGTTTTGAAGTGTGTTGTTGGTGGTGGCAGCCATTATACAAGTCAATGGATCCGACCCATCATTGGGTCTGTGGCAGCAATTGCTCGTGCTGGTCGCCTGCCTCATTCAAGAGCAAGACGAGAGAAGAGGGCAAGCAAGCGAGGCCGGGTGAACCAAGCGAGCCACCAGACAGACCTGATGACATCCGCCCATGGATGCAGCTAAACCATCGTGCCCATCCGTCGACCCCAGATCCCTGCCCCCCTGCCAGCGCTGTCAGGTACTCTGAAAGTACCACGTCGTTCAGGCACCCAGGGCGACAGACCAGCCCTGGAGCCCATGGGCCTGTCACAGCACGCTGGGGAACGGGTTCCCGGGGCCCGTCCGCCGACCTTCATGTCAGGGCATCCAGAACCAAACACCTAGCCTGCCAGCCCAGCCCACGGCGCAGTGACCTCGAAGCGACTTTGGGCGGTCCACTCCGGCTTGCCCACCCTCGCCCACCCACACTGCCCTTCTGGGCCGCCGCGCTGCCCAGGTGGGCTTCGCTGAAGTCTCCCATCGCCTCTACCTGGACTACTGGATTAGGTACCCTGCTACCATACCTTCTTTCTTTCGCTTCTCCTTCGATCCCCATGTACCTCGTACCACCACGACCGCCTCTCTTAGGAATCCCTCCTCACCCTCTCTTTCACCCGCCGAACCTCTCCTCCTCACTTACTTGCTCGCTCGCTTGTTCACTTACTTCCTCGATCCCCTCAACTCCCCTCCTGCTGTTCCCTCGAGGCGACAACCTCTCGAACCGCCATGTGACGAGCCCCCTGCAGCAACCCAGACTCAACGGTACCTACTACGATCGCTGCTCGTCACCCAAGACACACCCACCTGCCCTGCAAGGCCGACCGTACGCCCAGCTTGCCCACTCGCCTACCCACGAACAAATCCTCCCCCCCCCTTTCGAATCTAGACTCGAACAGACTACTCGACATATACGGAGGATAAGGCACGACGAGTACGCCCAAGACTCCTCTCAGCCCGGTTCCTGACAGCTTCGGCTGCTGGTAATTGTGGTGCAGAGTCCCGGTCTCGAGGTGGAACATACATCATCTGCTGCAGCCATGGTTCTGAGCATACCCGACACCGGCCTCCACCTGGAGAGCTCGGCCAAGTCTGCAGACACCCTCCCTCTGCAGGCATTCGCCCTCACACTCAGTGACAATGTGATTGAGGACTTGATCCAGCGTGTGCAGAATGGGGGGGATGTCAAATTGTCCCTGGGAAATGTTCCCGTAAGTGATGTTGTGGAGCCCGCGAGAGTTGGGATGGAAGAGGCAATTCATTCCTATTGTTCAACTGCGAGAACAATAGCCTCACAATATGGACCCCAGCGGAAACAATGTGTTTTCAATTGGGCGGAGCCATCCCATTCTCTGAATTGGTTTCTGCCACTATTCAACTCGGACAACCAGGCGGCTAACTTAGATTTAAACCCACAGTCCCTTCTCTGCGGCAAGGACGTCCACAAGATCCCAAGGGCTGCCGAGATACCCAACCTCGACCTCTACCTGACCGACCCCTCAGACTCGACACAAGAAGCAGAGAAGCTGCCACATCCCACAATGTCTCTCTTCATGAGGCCTGAGCTCAGGAAGTACCCCAAGCTCGCCGCGGGCCGCCGTGTGGCTGTCAAGGAGAAGGCAGCCCCGGCGAACCCCCCGGCTCGAAGCCCACAGACCGACCTCCCCGACGACATCGCACAACTCAAGAAGTCCATGGCACAGGCCAAGAATGACAAGCTGGAGAACGGGTGTGTAGTGCGGAGCAGACTGTGGAAGTGGTCTGAGCTAACTTGCATCCCTGCAGTACCAAGATCGTCAATACTCCCATATCGGGCGTGAAGCGAGGCGCAAAGACCAGCAAGGCGAAGCTGCTCCCATCCGGCAAGGGGAGCACCTTCACAACCACCATCAGCAGGTCTGGTGCCGCTAGCCCTGCTCTCAGCGGGACGGGTTCACCCTCGCTGGGGGCGACGCTGTCAGCCGATGAGCTGGCCAAGGAGAGGGCAAAGGAGCTCCGGTCACCGGTCGTGCACGAGCTGGCCGTCAGGGAGATGACCTTCGAGGAACTTCAGTCCAGGTGGCCGAATGACGACAGCGACTTCAAGCCTGCCCTGGATAAGGTGGCCGATTTTGACAGCAGCCGGCAAAAGTACGCCTTGAAAAAGATGTACTGGAAGGAACTCGACGTATTCAGATATGGATACGACTCGGACGAGGAGCGACAAAAGGCCATCGATAACGCCATCAGGATGTACGATCGCATGCGTGTGGGCACTACCGAGCCTGTGTGGCAGAGATTGCTGCCCAAGGAGGAGCGCGGAAAAGGAAAGTGTCTCAGCAAACTGCAGGCAACGATCGCCAAGAGTGCGGCTACTGCGCAGGCCAAGACACCGCAAATCAAGGTCCACGATGCAGAAGATTCGAGCGGCAGCAGGAATGGAGATGGCAACTTGTCCGGTGTCGAAAGAAAGACAAAGAAGGCCGGCTCCCCACTACCACGCTCTTCGTCGCAGACGAGGCAACCAGCCAAGAAAACCGAAAGCAAACTGCTGTCACAGAAGAAGACACCTACTCCAAAGGTTTCGCCTACCAAGGCTGGCGCGAAGACGGCAAAGGCCAAGGGCGGCCGCATCCTATCGAAGGAGATCATCTCGGACTCCGATTCTTCTTCGGAAGATGCACCCATGTCGAAAACCGTAGCCAAGTCGAAGGCAGCGGACATGGAGCGGGAGAAGGCGAGGGAGAGAGAACGAGAAAGAGAGCGGGTTGAGAGGGAGAAGGAGCGCGAGAAGGCCGAGCGGGAAAAGGAGCGCGCGAAAGAGCGCGAGAGAGAGCGTGAGAGGGCTGAACGAGAAAAGGAACGCGAGAGGGAGCGCGAGAGGGAGAAGGCCAGGCAGGCGGAGAAGGCAAGGCAAAAGGAGGCCGCAGCCGCCAAGCCCAAGCCCAAGCCCGCCGCGCCCAGGGAAGTCATCAAGCCCCAGGTTGTGGCTCGGCCGGTTGTCCAAAAGCGATCCCGGGAGGATCCCGACGATGACAGCAGCTCCAGCTCAGGCACACCACTGAGCAAGCGTGTGAACAGGGAGGTCAAGGCGCCTACTGCGCCCTCGTCCAAGCTGGCAAACAAGCGACCCCCCTCGGATTCGAGCTCGCAGGGCTCATCCCGCAGCAACGGCAATGCTGGGAACAGTCTCCCCAGCAAGTACAAGAACACCAGCCCGATCAAGTCATCGCCCCTTGCTTCTTCCCCACCAACCAACGCCTCAGACTTCGACCACACCTCTACCGACGAGAGCCGGCATGGTCGTCAACGCGGCCGGTCCCCAGACCGCAGCGTAACAGTGGCGAATGGAAACATCAACGTTAAGAAACGCAAGGCACAAGCCGATCGGGATACCATCGACGTGGCCATGGCAGACAAGAAGCGACAGCGGGTGTCGACCGAGATTCTGGACAAGGCGCGCAGGTTCAAGATGCATTACGTGGTGTACCAACAGCTGCACCGCGAGCTGTCCCGGGCCAACAGCTTCAACAAGGAGAAGTACGAGAAGCTGATGGAGATGCACGAGAGCCTGGAGGACCTGAAGAGCTCCATCTACTCCCAGGTGCCGCAGAACGTCTAAGACGACGGGACGAACGAAACAAAGCTGGAAAACGACAGACGATCTTTCATTGCACATGCATGGGGGATCACATGAGGACGAGATACTCACGGTATGCATGGGAACAGCAGCAACATATCTCTCTAGAGAAAGCGGATTTTCAGGACGCGATTTTTCTTGGTTCCTTTGTTCTAATTTCCTACGATGAAAGTGCACAGCACATGGGGGCTTCAAACATCGAGTCCCCCCCCCCCTCATCACACACACCCTGAGCATTTACAAAACGGTTTGGTTTGCATTGTTTGGACAAGGGAAGGGGAACCCAGGTCTCAGGGAAGGTGTTTCAGGGTCATAGCATTTTCCTGCTGCTGCTTTTCTCGTTCCTCTTAACTTTTTCTGAAAAACACTTCCTGTGGATAGGAAGATCATGATACCAAGAATTAAAAAGAGATTCTCATGAATAAACTTGAACTACTGAGATTCAAAGTGATTTGTGCTAGAGATTGATAAAGCGCTGATGTCCCATGAAGACCCGTCCTCCCGTGTGTGGTCTGCTTCTATTATGCGTACTGCTTGCTCCCTTGGTTTTGTCCTTGGTTCCCTTACTACAGAACAAGCCGCAGCCACAAACAAGCTGCTGTGAAACCCCTGGCCAAGACCTTCGGTGAGAATGCAGCCCACTCTATCAAAAGAAACTTTCCGGGGGTGCTAATCTATGTCTCATGTTTATTAACTTTTTCTTCTATGACTTTCTACATTCCCGTATGCAGCGTACAACACGGACCGCCTCCTGTCCCGAAGCTTAGGCACGCAATGAGTCTGTTGTACACATATATGGGACCCACGGCGACGGATACGCACTGGGCCCAGCTTTTTGAGGACTGTAATCTTGACTCACGGATTAAAATATGCTTGCTTCTCTTTTTGATTTTCTTAAATGGGCAATCCGTACCTTGCCCCGTCCTTGTGTGGCTTCCGCTTCCCAGATCCAGATCCAGAGTCAGGGCTTTCAGATCCAGCACAAACAGTCGGCATGGAAGTTCCTAGTCAGATTCTTCGTTGGTGCCCTTGGATTTAAACTCTTGCTGGGGTCTACCATGTGCCCGCATAGGTATAGACTCGGGCAAAGACGAGCGGCGGTCAAAGCGAAGCGACTGACGACACTTTGGCTATTCTGAGACGCGCTTGATGATTTTGAACTGTTTAGCAGATTATGGAAGACTACAGAGGAAAATAGTGTACCCACACCTCTGTGACCTCCTGGATCCAACAATTATTAGACTGTCATAGCAATGGTAGGCATAGATTATGTCGTCGTTACGAGTGGCCATCCCCTCTCATCCCCCCTGTCTTGTTCCTGGAGAGCAAAAGATCGGAACCTCCCGCGCCCAAATCCTGCCCCTGGAGTTGGCTGGAATGTGGAACGCCCCTGACGTGATCGGTCGAGACTTCCTGAGCATTCCTGCGCGTCTCTGCCATCGAGAGGTGGTGCCTCTTCGGTGCCTTGAACTGTCTCGGCGCCACAACCATCGCTCAACCTGACAGCTTGGCGCACCACTCTGCCAGGTCTACGTAGTTCATGCGATCAAGCCCGGGAGATCGTCGATGAAGATCAGGGGACTTGGTTCAGTTCTTGTCTGGGAGACTTTTGTTCGAAGCAAGTTATTAAATATGATGTTATTCCGAAGCAAAATAGTGGTCGCTCCCAACCTAGACCGCAAGTAGCTAAGAGGTTCGTTTGTTTTGTCTTCTTGCCCATAATGACGTACAAAAAGCAGGGGCCAATTCCCGTGTTGAATTGTCTCCATCCCCTCACCAGGTCGTGACCTAGAACCTTTACTCCCTTGTCCCCGACCCCGACCGCATACTTTGAACCCGGAGCGCGCCGTTGCCTGCTTGCACTAGAAAAATCAACGCTGTTGTTGCTTTGTGCCGTGACTTCGAGCGTAAATAATGGTGTTGATGGCTGTGGCCCGTCGTCTTCTATTGCGTCTTGAAGAGGAGGATGGCGCAGTGTCCGAGGTAGAAGTAAATGAAATGTTTGGTTTCTGCCGGAGAGTCAGTCCTATCTCCGTCCTCTCCTAGCCCCCTGCGACGATGGGACATTCATACCATGGGTCACGAAGCTTCCAAAGTTTCGACCGACAATGCAATGCCATGTGGGACCCTTGCGCTCGTCAAATGTTCTCTTGATGTGCTGGGCAATGTCCTGCCATCCCTCATATATTAGCGGCCGGGTTGGACCATCTTGGAAATGTGTGTCAAATCCAGTGGAGGATGCGATGGCAGTCCCGTACCTTCTCGATTGTGAACTTCGCCATTGCCTCTTGAGCTGTATCTGTCGTCAGCGTCTGTACCACCCCAGCCGTCCTTGCACCCCGCCAAGGGCCAGCTTACCGATGTCGATGGCCTCCTGCTGCATGTCTTCCGTCTGTTGCCCCGTATTTCAGCCTATGGCCACAGTTTCACTCAGGCCTCTGTGGTGTCGTCCTTACCATGTCAGCGCTCTTAATCTGAGCATCGAGCTTCTCCCGAGGGCCCGGGGAAGTAGCGCCTCCTTCGACTGCCATGGCTAGCTTCGGGTTCTAAGATGATCGCCAGACGTTAGCCGTGATGAAGCAGAGCAGAGTGAGCTGTGGCAATCAGGGCGCGGTGGTAGTCATGGGCCTTTGGGCTGAGTTGCGGTAGCCAGCTGGCGTTCGCGGACGGACCCGACGTGCGCCCCTCTCGCGGACGAACTACTGCCAACCCTGGCCTCTTGTGAGAGGCACTGCTCTGTATTCTCGTACCTTGAGGGATCTGGAGAGTGTCGTGGGGTCGTTGCGGCGTAGGTTGGAGTCGACGGGCGGGTAGCCAAGGCGGTTGGGAGCGTTGTTGTCGTTTGATGCCCAGGGAACTCTATTCGCACAAAGAGCCGCGGTAGCCTCTGGGATGCCTTGGGCCGCTTCAGCTCCCCTGAACGGACGAGACCCTGCCAGCGATCACGGTGGGGCACGGACCCCCCGACCGTCCGACTGCGCTAGTGACTGGAAACGGAGTGTGGGGAAAGGGTGCTGTTCTCCAATTTTCGACCCGCCAAAAAGTTCTGCCTGCTTATTTTGCAACTCACCGCGCATCCTTCTGTCTGTGCTGGTAGACTTCAACTCGTCTTCTCTCGTTCCTCTCCTTCTTTTTTCTACATCAACCTCCCCCACGACATCTACGCAGTAGATACTTCTGAATCGTCCCATCGATCAGGATGTCCACTGCAGGTGTGGAGTCGTCGCGGCTGTTCGTCAAGAACCTGCCGCCCGCGATCACAGAGGCCGATTTCCGAAAGCATTTTACTACCGGCGGCCGAGCAGTCACCGACATCAAGCTGATTCCGAAGAGGAGGATCGGCTATGTTGGCTATAAGACTCCAGAGGACGCAGCCAAGGCTGTCAAGTTCTTCAATCGCTCGTACATCCGCATGTCCAAGATCTCGGTTGAGATCGCGAGACCCATATCGGACCCCTCCCTGCCGACTGCTAAAAAGATCGCCCCCCGTGTTCAGAACAAGCTGCCTACCCCCGAGCTTGAGCCGAAGGCGACAAAAGATGACGGAGATGGGAAAAAAAGAAAGAGGGAGGACGTGGACGAGTCCGACCCCAAGCTGAAAGAGTACTTGGACATGATGCGCCCGGGACAGGCTACCTCGAGCAAACTTGAAGGGATTTATGGCCAGCAGCCTAATGAACTGAAGGAATTGGAGATGGCAGTCGTTCCTGCGGATGCCGAGAGTGACGATGAATATGAGACCATCCCAGCCAAGAAACCGAAGCACCGTGGAGAAGCGGTTGAGGAAGCATCGGCCGCGCAGGTGCATGCCCCCCCGCCCGTGGTCGATCCACCACGACAAGACATTGACCAAGATATGCCCGACGCGAAAGGACCAGCTGATGCAACAGATGATGATTGGTTGAGATCACGGACGAACAGATTACTTGACCTTGTTGATCCGGATGACCAGTCAGCACTGCCTCGCACTCCCGCACCAACTATCCAGGCCCCAGCTGCAACGATTGAACCATCACCTTCAGCAGAGGCAGAATCGGACCGCGCCCCTTCGGAGGCTCCCAGAGAGCCTGCTGCTGTTGACAAAACGGGCGAGGAGGGCGCGACGGAACAAATACTTCGCACAGGTAGGCTCTTTGTTCGGAATTTGCCCTTCAAGGCCACTGAGGCCGAACTCGCGAAACATTTCCAGAAGTACGGAGAAACTGAGGAGGTAAGCAAGTCTTTTTCTTGTCTCTGGAACCCCCACTTCCAACTACACCCGTCGTAGTGATGAACCCATGATAGGGACATCTTATGCCAAAGGCACATGATTATATTTTGGGTCGATTATTTTAGTAGATGCTTCGACTTTTCTGAACGACGAATTCACTCGATCATATTGTCTCAGCTTGATCAAAATTCAACGCGCTGACGCAGATCTAGGTACACATTCCTGTCTCTGGTTCGGGGCAAGGTAAGGGGTTCGCCCACATCTCATTCTCGGATCCAGGTTCTGCCATTGCAGCATTGCAGGATGCGGATGGCAAGCCTTTCCAAGGACGTCTCCTCCATGTTCTCCCAGGTCAACCCAAGAAGGACCAGCAGTTAGATGACTTTGCCATCTCGCAATTGCCGCTCAAGAAACAAAACCTTTTGCGCAAAAAGGCTCAAGCATCGACCAGTACTTTCAACTGGAACTCATTGTACATGAATCAAGATGCTGTGCTTTCGTCAACTGCAGATCGTCTAGGAGTCTCCAAATCAGAGCTCCTCGATCCCACCTCGACCGATGGGGCCGTGAAACAGGCGGTAGCTGAGACACAAATCATCCAAGAGACGAAAGCTTACTTTGCATCCCACGGAGTAAACATTGAGGCCTTCAAAACCCAAAAGAAAGGAGACACGGCAATTCTGGTGAAGAATCTCCCTTTCGGCACCAGTCTAGAGGAACTACGAAAGCTGTTCGAAGAAGCTGCCGGTGGTAATGTGCTCCAAGTTTTGATGCCACCAAGTAAGACGATTGCAATAGTCCAGTTCTCACAGCCTGTTGCGTGCAGAACCGCGTTTGCAAAGCTGGCCTACAGGAGACTGGGCTCGTCGATTCTGTTCCTGGAGAAGGCGCCCGCAGATCTGTTTGGAGACCAACAGACAGTCACCCAGCAGCCCCAGGCTGGTCGCCCTGCTGGCGTACAGAAGATATCCGGCACGGATCTTCTGGAAGGGGCTGATGACCAGGACAGCCAGGACACGACATCACTTTACGTCAAGAACCTGAGCTTCGATACCACCACGGCACAGCTGGCAGATGCGTTCAAGCCCCTGGACGGATTCATCAGGGCACAGGTGAAGACAAAGACTGACCCCAAGAAGCCGGGTCAGGTGTTGAGTATGGGTTTCGGATTTGTGCACTTCCGCTCAAAGGCGCAGGCTGAGGCTGCTGTCAAGGCCATGAATGAATTTGTGCTGGATAACCACACCCTCACAGTGAAGGCATCGCACAAGGGCCACGACGCGGCCGAGGAAAGGCGACGGGAAGACAAGGCCAAGAAGGCCGCAGGACAGAGGACCAAGATCGTCGTCAAAAACCTCGCGTTTGAAGCTTCCAAAGCTGATCTACGCCGCTTGCTCGGGACATTCGGCAAGCTCAGAGTCGTTCGCATTCCCAAGAAGTACAACGGTCCTTCGTTAGTGGCCCACCCCCCCCCCCGTGTTGGCTCATTATTTCGCCGCATTTACTAATGCGAAAACAAACAACAGACGTGGATTCGCATTTGCGGAATTCGAGTCGCCACGAGAGGCAGAGAACTGTATCAAGGCGCTCCGAGACACCCATCTGCTCGGGCGCAAGCTGGTCCTGGACTACGCCGAAGCCGAGGCCGTCGATGCGGAAGAGGAAATCGCCAAGATGCAGAAGAAGATCGGGGGCCAGGTCAACAAGGTGGCGCTGCAGAAGCTCACCGCAGGGAAAGGCAGTGCCAGACAGAAGTTCGAGATCGGGGATGACAACGAGGACAACGCATGACGATTCGACGAGGCGCGTCGTCGAATGGCGAAAAGGGCTAGATAGGGCTAACAGTCCGGCCGGCGGGATCTAAAATAATACCGCTTGGATTCTCTCATCTTTCGCTCACACACTCTATCTTTTTTCGGGCTTGTCTGCTGGCACAAGGGGAGGAGACCCCCAAGTACTTTCGTTGTGTCTTGTCCATCCCTTGGTTGAAGGAGATCTTCACCACAAACACGCACCCGCCAAATTTCATGAGCCCCACTCGACAACCCAATTTGGGCTTCAGTTTTGCCCCCCTCGCCCCCTGCAATTGAGTATCCTCCTGCTATCTTTTCGCTTTGAACACGATGTCTGTCGCTAATCTCATTGTCATGCCTACTGGCGGATGTGCCCCGCCCTGGGACGCCCATGTGGCCGGACACATACGTTGCATAAGCTGCCGGTGCCACAAGCCCCAGACCACATAATCACCCCTGCATTCCTCTTGCCGAGACGGTACTTTCCAAACATCTTCAATGGGTGGATTTTCGCTCCCCTCTCCCCCCACCCGCCGGGAAGAGAGGGGAGAGCCACCCAGTGGCGTGTGCCTGCTCGAGATCTTTTTGAACCCCGGTCATCTCTGGTTCTGGTTCTGGCCTATGGATCTGGTTCGGGATGGGAGCTCTCGCTCCGCCCTAAGGCTATGCGTACTCACACAAGGCCATGCGACCAACTGAACTGGCCTAACCCACCCGGCAAGGTGGGAGAAACCCTTTTGGGCGAGAGAGCGAGACTAGCTAGGCTTCTTTCTGTACTCCTTGCCATGCCCTCTGCCGGGGCAGGGGGGAAGGGGGTGGTGTTTCCTTAACGCGTAGGCTACCTGATCGTTATATGACACGGTTAGGTCGGGGGGTGTGGACGAGGTACCTCACTCGCCGCAAGTGGCCATGTTGTTTTTAGTATAATTCTGGACTCATGTTCCCTTTGGGCGGGACAGGAGAAATAAAGCAACGGGTTAGGAGGAGAGATCCGGGGCTGGCAGTTGGACAGCCACCCAGTCAGTCCCTCAGTGTAAGAGAGAAAGAGAGAGTGGCTGTGTGTATCTATGTAAGTGTTCTGTCTTCTGTCTCCTCTCTCCCAAAAGTCTCCGTGTTATAATCCCCTGTTCCTGAGGGCATTCCTTCAACAAACTCGTCAGAGGCCCACCATTCGCCTCAGTCAAAAGCGTTCATTCCTTCTCTTCCTTTTCTATCAGACGTTGTTACAACACATCATCACGTTCCTTACGAACAGGCCGTAGAGGCATTCCATTAATCATTTTTTCTGTTCCTCTTGCTCTCTCTTTTTGCCTTTCCCAAACAAACCCATTCCATTCTTTTCCAAGTCTGTCAAGTCCGTCAGTCCGTCAGTCCGTCGGTCATTCGCGTACGAGAGAAGAACGACAAGTGACGAAGTAAAAGTGGACAAAGAAAGCAAAGAAGAAGAAAAAAGCCTTGCCCGTGAAGCATTTGACTTGAATTCCTGCCTCGCCCCCCTGGAATCGACATCGCGTACCAACCATGCTGGGCTCTCTGGATGCCCATCGCGCCGTGCTTCCCTCCCAGAGACCACCCTCGCCGCCCCCTCACCCTCACTCTCACTCCCGCCAGCCCATGCCCGAGTACGTCCATCATGATCCCGTCGGGCCGTCCCCTTACGAGGACGCCAGTAGCAGCAGCGGCAACAACAACCCCAACACCAACGGCAGCAGCAATAGTAACGGCAATAACAGGGGTAATGAGTATCTCGCCCGGCTCGGCGGGAGGGAGCCTCTCCAGGAATCGACGGGAAACATCCAGCACCACAGCCATCACCACCACCACCACCCTCACTATCCCTATGGCCAGCGCGCCTTGCCCTCCCTGTCAGCGGCATCGTCCGCCTCCTGCACTCCGGTCCTGAGCCATGCCCTGTCCACGATCCCCGCGCCCCCGATCCTGCCGACGCAGGCACTCGGGTCGACGGGCGTGGTATTGTCCTCGTCGTCCACGGCGTCACAGCAACAGCAGCAGCAACAACAGGACCAGCACAACCACCAGCAACATCACCAAGGCGGCAGTGGCGGTGGTGGTGGTGTCGTCCTCGGTGCCGGGCCTGCTGCCGCGCTGGCTGCCGCCGGCGGGACGTCCGCGCTCAGGCTCCGGCGGCACCAGCTCAACCTGAATAAGCAGAGCAGGCACAGCAAGAACCCCATCTACCTGTCGCCCGAGTTCTGCCAGTACCGCATGAAGCAGAAGGACAAGGACGAGCAGAAGTGGCCCGACATCCTCGAGGATGCCTTCCTTGACGGTATGCTTTTTTCCCTTTTTCCTTCTCCTTCTCCTTCCACCTCCCTTCTTCTTCCGATGTTTATCTTTTTCCTTGTATCCCTACCCACCTGGCTTTCTCCCACACCTCAGGTCACATGGATCCGATACCTAAGCCAAGCCCATGTCGAATGACCAAAAGAAAGAGAATAATAAGCATACGAAAAGAGAGGAAAACAAGGCTAACCCCAAACCGTTTCGGCATGCAACAACAGCCCTGCTCCTGATAGTCCACATGGGCCGGCGCAAGTACCACATGCACGGCAAGCAGCATGGGCGCAACATGCTCATCTGCGAGTACATCTGGATAGCGTGGAAGCAGCAGACCCTCCCCCCGGGTGCCCCGGCCCCGCCCCAGTACACCATGCAGGAGGTCAAGCCCTGCCAGTGCAAGCCGCCCAAGAAGCCCCACCGCGAAGACGAGCAGTGCTGGGTCAAGGTCAAGCACGACTGGTACCGCGAGCGCAAGCAGGTCTCCAGCCACATCCAGGTCATCAAGAACTTCTTCCGGTTCCACCCTGCCTGTGAGTTGTCTTTTTTACCCCATACTTTTCATTGTACTGCTGCAACCCCTTCATGATATGTCACTTGTTCCCCTCCCACTCGGGGCCCAAATGTTCCGGCCAGCTGTAGCGCCCATCCGGAGATCTCGAACCCACAGATCTTCTTGGCGCCCGGCAAAAGTGCTGTGCGCCGTGGCGGTCACCAGCCTCTTAGCCTCGTGTAACCCTTCTTGTTGTTCCTGTTATTCCTAATCCGGAATCTCAACTTGAGATGTACGCACATGAGCCCAGCTGACGATGGCGCCTCTTCGCTCCCCAATGTACAGACCACTTCTTCTTCTCCAAGGGCTCCGAGGAGAGCGGCAAGGACAAGAAGAAGTCCAGCCCGGGGCGGTGGTACAAGGAGAACACGGACCAGAAGTCGTTCAAGGACGACCCAGTGCTCAACGCGCTCAAGGAGGACAGGCTGCCGGACGTGCGGCCCAACTACGAGTACTTCGGGCAGCTGCTCGGCATGAACCACGCCGTGCAGGTCAGCCCGTCCATGTGCTGGCTGTACCTGTCCAACGACCTGATCCGGGACCAGTCGTCGACCGAGACGCGCTTCTACACGGACGAGGACGGCATCAAGCGCGAGGAGGAGGTGATCAAGGTGAAAACGTACCACCCGGAGCAGGGGCTCCTCCCCCACTGGGACTTCCCCCACCGCTACGAGTTCACGAGCGGGCGCAAGGAGTGGGGCGCCCGCGACAAGGAGGACCGCAGCATCCGCCAGACCTTCCTGCACGAGTACAACTGGGACATGAAGCAGACCGAGTCGAGCTCCGTGCGCGAGGTCTGCGACGAGTGGGAGGTCGACCACCCGGAGCTCCACGCCAGCCTGCAGAGCGTCATCGACCACCACGACCTGCAGAACGCCCACCTCCACTCGGCCAGCCAGTGCGACATCATCCACATGGACCTGACCCTCGACATCCACGGCATCACCAAGCTGACCAAGCTGCCCAAGGGGAGCGCCTTCCGGCCCCTCGTCAAGATCACCGTCGCCCAGCAGGGCCTGCAGAACCACCACTGGTGCGTGCGCACCCGCCTCGAGCGGCCCCCGGAGCTGTGCTCCAGCGGCAGGGGCACGACCTTCAAGGACGACCTGGAGATGGGGTACGTCTTCACGCACGTGCGGGGTTGCCACGACAGGAACCCGACCTGCGACTGCCGGGAGCGCCGGAGGGGCAACGTCTGGTCGGTCCCGTTCCCCGAGGTCCAGTGGGCAGAGGCCCTGGACCTGTGCGCGACCTACCCGCGGTACTTCCTGCCCAAGGAGAAGAAGAGCTCGGGCGGAGGAGGGGCGAAGAAGGAGGAGGACGACGCCAGGGAGGAGGATGTCGTCACGCAGATGGACCTGATGAAGGCCACCGCCATGTTCCAGGAGTTGTGGTCCAGCCCGCCCGCGCCTCCCGGTGCGCCTGACCAGCTCAACTGGACGCGGCGTGCCGTGATCCTCTGGACCTTTAACACGATCCACTTCTTTGACAAGGAGAAGAAGCTGTGCACGACACCTGCGGGGACGAATTGGCGATTCCTCACTGCCGTGGACCCCCTGTCGCCGATGCACCAGGAGAGGATGCTTCTGAGTGGCAGCGCTGCGCAGAGAGGTGATCGAGTCGTCATGTCGCCGTCGCCCACGTACCAGCAGATGCTCAACGCACAGATGGCTGAGAACTTCAGCTCGGCCTGGAGTGGTGGCAATGTTCACTTGAACATCCCGCAGGGCGGAACTCAGTCCGACCCTTCATCGCTGCCAGTCTCTCCCATGCCCACCTACGGCCCATCAAATCTGAGTCTCCACGGGAACTTCACAAATGGTCTCGCCACCCCGCCGCCATCCGCGGCACTCACCTCGTCATATGTGGCTGCTTTTGACGGGTCCTCGGGCATCGGCGTGCACTCGCAGGACTTGGGGGGCCAAAATTTGGGTTTCATGCCAACCACGACCCCATCCAATACTGAGGCGAGCTTCATGACTAGCGGTTCCTTCTCGACGGAGTCCTACATCCCTTACAACACAGGGAATAATAGCTTCTACGAGGAGCCCGAGGACGACGAGAGCGACACCACTCTCCCAGGGTGCGAGACCGCCGATCTGTCTGGCCTGGCTACACAGCAGTGGTCCAACATGAACAGCGCTGCTCACGCTGGCAACAATGCCCTGGCTCTTGATTGGAACCACCCGGACCTCACCAGCGGGCTGACGATGACAGTAAGCGATGAGACGGGCCTTGGCGGCGAGGCGGGGACAAACCCTCTCGACGATAGCGCGCGACAAATGCAGAACCCGTACGACGCCTGCGCACAGGTGGTACGTTCCGAGGCGGGGAGGCAGAACAGAGGGCAGTCCAGCGATCACTACCTGGCCGGGCTGCAGCGGATGCAGGGCAGCCTCGACAGCCGGGAACGGCTTGATCAGCACAGGACCACTGTCCCCGCCAACGACGATGACATCTGGAACACGTCCGCGTCAACGCCCAACAACTGCGACGGGGGCCCGATCGGTGGGAGCCAGGACGCCTCGGCGCAGTTCAGCCAGTCAACCGCAGGTTGGGACGACAGCTTCGGCCAGTTCCACTCGCAGCAGTCGCAGCAGCCGCAGCAGCAGCATCGCCATCATAACGACGGGCTGTCAAGGTCGGGGCAGGAGTATCTAGGCGGGTCCAGCGGTCTCAGCCCGCTGGTCAGTCGCAAGCGCTCCAGGGAGGAGGCAGACGGGGAAGACGCGTACTCGCTGGGCTCGATGGCAGGCTACGTACCCTCGGGCCACAAGAATCTCCGTTACCGCCTGAGTTGACGCTTGGATGGCCGCTATGGGTGACCGAAGTGGAATCATGATATCGATGTGGGCCGGCATACCTGAATGAGAGTGAGTCAGTTGGTCGACTGGCTCACCGGCCACGTTCGGGTGCTTGGGCCGGGTCGTCGATAGAGGTCGGATGCTATTCCTTGGACAAAGGTGTGGGGAATGTGATAGGCGTGATAGACAGGGTCCAGTTGACAGGCTTGGGGATGTTCGGGACGTTTACCGGGTATCGGATGAAACCAGGGGTTTTGGCGTTTCACGATACCCACATGCAAGTGTGTGGCACACTGGCTGTTCTGTTGAGGCGGGCGTGGTTGGTCATGGGACAACTGTGGCGAGTGATTAGTCGCGACCTGCATTGGAGTCTGGAAATGTCTACAATCTTTCTGTCACAAACTACGAGGGCCCGGAGGATAACCTCAGGCCTCTATGCAGGTAATGTCTGCAGATTGTTCATTCAGCACAGACAGTGGAAGTTTCCCAGTCGGTCATTGGATCTGGGCCTTGAAACTCGAGCACAGAGTGGCGATTGACTTTTATGCTTTTGCATCATGAGATCCGGGTCCCAGAGCGAAGGCAGTAATTGGCCATTTATTGTTCCGATATCAGACGGTGATCATCTTTGCTCGAGTGCGAATGGGAAAATTTAAGCGGGCTGTGATGGTCGAGTAAGTTCTGCATGTTTCGTCCCTTGTTAGTGAAAGAAACAGGGCCAAGACGGGGTTTCTTGGGAGAGCAATGAGAAGCGCTCAGTTCGAGTTGAGCGCGTATTATGGGTCCATTTCTTTTGCAAACTGTAGTGCAGAGAATCGTTGACGGAAATAAAGTGGTGTCGTCTCTGGGCCCTGCCGGGGAACCTGTGGAGCCATAGAACTGGGGACCCCTGTTGCTAGCGGCGCTATGGGTGTTGAGGCTCAAAGAGATCGACAGCCTATCGGCTGCGTCCTAATGGGCGCTTGGCAGGGAGGTGTTTCAGTGCGGTCAGACCAGGCCCGTTACCCCATGCACATGAGCAGCGACTAACGCTTCTAGACAAAGAGCCAGAGTGACAGCGAGTGACTGGAGGGGAATATTCCATCGTGAGACGGAACTGGTCCATCCACGGGAATCCATATGCCGGCAGATACTCGGAGCTTTTGGTCTGGAAAACGCGGCAAGCCTTAGCCACACAGACGTTACTTGCATGGGGATCAACTGATTACCGAGGCGCTGGGATGTCGGGACACACAAGAGTCTGCCAGTCTGCACGACGGCTGCTGCAAATGCCGCCAACCGTCCGAGGAGAACTGACAGGATGATTGCTTGTCAGAACATGAGCTGACTCAAGTAGGCCAAGAGTAAGCTCATGCGAGAAACTAGCCCAGTCATCGCAGGTGTGGATTGATCCCTGGGGCTTGGTTCACGAGGTCTGGCTTGTGTATGAGTGGCGTGGAAAAGACGAAACCCGGGAGAATTTCGACTTGTCTAGTCGGTCGAGCTAAGGGAAGAGCCCGATCCGGCTGCCCAGGCGTCCCAATCTTGGACTAAGCCTGGGAATGAAGAACATGGGCAGGACAGGACCAGGTCGGGAGCGGGAGCGGGGATGATGGGTGATGGATGGCAGATGGTGTTGCGCCGAGACGAAATCTCCGAGACTTGGGAGGGGTCGGTGAGAGGTGTCGACAATCTGGCAGACGAGGATGACAGGACAGATCTTGAGATACCCAAGACACGAGGTCGTCGGAGGTCAAGAAATAGGGTCAGCATCGTGTTAATGATGGTTCCATGGACCTTGCCAGGGCTGTAGCGACAACACAGCCAGTCGTGTGAGGGCGGTCTGGGCCGTCGACGTGGCCGGTGGAGTCGGCCATGGCGCGGGTGTTGAGTTGAGATGGTTGGCTGCGAGTTGCTTTTGTCGTGTTTGGGCAGTCGACGTGCGTGCACCCGTAGCCGCCGATGGCGGCTCCACAGCCAGTCTTGCCGTGCATATGCATACACGACACAGACAGTGTGAGATCAAGCGCGGAGGGTGGTAGCAGGGCAAATTAGACAACGTGTGTGCCCGACTGTGTTTGAATAGCAGCTGTCTCATATGGGACTGAGTCGGTCGGGTCGGTGAGGGGATCACGGAATTGGAGGTGGTGATAGTGATGACTGATGTCGGGAGAAAGCGTCGGGTTGCAGTGGTTGGTTGGATGGCAAGGCAAGGCAGTCGGTCAGACAAGCCGTGCAGAACTGCAGAATGAGTGGCCCAACGGCTCGGGCGCATGGGCCTTCAGGTCCACCCTTAAGGGTAAGCGAGTGCAGGGGTTGACCATCCCTGCCCGCGGGGCAAGAGTGTGTGTGTGCTGGTGTTCCAGACTGACAAATCGTTTTAGCCGCGGGGAGGTCACTGCCAGCAGATCCTTTGGTGTGGAAGTACATCACCCTGTTGGTGAAGGCGCTAGAACGGCAGGTACAGTGGTTCACCAGAAACGGCAATTGTTTGCAGGCTAGTCCAGCTCCACCACTCCTTTAACATTAGACCTCACCTCCTTCCTCCTCATGCTTGTTTAACATGTACAGTATCTACACACGATAGCCCAGACAAAGGAGAGTGCATACTTGCTCAACCCTACCAGCCTACCTAGACTTCTTGTTCTTTGCCCCACCGTCGCAGTAGTCCCCGGGAAACCCTGCCAGCCGGCCCCATAATTTACATCCTTGTCGCATATCATTATCGCGCAATGGGATTTGCAACCAGCATGTAGGAATCGCCTCATCTGCCCACGGTAGCTGCTCCCACATGCGACAGAACAATGCTTGACTACCCTCCCTTGTTCTCAAACCCCCCGGCAGGTCGGCCGAGATGTCTCGTCCCTGGCGCTACCTGGGGTTTGGCTGGTTCTTCTGGTTTCTCTTCTCTGTTCTGGTCTGCTCTGGTACTCTAGAGCGGGTCCTAGTCTCCGTCTCCCTGTCCCCACGGTCGGACTCGGCTCTCTGCTCCATATTGCTGCATGCTCGACATGGGATGAAGTCTGGAGTCTCGAGTGGCTGACCCCCCGCTCACACCCACCCACACATGGTCACATACCGTGTGGTCGACTACGGTGCCAGTGGTGCTTGCTGGCTGTGATGGGCCGTGGCCAACGCCATGGGTCGAGCTCCACAAAACAGGCGCCCAACCTCTGCAAACATCTCTTTTTTTGTTTTCAACCTCGACCGTTCTTGTCCACTCGTTTCCTCCCCAGAGGCCTGGATGCCTTCCCTCGCACTTCGGGGCCCACCAGGGGAAACAAACACGATATTTGTCGTCTGCCTGCACTGCTCGCCGTCATCCTCACCGTCCATGCAGGGCCGTGAGCAGATATCTCTCTCCGATCAAGTGATTTCATCGGCTCCATCGCCCTGCAGCCCTATTTTGACCATCCGCACTCGTCTACCATTCCCGCGGTTTTTAACTCTCCATTCTTCTTTGATGAGATCTAAACTCAACTCTGGCATCCACATTCATCTTCTGCAAGTCATCATCTGATCTGCAGGACTCATCGAGGCCCCGTTTCGCGACCGCTTCTTCGGCCCATCCGACCCAGTTGGCCCATATCATTCTGGCCTTCACCACCTGACCGGGCCCTCCATTCTTGATTCACCTTGACGTCGTCCTCTCTGTTGGAACACTATTCGGCTCGGCTATTCATCGATACCCACTCGATTGTTCAAAGTCAAAGACCAACTTTCCCATTCCAAGGCAGAAAGGCCTCTCCCTCGGTTGGCTTCGTCCAGAACCCAGGCTTCCATCCGAACAATCGCCTTTTTCCTCGACCAATTCCCGCCATCAATTCATTCACAATGCTATTGTGATTATTCAACCACTTTTCTCTTTTTTTCTTCCCTTCTTCATCAGCAGGTCTGACTGTTGCGCCGGCCGTTGACGCCCAGCTTTGTTTGATCTATTCACATTCAACCCACGCCCTTTGATCCCATTGTACTTGCACAACAATACCATTCCACGCCACCCTTCTCGACCATTTAAACTTCTACGGCCGAAGATCGATTTCAACCCAGGCATCTTGGTATCTTAACAACTACACTCAGAATTTTTGCCGCATACCTTTGGGCATTTGTTTTCTGCGAAATCACACACGCCAGCCGTGTACTCTACCGAGCTTGATTGACTCAGGCACAACACCTCACAAAGAAGACTTACAAAACTCACACTCACACAACATGTTTCCACGTTCGATTTTGGAGCGAAGTGCTCTGGTGGCTGCGGCTGTTCTCTCGGGCGTCCCCGCCACCATCGCCCACTCTTGGGTTGAGCAACTGAACCGCATCGCGCCAAACGGCACCATGATCGCACCTGAGGGATACCAACGCGGCTACGTTGGACGCGGTGACCCAGGCTTCAAGGGAGATGTCTCGGACGATCTGTGGCAGATCCCTCCCAATGACCGGGCGGAGGGTGCTGTTATCTATCCCACAGATTTGCTTTGCGCTCCACAGCAAAAGATCGGCACATACACCAACTCCAAGTACCCGAAACTGGTGACCGCACCAGGCGACTACGTTGCCCTGCGTCACCAAGAGAATGGTCATGTGACGCTCCCAGCAACCCAAGAGAATAAGCCTCGCAACCGTGGAACCATCTACATCTACGGCACGGAAAAGCCCGGTGCCAACGACACGCTGATGTCCATCCACAACGTCTGGAACGCGGATGGCACTGGTGGCGACGGTCGAGGCCGTCTTCTGGCAACACGAAACTACGACGACGGCCAGTGCTACCAGTTGAACAGCGGCGAGATCTCCACCTCGCGCACGAAGCAGTTTTCAAAGGAGGCTGCGAATCCCATGGGTGAAGACCTGTGGTGCCAGTCCGACATTCAGCTCCCCTCCGACCTCACTGTCGGCTCCGACTACACCCTGTACTGGGTCTGGGACTGGCCTACTCTCTCCAAGGCCAACGCCATGGTCGGTGACGAGGGCGTTGAGGTCACCAAGCCAGAGACATACACCTCTTGCATGGATCTCGAGATTGTCGACCCCTGTGCAGACGATCTCGGCGACGTCAAGTCCCCAGCCTGCAGCAGCGGCACCGGCGCCGGCGCCAAGTCGAAGGCCAAGTTCGCGAACACCTACGCCAAGGGTCAGTCCTGGAACAGCGCTGCCGTGCCCCAAGAGCTCACCGGCAACTTCGCCGTCGGCGTCGACGGCGCCAACGCTGATTCCAGCTCCAACACCGGCATGTCTGCGCCCCCAGATCTGGCAGGCAGCGGTGACTCTGCCACGACTGGCGGTGCTGCGACCGGCGGCGCAGCTGCAACGGGCCGCCCAGCTGCCTCGGGCGGCGCCGGCGTCGCAAGCCCATCAGCGTCGACATTCTCTACCGTCACGACACAGGCCTCGTCGGCGACCAGCGCGACGGCGGCCGACGGTGCCACTGTCACCGAGCTCAGCACCGTCACCGTCACTGAGGGCGTGACCACTGTCACCGTGACAGCTTCTGCAGGCGTGGACGCCGCTACTGGCGTGGTCAGCGAGGACAGCAACGGTGGGCTCACAATCCCAACGCCAGGCGTCGCGCCAGCCGTGCAGCCATTCACCAGGATGAAGCGGTCCCGAATTGGACGCAACCTTTCATGAGGTCCATCTTCGCTTCCTCTCAAAACAGACTGTCTTTTCTCCTTTTTCACTTCTTTCAATTGTCCATAGGCATCACCGCCATCATCATCATCGCCATTAACGCACGTACATACACACCTCCTACCCCACATCACCTACCACACTGGAAACTGGACAAAGGTTGGCAAGGCAAGGCATGGCAAAAAGGCGCCGGCATACAAGGGCGGGCACGGGGCATGGCATGACATACGAGGGAATGATTCAAGGGCATTATGAAGGAAATGTAAAACGGGTTCATGAGAGGGACGGGGCGGGGCGTTGACTTGCATTTTTTCTCTCCCTTTTCTCTCTCTGTCTGCATAGGCGAGGCTGGGCCCGCCGAAGATACCACTGCTTTTCGGTCTTCCCTTTTTGTCTTTTTTCGTTTCCAGTTCCAGACACTGCATTTGCACCATCAAGAGGAAGGCATCGTCCCACCCCGAGAGAAATTGAGAATGGCCGCTATGGTCTTTCTTCTCGCATTGCATCCATGCATCGTGGCGTTTGTGTTTTTAGGTAGATGGGATAGTGATACCAATTTCATTCCAGCCCTCTACGTTGAGGGGATTCAAATTTTGAACTTGCCTGATGGCTTCGTGTTTTGTGATGCTCATTCGTGGTATTAGTAGTGTCCTTCTTATTTGAGGGGTGAGCCTGCAGGTGATAGAAGCTGAAATGTGGCCATTGTCCATCAAAAACTTCTTTGGGAGGAGCTATAACATGTTCGGCACAGACGCGCAAAAAGGCTGTTGCGACTAACCAAAATTAGCCCATGCTTCCTCCTACTAGACTTACCCAGACGAGTCATCTTCGGCTGGAGAACGCGATTTGAATGTTGACCTCTCCACTCAGAAGGATACATTTTGGTACAATTAGTTCTCTGCCCGCGCCCGAAACCCTTCGTTGCCTCTTGTCCCTTTGCTTTCACTTCGCCTTTGCACCGACAGGGACCATACTTCAAGGTTAGCGCCGTAACTCGGCTCTTGGTCTACAAATCTGGACCGCCCCATCCTCACAAACGTCTGTGAGCAGTCAGATTGTTCCGTCCACATCTCGATCCATGCCGTCTTGGTCTGCGTTGTCCTGAGCTGGATGTGATCGCAAAGGGTTGTCCAGGAGTTCACCTCTGATGTATTTAGTAGCAGGGTTCGGTGTGTCATCCCGGGTGAAGTTGGCTTGCCTGCCAAACTCGTCGGCGCTCAGTCCCTGATCCTCCTTGCCCGACACGTGTTTCACTTCTGAGTTGCAAGTGGCCTTTGCGCGGAGCACATCAAGGAGGTCAGCCCAAAGGCCGCTCAGCAGGAATACTCTGACCAATTTGACGTAGGTGCCAGGTGCCAGATTCTTGAGAAGTTCGCTGAGCTCATCACAATGTATGGAAACATCGAACAGGCTTATTTCCCTGAGCTTGGCCCATGGAAGCAACGCAAGCAATGGCCCAGCACTCAAGCCTCCATCTTTCGGAGGACGTCCGAAATCGAAAATCACAGACCTGAGGTTTGCGCCCTTTGAAAACAAAGAGACAAGACTGGAAAAGTTGCCTTGTTCCTCGGGAGCTCGCACTTTGAAGTAGCATTGAATCTCCAGCACTTTTAGATGTTTAGCTGCGCTAAACAGGTCTTTGGCCTCCTGCTCGCTCAGTCTCAGCTTGTGCTCTGTCGACGGGTCCAGCCAGATGCGCAATTTCGTCAGTGGACTACCTGCTCGGGCAACTGCGTTTGGCAATTTGTAGAGAAGCTTGACAGGTGGCTTGGGTAGCAACGAGGTCACTTCTGAGGCCCAGGATGAGGGTTCAAGCAGCCTTTCTCGTACATTGCTATAGGTTTCGCCCAAGATCTTATTCGACAGAGTGCGTAGCTCAAAGCGCGAAGAATCGGTGATGGTCATGCTAGCCCCAGGGGGGAGCCTAGCCACTGCTTGAGCGACTCTTGTGACAAAGTCGCCATTTTTAAGAAGCACATTCTGACCATTATAGAGCCGTCTGTACCTGCTGTATACCTGCCTCAAGGTAGCCAGGGTTCGGCCCTCACTTCGTGGGATTGTCTCGTTCATCAAGTATGCGGTGCAAGACATCAAGATATCGTTGCGCTTCCCTAAATCTTTGATAAATTGGGACAAATCTTGATGGTCTCCAAGGTTCAGGAGACGGGAATCCGGAACCCTATCTCCGGCAACGAATTCACCAAAAAAGTCGCGCATGCAGTCGAGGTCGTTCACATAGTCTTCGTGCAGTATCTCAACTACTTGCCGAATAAACCCTTGCAGATCTGTGCCGGGGAGAGGTCTGAAAAAGCCAGCAAAAATCCGCAGCGATCGGATGCCCTTGGAGATGGTGGGGTGGCGAGAGACCTCATCGAGATGGTAGAGGGAGTCATGTGTCAATGAAACATCCAGCCGGTGTATTAGCAGATGGGAACTGGCGTCGCAGAATCGCCTGCATGTCAGGCGAAGACTCTTGATGTCTTTGACACCATTGATGGAGAAGTCGTGTTGTATCGAGCTGGAGCCGCGTCTCACTTCTTCGAAGATCTTCACCAGAAGTTCCTCAGGCAGATCGAAAATGCGAATTTTGCGAACTCCAGGTCGAGCGTACGCATCGAAAGACTTGCGCAGGCTGCTTTGAAGGCCGGCCAGCTTTGGAAGGAGAGATCTGAGTTCAAGCACTGTTGTTTCATCGCCCTTGTTCTTCAACTTCTGTGCCTGCTCTCCAATTGTCTGCTGCACGGACTCGACGTTGATCAGCTGGGTACCAATGTCCTCCATGTGACTGTGATATGGAGTCAGCTGGCTTGCTGGCGACATTGTGCCGGTGTCATCAATTGTGGCTTCCATGGAGATTAAAGAGTCCTGGTGTTGTCGCAGGGCTGGAAGAGATTGGTGGGATTATCAGCTACATCACGGTTGTCAGTGGAAGGTCCATCAATCGACTCGAGGCGATTTGGAAGGTAGAATGATACCAAAAATTTATGCGGCTGAGGATAGGTGGAGTGAAAGGTAAGGCGTGTGAAAACTTACAAAGGTGAATACGTTCGTCGTCAAGTGACAGTGTGGTGTCGGTGTTGGGGCAGGCAGGATTGTGAGGCACAAGAACTGGCGTGATGGGAAGTAGTGACAGTTTTAAGCGTCGTTGCGAAGTTCGGTGCACTGTCGAAAAGCAGAGACTGAAGGTTGTGTTGCCAATAGCGAATCTGAGGCGCGAGATGCTGGACGCGAGCGCGTTGCCTGGGGATGCTTGTATCGTCACAACCACTTGCTTACAGCTTGCTTGGCAATGAGAAGATGGTTGAAAGTCCAAATTGCCAACAAGGCGAGACTTGTATGGAAGACGATCAAGTTTGCTCAAACAAAACTTCCGATGAGGTACGCTGAAGTTGGTATTAGTAGGCAACAACGTCTCGAGCAAAAGTACGGTGGGAGGAAGGCAAACGGGTAGAGGTGGAGACCCTACAAATCTATTATCACCGTACGACAGCTAGCTACATTCGAAAATGCGAAAAAGTCATTGCGGAGGCCCCAGAGCTTGCTTACCTTCTTTCTGCCCAACCCTTAGGAAATTGTTCTATAAAAGCTTTCGCACATAAGGATTTCCCAAAGGATGTTATTACATGGGAGGTTATTCCATGGAGGGTTATTAGGAGGCTGTTCCTCCTAGGGAAGGCTTTTCAAAAAGGAGTTATCCCATAGGATGTCCATCCCACTGGAGATTTGGCAGTGAGTTCTGCTCAGTTGGTCCACTATAGATGCCGTGGCCGCGTGGCGGGCACCCCAGAAAAGCGTCAGAATTGACTTTCAGTGAAACTTCTGGGGCCCATATGGGTGGACATCACGAGCCGGCGAAAATCTAAGGACGAAACAAGCTCCCTCACATGGGTCCACGCCAAATCTGGAACTCTACTGTAGCAGAGGGCCGTTTGCAGGGACGATGGAAAAGCCAGAAAGCCTCTGTGATGGAAGTGAAAAGCCGAAAAGGTGCTGACTGGATCCGATGCGTTCTTTCCTGTGCAGTCTCAAGCCTGACACAAAGGGCCAGAAGCAAGACTGGGCCGTACTGTGACGCTGTTTTAGCCTCAGAGGTTAGGAATTGAACAGGACAACCCAGGACCTGAAAACCGTTCCAAGAGAGGAAATCAAATCACAGCAAAATGATCCTCCATGCACGACTCAAAGCAGACTCGGAAAAACCGCATGCATTTCTCGGTAGCACCAAGCTCTATCTACCCATCAATAGGACACCTATACTCCCTCTCCCTCCCATACTCATCTACATGCCTCCTCGTGCCCGTGACCTCGTCCCGCGGCTGCAGCGCCTCCAGGCAGCTCTGGTGGTAGATATGCCGGCAGGCCAGCACGACCAGCGGCCGGTAGCCAGGCTGCTGGCCGCCCGCTGGCCCACCCTGCCTTGGTGACTGCTGCTGCTGCTGCTGCTGCTGCTGCTGTGCGGCGCCCTCCTCGTCTTGTTGGTGGTCATTGTCCTCGGGCGACGGTGACCCCTCGAGGCCGCGGTCCGGCGTCCTCGCCTCGAAAGACTCGGGCGTCATGGGCACCGACGAGTCCTTCCCCTTGCCCCTCCCGCCACCGCCACCACCGTCAAAGCCCGAGCCGCCCGTCCCACCGCCGTAATCAAGCATCATCATGCCCTCGCGCCCGACCTTCTCCCGCCCTTTACCGCGCTCAGCCGTCCGCCCACCCAGGCCCGCAAGCCTCGCCCTCCGCCGGGACTCCTCAGCAGCCGTCTTCTCCTCCCAAGCGTCGATGATCCCCGTCGAGATGGCACCCGGCCCCCACACGCGGACGCCGCACGCCTCGCACGCCGACCCGCGGGGCCGCCACCCGCGCTGCCGGAGCTCCGTCGCCTGCTTCACGCTCACGAAGAGGCTGCGCTCGAGGAGCCGGTTCGACAGACGCAGGATCGACTCCTCGTACGCGTACGCCGCGAAGATGGACTGCAGCACCGCGCGGAGGTCCGCGAGGGTCGGGGACGAGGCCGCCGCCTTGGCGAGGAACGCGCGCAGGATGCGCAGGAATGTGAGGTTGTCGCCTACTGCGGATGCGGTGGTGGAGAGGACGCGGGTCGGACCGCTTGGCTGTTGTGTCGATGGTGTGGATGTGGCGGCAAGCAGGGCTGTGAAGGTGTGTTGGACGAGGGAGCGGAGAAGCCCGACCAATTTCTCCGTGTCTATTTCTTGTTGATGTGCGTCAATCCCATTGACCTGCTTGCCCTTTTCGGTCTTTGAAACCGCCTGATTGGCAATGCTTTGGATCGAGGTCGATAGGCGACGGGTAATTTGAACTGTTGCATCAATGAGGCTGAGCCACAATGTCTCATCAGGTGACAGGTCATCCGTAGACGTTGGCTTTTTCTTGCGTTGCCCAGCCGTCGACCTCTTTGCGATCTTGGTCTGGCCTTGGCAGAGCCAAATCCCCACGTGCGTATATTTTTGTAGGCCCTTCAGAAGATCTGCAGTAGGAGAATGGAGGTCGGCAGGGGCACCATCCTCCTTGGTCCCAGTCAGAAGACCCTGCAGGGCAGACTCGAGCGTGTTCAACTGCTTGACAAGCCTGTCCATGGCCTCGTGTGTTTGGCCCTCGCGTGCCATCAACACAACTGCTGCATCAATGACACCGGTCTCCTCCATGGTAGGTAGAAGCTTGTCTAGCCGCAAATTGGTGGACTGCACGATTCCCACATAGTCTGAGACATGGGCGGGTTCATATCGGCACATGAGCTGCACATACTGCTCGATCAGATCTCGTTCAGCCGATGGCTTGAAGTCCTCCGGACGTTCGACAGCGGGCTCCAGGACGGCCTTGAGGTAGCTGTACTGTAAATCTGGCTCGTCTTGCGTAGAATCCAGTATGTGGCGGTGTAGCTCCGGTACGTACAATTCCACCACATTCGCTGCCCGTGAAGGGTCAAGGTCCACCAGGTCTCTCGAATTTTCCCTGATGACCTGATGTACTTCTCCAATCTGGCGCTTAGAGAGTTCGGTCTGCGGTCGCAGGCAGCTAGCAATGCAGTCAAATGTCGCATCTTTGTCATCTGGGTCCTCAAAGTATGTCTGCAATAGCTTGCCATATTGCTTGTCCAGTCTGTACTGCCTCTTCAAAATTCGATAGAACCCAGCTCTCTTGAAGAGTGGCATGAGGGTGGGGAGATCGGATGGGTTGTATACAGACAGCAGATATTCAGCACTCAATTGAGCGTCATCTGCGAGATCCGCTCCTGGAAAATTGCATAGCCCCGTCAATACTTTCGTCAGTGCTGAGCCTGGCAGCAAAAGGTACTGCGGGTATTTGGGCAGATTTCTTGCGATGAACATGTCCAGGTAAATAGTGTCCTCAGCAGCGAAGTCGTTCGGGTTCATGATCTCGATCAGAATGGAAACAATGTACTGTCGATCAACCGTGAGGCCAAATATCTGTTCTTCCGGCAGGTCTCCCCTCGCCCCCCCGTTGACTTGCTTCTCCGGAGAGTCGTTCAAGAACGAATCCTCGAATGCCTCATTCAATGAGCTCAAGAAGCTTGGCGCATCAAACTTCAGGATCATTCGAAGATATGGGAAAGATGGCTCATCAGTCTGATTGGGCCGGGTGAGGAAACGCTTGTTGCTTCCCTTGGGCCACACTATGCTCTTCCCAGAGAAGAGGAACCAGTAGAGCTCTGCTTTCGCTTTCATAGACCGTGCGTGTTCGATCGTCTCGCCCGTTGGATAGACTCGGCTCGTCAGAATGTAGGAAAGGTATGGGAATATCTTCAGGGCGTTGACGCTGGAGGCTTCCTCGTCCAAGATGTTCCCTGAAACCTCGTCGTCCGCTTCGCGCATCAAGGGTATCAAAAGGGTCAGCAAGTCAATGAGGGGCGTAATATAGTCGTCGAGTGCCTGATTCCAGACATAAATAAGAGCGTCGTAAAGGCCGTGTTGCTTGCACAGACCCGTGACTTGATCCAGGTCCATGGTGGCAGTTTCCATGTGGCAAATCATCTCCTCAAGCCGACTCTCCAGTCCCTTTCCGACGAAGTGAGCAACCATGCCTTTGACGACTGTGGGCGGCACCGAAGAAATCGTCTTTTCCAGGATGTAGGATTCCATGGTTTCAAGAAAGATGCCTTCAACGCTAGCGTCCTCGTACCACTCATACATCTCGTCAAACAGGAAATCGATGTTCCCAATACTATGACAAGCCGTAAAGCAGGTCTCGGTTAGCTCTTGCAGCTGACTCTCGTCTACAGCTTCAGGGTCCCTCTGTCGCTGGCCAAAGGCATACTTCAAGGACGCGCTCATGAGCTCCAAGAGCTTGTCCTTGACCATGGTGTGCCGCACCTCAGTGTTTTCTGGCAATCCCACGGTAAGCTTGTCTGCGTCTCCCGTATAGTACAGCGTCGCTAGTTTGATAGCGCCAACATAGTCGCCATTCTCCATCAGCGCAATAAGACGATCTGCCCAGTTGGACAGTGCCCCTATGGAGACATCATTGAAGCCCATGAGGAATATTCGATTTTTGTACGCCTTGAAGCTCATGTAGAAGGCGTCGGCCACCACACCATGCATGGATGTGTCTTCTTCGTCAAGTTGCTCAACCAGTGTGTGCAGCTGTTTCGAGAAGAGATCAACATGATATATGTGTCGCCCGATGAGGTCAAACGCTTCAGTCATCCGCATGCTCCGATCCTCTAGCACAATCAACCTCTGGCTGATCGTGAGGACTGTCAATACGGACCGGCTCAGCCATTGAACGGCCACAACCGCCTCTTCACATTTCCATCTGCTCCTTGCCTTGAACTTGAGACTTGGCGGTTTGTCCTTGTCCTCGGCGGGTATTTCCTCGACGTCCAAGACAGTGAGGACGTTGGACCAGCAGTACACGAGCTTCGCCTTGGCAATTTGGCTGCCGGTCACTGGATCCGCGACTTTCAGCTTCACAGCAGGGAACCATGCCAGGCACCCCGTCATAGCGCTATGAGCAGCGACCTCTTTAGGCCTCGCCGACTTGTGCTGCGTCTGGGCGATGGGTGTGGTTGACACAATGACCAGTAGATAAGGGGTCAACATTGCAGTCAAACCCATGGTATCTGTGGCACGCTCGATAGTCCCAAGAGGTAAAGGTGCAAAGGCCAGAACCGTACTAGGCTTCAGAACTTTGCCCGAGGCTAGAGGTTTCGAGTCGGGATACCGTCCTAATATCCTAGTAGTCTTGACTGTCCGACCGAAGGATCCAGTGCCTCGCGTTGCAAGGTGTGAAAAGGCCATACCCCTGTCGTCGGCAGACACAAGCGCAGTATGTCTTGTACCCAGGAAACCCAGGTGAGTGATGGCGACCCCTGGCATGTGGCCATCCATCGTGCGGTTCTGCGTCTGCATGGCGTCCAGTGGAGGGATATGGAGGAAGGGCCGAGATGCCCGTGAGGTGTCCCATGTGAAGATGCTCCCATCAGCATGGCCACCGCCCAAGGTCGTGTGATCTGCCGATATTGCGACGGAGACAATGGCGCCGCACTCGACAGCTTTGGTCCCCGGCCCCATAATCATCTTCAGATTTTGGTTGTAGTCAAACATTAATATTATGCCCTTGGAGGTTCCGAGGACTATGTGGGTCGAGACGGCAATGCATGTCGGGGATCCAAAGTTTCTTTTGCCAACCTCTGAGAACGCCGAACCGTTGAGCTTCCTCAGCTTGGTCCATCTGACTACTTCCCACGGCGGGGACGGAGTCTCGGTGTCGCCAGTGTCCAGAAGGATCTGACTAGTCAGGGAGGCATGCCTGCTGTGACTGGACAGGAACGCCGGAGAGGAGGGTCTGGGGGACAGGTTGCTCGGCGTAGAGATCCGGGACTGGAAGCGGCGGTCGAAGGGTCGAAAGGACGGGGTCGGGCTGCCCATCCGCGGTCTGGAAGCGAGTGAGGGGAGTACGCTGCTACTGGGGGAGGAAATACCAGAGCCCTGGTAACGTTAGCACTTGATTGGAGCATGTCGGGGGGGGGGGAGGTGGTAGGATGTGTTACCTGGACTGAAGGAGAGCGATCCGGAACGGAGATCATGGAGTCGACGGGACTTCCGGCTCTCCTGGGCAGCGCGTCCACAGAGCCATTGTCGGACGCGGCGTCAAGCTCTTCCTCGGCGAGTTTCTTGTATCTATGCGCGAGACCGTTCCCCTCGGATGGCAGCGCTGAGTCCTGTTGTCGCTCCTCTTCTAGCAGATCGGAGATGTTGTGACTGGAGGCGACCTGTTCTGCTGGTTCCTGCTGCTCCTCGCCAGTATCTTGGGCGGCAGGAGGATCGGCCATGTCTGTCATCTCCTCCCCAGCAGCATCTTCCCTCTCCTCTGATGATGCGCTCATCGGGACGAACTCGTGCTGGGCATGGCTCCGAGTTTGGTGGTGGGCACTCCAGAAAGTCCGGAGCTCGAGATCGCGGTGGGACGACAAGTGCTGGAGGTGCTGAGGGTACACTTGGCAAGCTGGGCGGTGGCTTCAACAACAGGGCTCGTTTCACAAAATTCTAGAAGCGCGGTCGCATGGGACCTTGGAGTTCGGCGACTAGGACAGACGTTGACTTTTCTTGACTGAATTGGTGTAAGTGGAATAGGTAGTCAACATTCTCATTCCTCTGCCGTCTTCCGCCCAATTACGCACACCTTCCCAGCCCACCGAGAGCTATCTGCAGCTAGACTACAGGCCGCAGCGCAGGGGTAAGCGAGGCTTGCCTCCTACCACGGATGAGCGACCGACGATAAGATAAGGATACCCTGGGCACCGCCGTTGTGGTGCTGGGCAGCCGTGCCCGGGCCCAAGGGGCCTCAAATAGGCAATTTCTTAGCCCCGGGAATAGATAGCCTCTTTTAGCTAATACACACCACTATATCCTTATTGTGATTATACTATTTTATAGTATAAATCTTCTCTACAAATAGTATTCTATATTTTATAGAGGTCTTATTAAAACCTATATAAAGAGAGAATATCTTTTAGCCTTAATCTTAGAATTAAGATTAAGTATAAGCTAAATAGCTGGTATAAAGAAAATAAATTAATTAAGCTACTAAGTAAAAATAAAGCTAAAATTACTATTATTAGAGCTAGTATTATACTATTACTATACTATTATATTAACTAAATTATTAAGTTTTTTAAATTTAACTACTTTATTTTCCTTATTTTTATATATCTCTAAGTTAAGATAGTAGAATTTTACCTAATTAGATAAATATTCCCCTTAAGTATCCCCTAGAGTTAAAGACTAGTAAATTAATAAACCGGTTATACTTACCCTTAAAACTTATAGCTTTTTTAAAAACTAGTATTACCTAGTAATATAAAAAATAAAGTAGCCTATATATTAATAAAGAAATTTTATAAGTACTAGGAATTATTAACTAGAATAAAGATAATAATAACTAAAGTATTACTAATAGAGAAATAAGATATTAAATTACTTAAGTAAAACCTAATTATAAAACTTAGAAATCCTATTTTTAAATTATTATCTTT
>JADAZS010000290.1:0-42859 GCA_014872975.1 Diaporthe citriasiana | reverse complement strand
ATACTAATTAATAGTAGTTTATTATAATAAATTATTTATAATTTATATTTTAGCTTATTATTATATTTAAAGGTATTATAATTATATATTAAAAAATCTTATAATATAAAAATAAAGCTTTATATAACGAAACTTAATATTATAATCTGTAATATATATTATCCCTTTTCTTATTAGGATAATTATTATTATTCTAGCTTAGTAGAGGAACACAAAGAATTGTGATGGTATAAGCTTATATACTGCTTAGATCTAAGTTAAGGGACTTGGAATTCTAGTCTTTTAGCTAAGTGGTCTAGCAGGCAAGCAGTTACTAGATTCGTCTCAAGAATACAAATAGTTAATAATATGTAGACAGTTTTTAATAGTAAATTCATAGATTCAACCAAGTACCTAGTTGATTTAATTTATTATTGATATAGGATTATTAATTTAAGTTGTGTGGTAAGGGTAGGGTGATTGTGGTTGAGGGCTGGGGCTGGTAGACTATATGTTTTGACTGGTGTGAACATCTGTTTTGATTTTTAATAGGAAACTATGAAGGAAGTTTCTAAACTCACAGATGTAGTGTTGAGATGTCAATGTATCTTTACATTTCTGTGTTGCAGCTCACCCACTCAGCGACGTGCATTCACGACCATCGAGAATAAAACGACAAGCATTGACTTATAATCGAACATTTTTGAAGCTGGAATTGAGACACTTGCCATTGGGAACCCCCTCTGATAGTGTCCTTGATGGGAACGCACGTCCAAAACCACTTCAAACGCATAAAATGGCATGCTGGGCTATGGTGTGTCAGTATAGCTAGTCGTTTAAAGAATGCTTCCCACTGCTGAGCACAGTTGCCGATATTCTTGACTAACAAAAGGGTTGCAACATAAAGACCAGTGCTCGGTGCACTAGAATCCCTGCTGAGCATGCCACTTTTCTATCCATCCAGGGAAAAAGGGACTCTCGTCCAGGGTATGAACCTCCCAGTCACTGGGTACAACTCCTTTCTCAACCTGCTCCTGGGCCCACTTCGTACATGCATCGATGGTAACATCTTTGACGTGATCCACAGTTTTGTAGTCAATCAGACTTTTCTTGCCCTCCTGCAAGACTTTGAGCAATATGGCGGGCACAAAAGGCTCGTCTCTAATCTCGGTGATCTGAGAGAACACGGCCTTGAAATTGAATACGATTGCACCGCTGAGTGGCAACCTCCGTAATGTCTGATAGTCGCACCTCAATTTTACGTCATCGATGGTCAAATCATCCTTTCGCTCCGCAAACGCGCTGCGCTCCCAAGACTTTTTTCCCGTCATACGCGGGCTGCTAAACAAAGGGGCATGATCCTCGAGACTCCAACTACACCGCTGAATGGGCTGGTCGACGGCCATCTTGGCGAAGAATCGATCCAAGCTGAATGCCATTTTCTCAGCATAGTCAGGTACGCCTTGGTGGACTACAGCATCCAGAGTCAGCTGTCAAAGAACCAAAGAAGGAGCTTCGTGCCAATACGGTGAGGAATGAGCCACAGGGTGGCCATAGCCTGTCTCAGAATCTGGAGCCTGTGAAGTCTTTGTTGTATATAGGCTAAAGATGAGGGTATATTTGTTCTTGAAGGGGTGAAGATCGTATCCAAAAGCTGCTTACTGTTCCTCAGCGGCTTGCCTCGGTGCATACCGATATCCCCTGCAGCATTTGAATCAGCTATCAAAGGAGCAAGGAGTGGTTTCGTACAAACTGGGAAGGCAAAGGTCACGATGTGGCCACAGACTGTCTCAAAGCCAGCAACATTAGAAGTTTTTGAGGCGCAGGCCGCAGGTGGGAGAGGCTTCATCGTGGAGGGGTTAAGATTGTATCAGAGATCTGCTTACAGCCAACTGATGAGCACACCATCGCGGCCCGCAGGTAATAAAAGCCATCATGCTTGTTTCGAAAGACCAGGGCGTAGTCTTCAGGGATGTTTTGGTAGATGACTTCCAACGGCGGGGTTTTGAGGAGATCTGTTCTTGTGTCGAGGAGACGATTTTGGAGGATAGTGTTGTCTCTGTCAAGATTGAAGTACTGAGGATACCGCTTGCAAATGAATTGGACCAGCATTTCCATGAGTTCTCGGCATGCAAGTTCTGAGCCCGGATCAGAGTAGAAGATGAGTTCCCTGTGTTTGTCTCTGAGATGCTGCCTTTGCTTCATGACCCAGACATAGCTTTGCTCTAGCTCAACCCACCAATCAGGGTCAAATCTGTAATGGGCCATGGTTTGATGATAATTCCACCTGAAGGGTCGGAATGGTCGAAAGATGGCCTTGTTGATATCAAATTGTGGCCCGTACGGCTTGGGATATCGCACTCCTGTGAGAACTGAGTAATCTGGAAATCTTCCGAGGGCTCGTATGTCTTGCGTTGAGAACCCAGTCGGAGTGTATAGATCATCTCGGTCCCACTCTACTGTATGAGTTGATGGTAAGGCGCACTTTCGCAGCACTTCGGGATGTACATGATCGTAAGTGCCGGCCGGACCGTTCAGCTTCAGGCCAGCCAGGGTGTGGCGCCTAGAAGGGGGGAATTGAAACAACCAAGGGCGCCTGTCAACCGCAGCAGTCGCTTCCTTGACACAGAGAGCGCCTTTCCTTCGAGTAAGGTGGAACGCCAGGCAAAGAAGTGCAATAGTGACTACGCAAGCAGCATGCGGAACAACGCTCATTGTCGTGAAAAGAATCCTTTCCATGATACGATGGCGAAGCTCTGCTTCGAGTAATCGATGAAGGTATTAGGAACGCGCAGGAGCCTGATAGTTACGAAGAATGTTATAGGGATGCGGCGAATAGTGTTGAAGATGTTTGTTGGGAAGCCAATGTGTATCAATTGTTGTGACTTGGTGAATCGGATACAACACTTGAAGGCGGCACGGTGTTTACTATTACCCCAAGTCCCGAGCTCATTCCGAGATAATCAAGGACGACAATGACTGGTCCATCATCAAGGTCGCACGCGATGAGGCAAGTCCGATACGGAGATATGGTCATGCTAGACGGAGACCCCGCAACGATAAGAACAGAGTGCTTGGAGGACTAGCGCTATTAGCTTTGATTGCCGAGCGCTCCACGGGGAGGAGGCATGGTAAGCAAGCCCAGAGCAAAATAGTTGGCACCGTAAATTACGTCACACCCACACCAACCCCCTATTTGATCTCACCCTCCTCTATACTCACTAACTTTATCGTCAATTATCTTAATAACTAATTAACTTAAGAAGATAGGAGTTATACTAAATAATATACCAAAGAAGAATTAACTAATTAATATAATTAAATTCTTTAAAATATTATAAAAATACTCTTTTTATAATAATATCTTTTAGGTACTAAATTTTAGCTAAAGATGTGGCAGGCACCGTAGGGTGTAGCCACCTTGGCACATAGATAGCTATTAGTCATTTAGATAACGGTGTAAAAAGTGGGTAGCTGGTGCCAGCTGGTTTACAGCTGGCAGCGTACAGACCACATATAAATATAATATAATTACACCCAACTTACGTATTATAATTAGTAGCTATAACTTCTTACATTATAGAGATATTAAGAAGTTTTTTATTATTATTATCTTTAAGTAATTAACTTAATCTTTAGTAAGTTAATTATTTACTAATACTACCTAAAGAATAATACTATTAGTACTATAAAATATATTATCCTTTATCCTATTAGGATAAATACTATTATTCTAGCTTAGTAAAGGAATATAAAAAATAAAAATAGTTAATATTAAAATCTTAAATTAAAAAGAAAAAAACTATATTATTTTAATCTAAATCTTTTACTTTATTATAAAAAATAACTCTAAATTCTTTTAAGAAGTAAAAAGGGTATTAAAGAATAAGTACTAGTAGGGAGGTTTAATATTACTATATAATAAAGATACTAAAGATATCTACTATACTATTATCTTCTTTATATATAAGCTCTAGGATAAGTAGTTAGAAAGCTAAGATAATGGTAGACAGATTAATAAAGGATACTAAAGGTTGGCTAAACAGTTAAATAAAAAACACAATGTGGCTGAAGCCGGTTTCTTGTAAAAGACGTGTTTTGCTGTATTTGGTAATCCCACCATATCTTCATGTGCACGGTGGAACGTGCCCTTGATACATAGACCACGGATCACATGGCGTAGCTGAATGAAAAGCATATCCAATGAGGTGAATGACGGCTTAGAGATCCAGGGGTTGACTCTAAAGATCCAGTATCTCTTCAAGTCAAAGTGACAAATATCACTAAGCGCAACTGTACTATAATTTAGATTCAAGAGCCTCGAGGTCAGGGACCCAAGCGCTACCTATCTCCTAGCAGTTAAAATGAGTATGGAGTACTCAAGGTAAAATCTCATGCAGATTTAGACTGCATCAGCTGACAGCCAATTCCTAATTGAGTCACGCAGGTCCTCTTGAGGCAGTTCAAGCAACCCATTAGCTAGCTCAGCCTCCGGAACAGAATGTCCGTCGCCGTCGCGATGGATGTGGACCCTTAGTAGCTCTCTGAATGCACTGAAATCGCCATTAGACAATTTGTCCTCGCCAGTCTTCTGCAAATCTTGCGTATTTACACGCTCGACAGTCCACTTAGCACCAGTCTCGGCCTCTATAATCTGGAGAATCTCGTTCAAGGACGGCTGAAACGAGGCGATGGACAGGTATTTGTTTGCAGTTGCTTGAGGGTGCTTCAGCACAGAAACCACAGCCTTGGCAATCAGTCCGAGGCTACTCGTTTGGAAAGGCTCGTTTCCGGAGTCGTAGAGGGTCGCTTTCTTCGCCTTCGCATCGAAGCCGAACTGGACATGGCTGTCAGTGTTGCTAAGCCGGTGGCCGGGGTCAAGCGATGGTCAACACGCACGTAATGGAAAAAAAGCCCGTTCGATATCCCAGTCCAAGTGAAGCTGTTGTTTTCCTCGGCTTTCTTCTGAAGGTCATCCACAAGCTTGATCTTTCCGCCCAAGATCTGCGCAATCTTCAAGCCTTGAAGCTTGCGAGTGTTAATACCAAACTCGGATGGAATGAAGCGTTTGACTCCAGATGCGTAAGCAGCATCAAGGACCGTCTGTTGGGTGGTGCCCACAGCAGGAGATGCAATTGTTGAGACGACGGCATCCTGACCCGCTAGAGCAGCTTTGAGGGACTCGAGACTGTTATAATCCACAATCTTCACGGCAGCTTTAGTATTGAGCAGGTCATCTTGCTTGTTGGTTCGTGACAAGACAGTCACACGGAAGCCCTGCGCAACGAGCTCCTGGACAATTGGTTTCCCTAAAGTCCCGGTGCCCTACAGTAAGGCTCGTAATTGTCAGTTCCCGCCTCCGTTCAAGTCCTGTACTCGGGTATGCAGTGGGCAGCGTTGATCACTCTCGCTCACTTACACCGACGACTGCGACACTCTGAATGTCGGTAGAAGACATTGTTGAAACAGTGCGGTCAGAAGATGAAATAGCTTGGTATTGCAAGCGATTGATGGTGAAGGTGTCTTTGCGACCGATGATGCGACATGGCATGCGTTAGTTTCATCAGGCCGCGAAACTGCTCGACGCAACAACGGTGACAGCGCTTTAATATGTAGTTCCGATGTGGGGGAGCACCTGCTACTTACGGCATTACAAATGCCTTGCGAGACAGGGGGAGGTCTCAAGAGGGGCAGTTCCCTCATACAGCAACACGATGGCATCATGGGCGCGCGCCTATCAACTAAACGGGAAACGATCGTAACTCCACGGGAACAAGACATGAGTCCATGAAACCAGCGCGTAGTTTATACAGCTGCTTGGGCAGTCAAGCCCACATCAGCCCGTGGTGGACTGGACCTTTTGCTGTCGCTTTCACCGCTCACTGGGCAGCCACGATGCTATACGTGTGAGATTCCGTGCACGGAATCGCAGTTCGAGACCCCCGACTGCCCGTTGACACCAACTAGTCTACCTTCGGCTGCGGGTACTATTACCCCAAAAGTACATGTGTAGGAGATGAATCCTAAAGCAGCTTCTCAGTTGGTATAGCTCTACGAGTTTTAATTGGTTCTACCCACCTCCAGCGCAGCAGCACAAGCAAGTACTTACAGAAGAAGGTCCTGAGTACCTAGGTAGGTAGTTTAGGGCAAAGCACGGTCGGGGAGATGGAGCTTGGTTGGGCTCGTGTTGTCCCGCGTTACCCAAGGCCCTGTGGGGATGACCTCCTAGCCATCCATCATCGCTCCCAGCCCAGTACAGAGCTACTTATAAGTAGAGTAGCACCGGCCAACTTCCACACGGTCGAGACACCGCCGACCGCCCTCGTTGAAATTCCAGAGTGAGGGGCGAATCTCACGATGAATGTGCCGGGAGACCCGAGTCGGCAAAGACTGCACAAATGGACGCTCCCACGAACCGCCTTCTCTATATTTGGCCTAGATTTCTCAGTCTGCCACGCTCTTTTGCCGCTGCGTTTTCACACCAGCAGTTTCGTGTCCTCCCAAAGTGGACACAGAAGTGTGGCACGGTCTGAAGTGGGGCACGGTACCTGGGGCCAACTCCCGACTTTGACAACTAAATGATACATCGTGCCAACAAGTAGATGTGGTCGCAAACAGCCGCCAATACCCCAAGCATTTGTTTATATATGCCATTAGCTAATTTTCCCGATCAGCATCAAGGTGTACGTGTTGGTTAATCTTGAAGAAAAGCATATGAAGTTGCATTCTTATCCTATCTAGCTTGTAAATGATTTGCAGTCACAATGACTAGGAAGCCTTTATTCTAACAGTACGTCAATATTGTCCTGCAGTCACAGCCTGCGGTAAGGGTACGTGGCAATATCCGACAATATCAAAGTGTCTGACTTTCCAGAATGAATTAGCAGCACCACAAATGTAGGCCATTTCAATACCTTCCTTATACCTTACATGCTCGTTAGACATTAAAGATGCGATGAATCGGATGGGAATCTTGTCTTGCTTGATATTTGGTCTATGTCTCTATATTTGTCACTTTCTATGCAGTCCAGTCCTTACGTCGCAAAGGCGCCAACGAAAATGTAGCAAACGGGATGTCTAATTACCGTTGGCCTGCGCCGGGGATGCCACCGCGTCCGACTCGAGATCTGCGAGAAACTTTTCTGCCTCAAGAGCCGCCATGCAACCGGAACCTTAAAAAGTGGTTAGTCGAGCACCCACGACAATGAGTCTTTGTGTAGGTTTACGTACCTGCGCTGGTGATGGCCTGTCTGTACCTCTTGTCCTGCACATCACCGGCGGCGTAGACACCCGGGATGTTGGTCAAGGGAGAGCCTGACTTGGTGATAATGTAGCCGTCCGCATCAGTGTCAATTTGGCCCTTGACCAGAGCAGAGGCCGGGTCGTGACCAATGGCATAGAACAGGCCACTGGCCTCCAGGGTCTCCTGCTCGCCGGTCTTGACATTCCTGACAACCAGGTGGCTCATGAGGCCTTTGTCGTCGCCCCTGATCTCCACGCCTGTCGTGTTCCACTTGATGGTGACGTCCTTGTGGTTTTGGAGCCTCTTCGCCATGATGTTGCTGGCTCGGAGGACGTCCCTGCGAACGAGGACAGTCACATGGCTCGCATACCTGGCCAGGAACATGGCCTCTTCGGCGGCAGAGTCTCCGCCACCAATCACGACCAGGTGCTTGTTCCTGAAGATGGGTGCAGCACCGTCGCACACAGCACAGGCCGAGACCCCGTTGTTCCAGTACTTGTCCTCGCCAGGAAGATTCAGACGGCGGGCAACGGCGCCGGTGGCAAGGATGACAGCGTCGGCGGTGTGCTCGGTGGCAGGGTCCCACTCAGTGGAGAACTTGAATGGTCTCTTGGAGAGGTCCAGCTTGGCGACAGTCTCGCTGATGATCTTTGTGCCGAAGCGCTCGGACTGCTTCCTCATAGCATCCATAAGCTCGCCGCCCATTATTCCGTCGGGGAAGCCAGGGAAGTTCTCGATGTCGGTGGTAGTGGTCAGCTGGCCGCCGGCTGCGATGCCGTTGGCCATGAAACCTTCGTAGAGGGTGGGCTCGACGTTGGCTCGGGCCAGGTAGATGGCGGCGGTGTGGGCGGCAGGCCCGGAGCCGATGACTAGGAGACGCATTAGCCGGAGGGGCTTGGGGAGGCTGGTAGACAGCAGGGAGATGCGCGGAGAAAACATACTGAGGACCGGGCTGTGGGTGCTCATCTTGTTGACGCTGAGACTGTGCAGGTCGGAGGAAAGGCGCGTCTGGGACTTGAAGCTCGCGGTGGCGAGGGCCGCTGCGGACAGACTGGCTGCGCTGGAGCGGAGGGGACGCGTGAAATATCTGAAAGACAGCTTGACGGTTGTTTGGGGCGCGGCTGACCCGGAGCGGAGGGGAGGTGGTCACGACGTGGGAGACAGCAGGTCAAGAAGGAGGGGATGTCTTTGGAGGGGCTGTCTTGCCGGGAGGAACAGGGCGCAGGGAAAGGACTAGGTAGATATATACCTAGGTAGTCTATGTGACTAGATCGGAGGACGGCTGTGGGACAGAGAGTGGGCCTTGGGCTGTGTACTAATTGGTGTACACTTTGAGATTTGTCAAGAAGGCGAGCCCAGGGTGGATCGCGAATTGCGGCGGACAGACAGCCATGGTGCGGCTTTCCGTCTGCCGTCCTCCCACATGTCGCCTTGCCGTGCGTGTCTCCAGGCCACCAGCAAAATTCTCCCCGGCGGGGATACTACTTCCTAGGTACTGCGTGCCTGCGCGCCTACCTGCCTGCCTGCTAGGTAGGTCCTTGGCTAGGTGCCAGGCACGCGAGAAGGGTAAGCTGTCCAAGGCGACGGGCTGAGGATACCTAGGTAGGTAAGGCTAGGTGTAGGTACCGCAGTACGTAGCGCACCTTTCTGCAGCACCTGTGTTCGCCGATCCACGGCCTTCTATTGCGTAGCACCCCACGTTGCCGCTGGGGAGAGCAAATCCATCCATCCCACCATGAATTATTCAGCAAACCTTGGCCCCAGTTGATAAGATAGCCTGCACTCGCAATCGGCCGCTATCCCGTCTTCAGACTCGGCCAATGCGCAACTCGACAGGGGACAGCTTCCATGTCAAAGGCGGCGCGTGCCACCTTTGGACAACGGACAGCAACTTGTACAAAGTACGACCTGGACTTCGATGCTACACTGCTTGATCCACCACTGCTTTTCCTCCAGCAGCCAAGCACAAGAAGGCAGCACACCCACGCATGAGGTCTCCAGCTACCACAACTTGTAACGGCAGCCGCAACACCCAACCATTATCGATCGCGCGGACCGGATTAGAAGCAAGCGCATACCGCAGCGTCGGCCGGTACTGCCAACCCCCCCCCCCCAAAAAAAAGACCATGGCGCCGTCCGCCACCGCAACTGCGACAGCGACAGCGACAAGCGAGCTATCGCGGCAGCTGCTTTCCAAGGCACCGCCTTCGAATACACCGACCTTCTCCTTCACGCCTTTCCTCCAGCGAACCTACCTTCACAGCCTTCCCGCCGATCGCCCAGTATGTAAAGCCTATATCAACGGCCACTGCCCCCTCGGGACCCGCTGCCCTGAGCGCCACGTCTCCGTCCCCAACAGCGGCGGCAAGCAAGACGGTGGGCACCCTTTCAACTCTCTCGTCTGCAAGCACTGGCTGCGTGGCCTGTGTAAAAAGGGAGAGAGCTGCGAGTTCCTGCACGAGTTCAACCTGCGGAAGATGCCTGAGTGCAACTTCTTCCTGCGCAACGGCTTCTGCTCCAACGGTGATGAGTGTCTGTACCTGCATATCGACCCCCAAAGCAAGCTGCCGCCCTGCCCACATTACGACCAGGGCTTCTGCCCGCTGGGGCCCAGGTGCGCCAAGAAACATGTCCGCAAGAAGATGTGCCCGTATTATCTCGCTGGTTTCTGCCCCGATGGACCAGAGTGCAAGGAGGGCGCGCACCCGAAGTGGAAGACGGGCTTGGAAAAGCCAAGTGTCAGGGTTGAGAAGAAGGATGACGAGGAGGCTTTCCCGGCAAAGAGGGAAAACCCGGATGACGAGGACGACGGCTCCATCAGGGAATCTGGGGATAGACACCGCGATCGAGACAGGGACAGAGACAGAGACCGTGGTTTCGAGCGCGGGGGTCACCAGGGCAGATTTGGTGGCCGCGGTGGAAAGTGGAGAGGCCGGGGAAGGGGCCGAGGAAGGCATTAATATCTGCTTCTGCTAGTCATCAAGTTGATAATATCCATACTATACTCATAGAAGCATTTGCGGGTTGCATCAGCTCGAAGCAAAAACTGTGCCACCTTATCCCTCGGACCAGACAACATCCGAAGATCCGTTGTTGACAAATGCGAGTCACAGGAGGTGTCCCGGGTATGGTCGGCGGCTGTGCGCACTTCTAGAAAAGGAACTGCACACCTACTGCAGCTGCTTTGTGATAATCTCTAGGAAATGAGCCACCCAGAACTCGGGAACCGTGTGAGGTAGAAGGGCACAAACGGGAAAAGGTTTGGAAGGGAGAGGCGCAGGCCCCTAAGTGTATTTCTTTTTTTGGCACATAAATTGGCTCACTTAGAATCATTCTCACTGGCTCTGCCTGAAAGACAAGCTTTTCTTGTAAATCTGGAGGCGATTGAACGATGATTCTTGTTATCCGCAACCCTTTTTTCTGTCTTGAAGTATGGTGAGGAAATTTTCACAGGGGAAGGAGAGACTCTTTAGCTCGAATTCTGAATGATGCGCCTGCTCGAGACCCTTCCAACTCTGCACCATTTTCCTTTTGATCTGTTCTTGTATGGATTTCAAATGTCGAACAGTTTGTATCACGCAGCTACAGAGGAGCGATTAACCACATTCGTTCTCTACCGGTACCGCCAGATTCTGTGTGGTCCAGGTCTGTAGGCAGGTTGACGGGTACTCGAAAGTAGAGCATACTAGAAGGTAAATATTGCTGAGATTACCTGCTGTGAATTGTATGAATACCGGCCAAAATGAGTTTTCTTGGGATTGTTCGGGCAGCATGCGCCAGCTGTGGAATTGAACCAAAGAGGAAACTGGATGCACCCACTCCTCCGTAGTGTCTAGATTGGGCCCGTAAGGGACCCAGGAGACTTTTCTTTTCAAAAGGCATACAGAATCTATTCACTGATCTCTTATTCACTACCATTAAGATACAGCATCCGAACGAGAACACCTGCGTTGTCATGAGGGTCGTGAGCCTTGGGGACCAAGGACTGTAACGACAACCCCAAAGTCATTGTGGGTTCTAAGATTCAGGTAGTCGTAAATCAAGCAAGCGGTTAAAAGTCTTGACGAGGCTTGATTGGCTGCCAACAAGGATCCGAGGAACAACTCCGCGCCCCTATGTCCGTTATTGAGCCTGTTCACAATTAAGTTCGTTACAATGCCATCCGCTCCGAAGGTATTACTCGGAAACATTTGAAGATAGCGAGATGAGCATACAAGTGTCTACGCAGACTATATCTCACAACCAGCGGGACTAATTTACGCGAGTCAATTCCTGCAAGTTGAGCTATTGACCCCATCATATAGGCATGTCCTCAAACTCTTCCGGCATAGGCAGACGCTCTACCCAGCATTGAATGGCCTTGGCGAAGAGTGCCGGGAATTGCAAGTTCCAAGAGAGAATGGCCTCACGAATGTGATAAGCACATGTCAAAGAGCCCTCGCCACCATTGCTTTGGGATTTGAGCAGCTTTGCGGCTTCGCATACGCCCTCTGGATCGTCCGATTTCCCTCCAGCAATCATGCATATCCTTTTGTCGGCTATTCCAGCCTCCACGAACTGAACCTCTTGCCATTCCTTTGCATAGGCACATCCGGCTTGGGCGAGACGTGAGCTTCCGTTTCGCTTGATCGAATCTAACAACTCGTCCTTGTGATACTCGGCGCTATATCCAGACACTTTGAAAAACAATGAGCCCGCTTCCGTATGTCAGCAATATGTAGATTATGAGGTGATGGACACGAGCATGACCCAACCAGAACGAATCGAGGACCGTTAGAGACATAACGGAGTGACACTCACGGGAGTGCAGGATCGACCAAAGCCCTGCATAAAGGAGCCGAGGATGCCTGGCTACGGTGAGACGTACTCCTTTCTGAGGCCATGCCCCTGATACGAAACCACTCTTAACAACATCGGGATGTCTCCTAATGATGTCCAAGGCAACAAACCCACTCGTACCTATGCCTACCACATGCGCACGACCATCGTGGGCATGCTCGCGGATCATTTCTGCGACTAGGTCGGCGCACAGACCAACTGAGTAATCTTCCTTCTTGCATATATTGCGAGACTTGGAATGGCAAGGGAGGTCTGGGAGAAGCAGATGGTATTCGGCCAGTTTTGGCCATATGTGCTTCCATTCAAGGTGAGAGCTGACTACAATCTTCGGAATTAGTCCTCGCGAGCACCTTCGGTATGTCTGCTACAACGATGGTGTGGACGGAAATTACGATCTGCCTTTGTGTGCATAGCCAGGTCAAAGCTGTCACTCATTTGGAGAGATAATGAGCCAAAACGTAGCTAGCCAGCCCGAAGAGTAGTTTTGCAGTGAACTCCAGGACCTTGCTGGTAATATAAACAAGCTGTGCCTTTAAAAGGCAGACTTGACTGGGGATCTTACATACACAACATATGAAGCAGAACGACCGAAATGGGAGCGAATGGGTTCATCTCGAGGAAGAACATGGATCTGTTTGCTGAAGTCATTGTCTCATTGCTCCCTGTCATGATTGTGTGTAGGCTTGCAGCATCAACGTCTTGTACGGAGCGCTCGGGTGTCGACATTGTGCTCGTTCGCCGTCCGTTGGTCGACCTTCTGGAGAACGACTGTGTGCTTCTTGCTTGCTAGGGCACAGCAACAAACAGTGAGGCTGTCTTCCAACTGAAGATGATATTCGACTTTTCGAGGAGACAGTATCGGGATCAGGCGGTCGATAGCGATGATTGGATACTGGGACACTGCCTAAAAGCAGATTCAGTCACGAGAGATAACTATTTTCAGACGAAGCAGCCCTAGTGCCCATATTCTGTGGAACGGCCGTCACACGCAGAGTTTGTTGCCCCCAGAGGCTTTTCCGGAGGCCCACTGGTCTGGGACAGCTCCTGGTTTGGTTGCTAGCCGGGCAATCCCTGCTTGTCGCCGTCATCATAGCACTCCCAAAGCAACCCCCAGTAGAAGCGCGTGAAATGACAAGCATATACTCCATGTTACGTCCCCAAGCTCCAAGGACCATTCGAGTCTCAGGGGCTGTGCCAGTTATTTCTCGAGGTCCGGGATAAAGATCTGCAGGTGGTAACATGACTTGACTGCTTTGGAAGACACGCAAAAGTGGCCTGACAATCTCTCTGGATTAGGGGTCAAGGATGCCCTTCCTTAGAATTCTCTTCTTGCGCCTGAGTGGATTGAGCCCCTTGGTCTTTGGAGATTGAGGGTTACTACGGGTCCCGATAACGCGCAAGCCTAGGAACAGTTTTGTGCAGCCAGATCTTATGCCGAGGATTAAAGAAGCCAACCCGAGGCTCACTCCAGGGTGCTTAAACTTCCTGAACCACGCCCTTAACATTCTGCCTTCCTTCGTCTCTCACTCTTCCTGTCTTTTTCTCTTTCAAAGATGCCTACCTCTGCATAGCAGCCAGTCTAGCGGATCATCGACTAAGTCTTCGACCTGGTAGAAGACTTTCTGAACCGGGCGAATGGAATTGAGAAAGCAGCCATGGAAGATAGACCCACGTCAATCACGTTGCGGCTGAATCATGGCTACTGTTATCCACGACACGGTCTTTCCGCTGACCACAACTCGTGTAAAGAGGCAGTTGTCCCAGTCTTGGAGCCTGCGAACAGTCCTCTGGGTGCAAAGCGTGAAAACTGCGGGGCCAGTTCTTCGAGCATCGCTCCGGAGGTCTGCCGGGTCCACAACAACATGAAATCGATCACAAGAGGATCTTCAAGATGTAGAGTATGCAGGTGATCGATCTTCTGCTCCAGAATAGGTGCAAATCACCCCGAAGCTTGTCTGAATACCGTGCATGGACTGTGAGCCTGTCCATGCAAGCACAGTACACTGCAGGGACAAAACCACCATCGTAGCACTTGGGCAAGTGCTTTCTGATCGAAATGCCCTGGGAGAGGAGGGATGGAGCGCCCCCATGTGGATAGTGTGGATACAGGCGGGACAGGATACTGGCTCGCGCTAGTCATGCCCCGATCCATTTTTTTAAGCATCTTAGCTATTGTAATTGTGGCTTGTTCGCTCGCATGCGTGTCGTCGTACTACGGGCTAATCTGGCCATCTTTCGCTTACACGTTCTAAGAGTAGCATGGATAGCCGTCATTTTTCATTTCTCCTTTTTGGAGGCACTCATCGGCTGCAAATCCTAGACGGGACTTGAGACCTCGCATTGTATTTTTGGGCTCGAAGGACGTGGTTATGATGAGACATGCGAAGCGAAGACGGCAGAACTGAACAGAGCATCGACGTCCACGGCACGGCCGATGCGTGTTGACTTTCTCCTTCCTCCACAATATCAGGTCAAAGTAGGCACGACCCAGTTCTTTGTCCACTGTGACATGTCGACATTGCTGGGACTCTTCTCGATCTCCCCTGGGGCTGACCCAGTCTTCAGCAAGAAATAATTGATGTATGTAGTCAGATCCGCCTGCTGGGAACTGGGGAACTGGCAGTGATTATGGCCGCCGACGAGAGAGAAGCCCATGTTTGTGGGCACACCATACGCCTTGTAGATGACCCTTCCTGCCTTCATAGCTCCAGTTGTGGAGACGGGGCCCAGCCAGTCAATGTCGTTCTCGATGACAAACAAGCCTCGCGGAACGGTCATGGCTGCCAGGAAGTGGTGGTCCTCGGGAATAGTCGACGTCGCTTTGGCATACTGGTTCAAGCGTGTCGAGAACCAGACATTTTCGCCTATGATCTGGCCTGCTGTTTGGATGTTTGCGCCGGCGTTCTTTTGCTGATCACTGATGCGCCAGCTCTGCAGACACAAATTAGCGGTCAGGAACAAGACGCGAGGCTCCTCTGCTGGAGAGTGCAGTCGTTGCTTACCGCGGCGCCACCGGATCCAGATTCTTGAGGAAGGGTCAAGGCGATTCTCTTGACAAATGCGCCCACGATGAAGGCCCCCTTACCATTCCGGGAACAGCCCGTGACTCCAAGACGCGTGGGATCAATGCCAGAAGTCGCGTTCACTTGCTCCAGTGCATCTATGAGGCGGTCGACCCCCCAGGCCCAGGCAGTGAGAGCTCCGGCGCTGTGCGATGCGCCAAACAGAGTGTAAAACTTGCCCTGGCCACGGGACGAGCTCGATGCCTGAGAGGCAAAGTCGTCATTGTTGAAGTTGATGGTTGCCACTCCAGCAGGTACTGGGATCGAGGAGCCGCCTATTGCGATGATGGCAGGGAATGGCCCGCTCCCAGAAGGCTTTTTGATGGATGCCGAGTAGCTGACAGACTTCCCCCCGACAGTTACAGCAACTGTGACACTGTTACCCGAGAGTGTGCCCTTGACCGAGTCGGGCGGCGGAGGGTAGTCGCCGAGCTCATATTGCTGCATGATCTTGCTGATCTCCTGGGCCCGACAGTCAAATTCGGCCTTGGTGGTAACCTTCTTACCGTCCGCAAAGACGAAAGGGTCTGGGAGCTGCCCGTTGTTTACGGTCGGAACGCTTGAGGGAACAGAGCACGATGACTGACGTTCAACGATGTCGGCAGCTGGCATCGCAAGTGCTGCACCAGCCAGCAGAGCTGAGCTCAAAACTTTCGTGAAACCCATGATGATTGAACGTTTTTGAAAAGGCCTTTGCTGTTGACCCAAGGCTGCGCTCGATGTTGGCAGAGATGGCAACTGGGGTCCTATTTAACAACTTCCTTGCCATTTATCGGAACCCAGTTCTGCAATTCGACGAGCGTCATGCTACCCATGATATTCCATCCGTCTCTCTAGATCGGCATTCCACCATCCGGTCAAACGGAGACCAGGAGGCACCCGGGTGGCGGTTGTGTTCCTTGTGTTGCACTATAGTTGTACCTATCAACTCCATCCGACCCCAGGTCGCCCAAAACGGAGTTCTGCACTATAGAGAATAACCCAAGGGGCGGTGCTTGTCTGCTAGAATTCATGAAAAGAAGCACTTCGCTCTCAATGTTCATAAAGGTGACGGCGTTACTAGATCAGGGTTAGCATTCAGGCTATTTATGATCCTCAGGGCTGTTTTACCGGTCACCTATCATTTTGCCGCCTCTTAATGAGGGTTCATTTCTCCGCATCGAGCTTTTCGGGAGGAGAAATGCAGAGCATCACTCATTGATCTGTTTATGTCACTCCAAGATTAAATGCTGAAAATTCCCGGAAGCAGGCACGGGGTGTCAAGCGCCGACTTTGCTGTTACTCACCAAACCATCTCCAAACCTTCACGATATCTCACACAATATCGGTAAGAAATCTTTTCCATCTGCCTTATGCAAGGCTTCATGGTAACCGATCCATGGGCAACCACAAAACTCCAACCCACAGTCCATTCCACAAAGCTTCTAATCCCTTCGTTGACAGAAGTTCTAGCAGTCCTTGGTTCGCAGATCACGGCGCCTCCGATCTGAGCCATTAGCGATGCAAAACACTCAAGTAGACGATTTCAAGCATTTTGACTCGCTGAAAAGTTCTAAATTCTGACATTAGTGCATACGTGTTTTTCAAAAAGCTGCCTGTCGAACAACCTATTCCCATACTGTCGGTATGGAAGATTTACTCCAAAGATCTTAACATCAGTCTAGTCACTTAGTCTTGGAGGATTCAAAATCGAGATTAAGATTGCAACGAGAGGTACCAAGTTGGACTGAAACTATTGACAGTGCTGTTGAGGGCAGCTGCCAGGCCGCCACGCGGAGCGTATTGGCTTTTACAGTTTTTGCCACTGTGGGCTGAAACATTAAATCCTGAAAGTTGCCACCGTTGTCACGGAAGTTGGATACCTAGGTATGACATGGACCAAACAGTCAGTTCCTCGCCTTACCAGTCGTGAATCAGATGATAGGTACCTAAGTATATAACACTGTTGAAGCTCTGACATTATTCCACTACTAGCTGCGATGGTTGGAGACTGTCTGCTATGAGTACATACTGTTGATAACAGTACCTACCTGGTGTGCCCGTTGCTATTGTCCATCTCCAATTGTAAGTGAGGCGATCAATGAGGCTCACAATGAGAAGACCGCAGCAACCATTTGAAGTGTGCATGGCCGCTTTCGACGCTATAGATGAGATGGTCCATGGACATTGAGACCACAATAACCTATCCGAGTCTATCATGCTGTGGTGTCAAGCTCCTTGATCTTCGCCTCTAGGTTGACCTGCATCTCGTAGAAGATGTTGATGGCCTGGATGATCTTGCCTTCACTTGTGCCTTTTCCACTGCGCGTGAAAGCTAATCGCCAAGCACTCTCGTCCTGCAGGATGGCTGCATAATCCTCCTTGACATCATCATTTGTCGCCTTCAATGCTGAGCCTATTTCTCCTTTATAGTCCTCGCAATGTGTGTTGGATAGTTGGGCGAGAAGGGGTGGAGACACAGTAATGTGGTCGACGCCTGCGAGAACGAGGACCTCATCGATGGATGTCAGTGACGCAGGAAGGACTCGAGTTCTTGCTCCGATGTTGCGGTAATATCTCTGTGCTGCACCACAGAAAGCGAAGGCTTTGTTTTGGTCGACGTAGCTTGACACAAAACTGTTAGTCTGCGGGGACTTGAGGCCGCGGAATGGCTGTTTTCCAGTCTGGCACAAGCATTCAATACGCCCCTGGATATAGACTTACTCTTTCTCAAAATGGACCTTCAATTCATTGACATATGGCGCAATATAGGTGCACTTGACCGCAGCAGCCAGAGCGGCCTGCGCCATAGAAAACATAGTGGTCGCCAGCGTAGCGATACCGCGCTTCTCAAGCTCACGACAGGCCTGCAGGCCTTCCCAGGTGGCCGGAATTTTGATACAAACACGTTTCGTGTCGTAGGAGGGCGCAAGGTGCTTGAATATAGAGATAATTCCTGAAACATCTTGGTCAGTACATCCGAGAAAGTGCAGCCGTACATAAGCTGTGCCAGTGCAGAGCTGGACATACTCTCCGCATTCTTGATGGTTTTTTGCACATCGTACGACCACCGAGGGTTGGTTTGAATGTGCGAGTATCCTTTTAGGTTGGGCACAATAGTGAGTGCTAATCGAACCATGGCAAAGTCTACCGCAAGTTCTTCCAGAGCGGCGTCAGACTGCTGCGCCATCATCCAGTGTGCATCTTGAATGCTATCCTTGATGAGCTGGCCATGGAACAGATCACCACCTGCACTAGTCTTCGTGAGTTCGAAAAAGGCAATAGCCTATTTGGTGATCACGAAAGGGGAATATTAGAATACTTCCGTTGTTTATAGTAGCGCTGGGATAGCGTAAAACCTTGCGCACCTGGTTTGACGTGCAGTCTACGAAGGGGCCTAACGTCCTAGCCACTGGCGACAAGTTAGCCAGAAGTTCGAGCTGTGAGAAACCGACCATTGTGTGTCTTAGTTCCCAACAAGCGCTTAGTACCTTCACTGTCAAGGGTGTCGCAGTCGACCGCACTGAGCTCGCGGAGCTTGTGTAACAACGTGTTAGAAGACATGCTGCTGGCAGGCAAGGAGATGGCGTGGTCAGGCAGTCAACAGCTTGAACTCGACAATGACCGTCTATGAAATTAGTCCGGCTTGGTTAACCACTGTTATGTCCAAGCCAAGCATTAATAGTTCAACGTTTCGGGTGGTCAATGGTATCCACGGGACTGAAAGAACGAAGTGGAGAGGGGTGAGAGTCGCCCGTTTGGTTAGGTCACAGCCCGGGCAAGCCCAGACGCAGACGCGCTCGCTATCGCCTGTTACCCCGCCCGAACTTGCTTGCTTTGCCAGGCGAGCACCAACAAGACAACCTGTGCGGTCGGTGGCATGCGTTGGTGGAGAAGGATGTTGGGCCTTTTGAGGAGCCGGTCACGGATCGGGGGACCCCCACTCTTTACACTTCTAAGCACTGAGCGGCCGCTTGGCACGCCCGAGCCTGCTTGGGCAACGGAGATCGGCACTGAGGTATATTGGCGAACCCTACCGTCTAGTCCCTTGCTCATATGCGGGACCAAACGAAACTGAAGGCCCAGATCCGTAGGGGATATGTGATTTCTGACGGGGCTCATTCCACTGGTTCGGCATACGAACAAAAAGAAGAGCAGAGCTGTACTGATTACAAATATCTCTTTCTCTCTCTCTCTCTCTCTCTCTCTCTCTCTCTGTGTGTGTGTGTGCGCACGCCTGCCGCTTTGATAGCCGCATACTGACATGATGCAGACGACCCACAAGTTCCTCAACATGTACTACAGCACTAGACAGACCAGAGGCGAAGAGTTACGCCAGAGACAGAGAGACGATGGGGGAAAACAGAGATGGCAGGGGCCAGGACTCGCACTGTTTTTGGGGAAGCCCACAAAGCATGAGTGCAGGGTTCCCGGAGCATCGCTAACAGTCCATTGAATGACCGTGTTATTTCAAAGGCACTTGCACCATGCAGTCTACCTCGAGCGCATGTGAACCACACTCGCGGGACCGGTTCTTGTTCGTTGCGGCGGAGCTCACCAGGGGTCGCCCCGATCGGGTAGGCCTGCCATGAGGTGATGGAGGCATGCGCCGAGTTGTATTGCGTAGACGGGACGAATTGGCCTTAGGGTTGATGACTTGCAAGCAGTGTAGACCGCACTAGCTAGGCACGTTACGGTGAAGACGTGTATTCTAGACTCGGTCTTGCCCAAGGATTTACATTTTACCACGCACTTTTGACATGGACGCCATGTGAATTTATAGTCTAACAGTAGCAAGTATTAGTCCACTGTGCCGACGCCTACGAGACAGCTTAACTAAAATACCCAGGTAGGTAGTGTAAGGGCAGAGATTGAGACGTCATGGCAAACTAGATAGTCTAACTAGGAAAGTCTAAACCCGCCATTCTTACCGTAATACATACTGACCAGTCAAAGAAATGTATTCTGGGTAATGATGCTCGGCCTGACTGATGCTAAAACACAAATACTGACTGGGTTATGCACGTGAATCAACGTAATACAAATTATCTTAGAAACGTGAAGATATGTCGTAGATCCATCTGCTCCGGGGGAATATAGCCCAGCAGCCCGGGCATTCCGTGGGGTGGGGACCCCTAGTGGATATAACGATAATTCCATTTACCTCCAAATGTCGACCGACAGTGCTGTAGCCGAGTAGCCACGACGGCAACCTGTGGTCAAGGCTACTGCCACAGAGTACTTAGCCAATCTGTACAGTCAAGCGTATCCACAATGTGTTTCATCATCGACGCCTTACGCTTCACACACTGTGTAGCGCTGGAACTCGGTCCAGCTGAACGATCCGTACGGGAAGTTCGAGTCCCCGAGAGAGGCTGGTATTTTAACATGCGTCCCCCAAGACCATGACCTTTGGGCCCAAGTAGGAGATAGCTCATGCAGGTTCCTGACCATTTCAAGATAAACAAATATGTTTCTCCTCTATGTTGTTGCCCCACTGTGTATCGTGGCACTCTTATTCCGGCGCCTGTATAAATTCAGAAACTACCCGAACGCGCCTGGGCCGGCACTCGCGAAATATACCCGTTGGTGGTATTTGAAGAAAGTATACGACGGCAAGTTTGAGCAATGGGATATGAACCAACACGCCCGTCATGGTATGCATGTTTCACATGAGCTTCAGCTTGTGCCAGAGTCTACATAAACGAGGCAAAGGCTCATATCATCCGCCTTCAAACAATAGGCCCAATTGTTCGTGTCACTCCCCAGATGTATAGCATTGGCGACCCGTCAGCAATGAAGCCCAGTAAGCAGATTTTAGATACAATCTTTACCCCTTTAAGAACGAATATACCCCATCCTTAGCCTATAGAATAAAGACTTCAGGGACTACAGGTTTTAAGACAGGCTATGGCCACCTTGTGGTTTACTCCTTACCGTATCTGAATGAAGCTACTTCTTTGGTTCATGTTTAGCTGACTCTGTATGCTGTAGTATACGGCGTTACTTCGCCCTTGAGGAAGTCGTCGTGGTATGACTACTGGGCCGATCCTCGAGTACCAAACCACACCCTGTTTACTGCTGTTGATCCTTCCTTCCATGCCGCAATGCGAAGGAAGATGGCAAATCTCTATACCATGACAACCATCAAATCATACGAGCCATACGTAAACAATTGCGTGCAGGTGCTGCTAGAGCAGTTCGATCGGTTTGCTGCAAAGGGTGAATGGTTTGACCTACAGCACTTTACACAATGTTACGTTCGTACCATTCTCCTTTCACAGATCCCCGCCTTTTATGTTTTGGAATGTCCAAGAACATATAATTTGAGGTCCGTATCAGATGACCAACGCGTACTAGGCACTGGATGTAATCGGGGAAATAACCGTTAGTTTCCCTCCGCAAAATACCACGACAGCTCAACTCAGTACTGTCACTGACATCTCTGTATCGGATTCATCTAGTACGGGAATCGATTTGGCGTTCTAGACTCTGCAGGTCAAGACGTTGGCGGTATTTTGGCGTCCCTCGAGAGAATGCTAGCTTTTGCAACGCTGTCCGGCATTGAGCCAAGATTCCTCCCGCTGTGGCTATGGTGGTACGGAAACCCAGAGTTTAGTATCCGGACATTCGACAACAGACAGCAGGAGTTACGACGCGAAAAAGGTGCGATAAACGGGGCCACGGACTTCTTCACCAAGTGCGAGGCCATACAGAATAAAGACCCGGCTGATTGGGCGAAATATCGAGGGCCAACGGTGATGACCCAGAACGTGGCAGCTGGAAGCGACACAACGAGCATTGCCCTAACCAGCGCAATTTTCCATATTATCAGCAATCGAGAGATTTATCTCAAGCTCAAAGAGGAGATAAGAGCTGCAGAGGAAGCAGGTAGGGTTGATGATCCCATCACTTTTGACCAAGCCCAGGCGTTGCCATACCTTAGTATGTGCATTAAGGAAGCAATGAGAATCCATCCGTCCACTGGTCTGCCGTTATGGCGCGTTGTGCAGGAACCTGGAATGACTATATCGGGTTCATTCTTTCCTGCAGGGGTAAGTTGAAGTTGGTGCCCTCTATTCAACGCAACGGGCTATCTAGGTACTGATGGAGTGTTTAACTATAGGCCATAGTGGGCATCAACACTTGGGTGGCCCATCGTGATCCAAAGGTTTTTGGTCCAGACCCCAATATCTTTCGTCCTGAGAGATGGGACCCTGAAAGTAACGACCGGGAGAAGCTGAAGAAAATGGAGGCTTTTTACAGCAAGTCCGCACTGCTCTACTTTATGTGCGCTGTTTCATGCTAACACCACTGTCATCAGTGCCCTTCGGTGCTGGAACGAGAACATGTATCGGCAAGAATATATCTCTTCTGGAGATATCCAAGGTCATCCCGCAACTGATAAGGCGTTACGACTTTGAGCTGGCGAGGCCCGGCCAACCTATCGACTCTTTGAATTATTGGTTTGTCAAACAGCGCAACCTGTTTGCAAAAATTCGCAAGTTAGTGGATTAGAGTCTGATTCTGGTGCGGGCATGACTCTATACATAGATACCTATTGTATGCAGTTGGAATAGCAGTCCGTGTATGATCAAAAACAGGCGACCCACCAGATTACTCTGGTATGTCATGCTCTTTTTCAGGGACGCCTGACTTCCAATGATATTTTGACGCCACATGCTCGTCCAGAGGAACCTTCTTCCCCGGCAAACCATAGAAGTTTTCCCTATAAGTGCCACCTTCGATATACCCGTCCCAGAACAGTCCTCGGGCTTTAAGCTCCGGTAGTAACAGCTCTATTATGTCCTTGAACGAGCCAGGGAACAAGGCATATGCCTAATCCTCTGTCAGTTTCTGACAAGACGACGCCGATCTGGGCGTTGAAATTGGGAAGGACAAAAATGGCTTACAAAGTTGAAACCGTCAACATCGGCTTCCTCTACCCACGCCTCTAAGCTGTCAGCAACTTGAGCTGGGGCTCCGACCAAGATTGGCCCATTGCCCCCAATGCTGACATGCTCGGCAACAGTGTGCTTAGTCCACTTTGAGTTCTGTGGCGCAAATCTTGCATATCCTTCGACTGTTGATCTAATACGAGTCAGCGCAACTTCTCGCGGCCGGACAAGGCCCAGAAGACCGCCTCGTGATGCTTACCTCACAGCATTGCTTTCCACCTGGCGAAGCTCCTCTTCGTCTCCGTACTTGCTTAAGTCAATACCAGTCTGCAGCATTTGGAGTCAGCTATCAAAGCACCAGGGGAACAGTTCCATATAATTAGGAGGAAAGACCACAGTATGGGGTTGGCCAGAACCTGTTTCAAAGCCAGCAGTGCATTAAGTGCTTCAAGGCACAGGCTACACATTGGAGAGGGTGCTTCATTTTTAAGGGTTTCAAATTGTATCCAAAAGATACTTACCCATCTTGCGAAGAGGGCGAGAGCCCCTTCATGGGATGCGTATTGCCGATAATCCTTTAATTTTGCCACCGCCTCTCCTTCGGTTCTCCCAAGAATAGGGGTCACGAGCGCTAAAACTTTGAGGTTGGATGGATTTCTCCCAAACTGCTCGCGGGCGAGCTGGCGGACCTCAGCGATATTTTTTGCGCACACCTGGGGCGAATGTGCGGAAACAAAAATTGCCTCTGAGCACGACCAAACTGTCAGACAGCTACGAGATTCACTTGAGCTCTTTTGTCCAGTAAACTTACCTGCGTGTTGAGCCGCAAAGACTTTGCCAGCACGTGATGTACCTGCTTGTAAGAGAAGCGGTGTGCGCTGCGGACTTGGTTGAACAATGTGGGGCCCTGGGACGGTGAAGAATTTCCCTCTGTGGTTGATCTGTCTGACCAAGTCGGGAGACGTGTATATTCCATTCTCGCGATCCAGTTGCACTGCATCGTCCCTCCAGGACGACTGAAAGAGTTTATACATAACCTTTATATACTCTTCGGCTTGCGCATAACGCTCGTCATGCTGCGGCTGCTGTGTCTGGCCCATATTACGTGCTGCAGAGTCGAGATAACTTGTGACAACATTCCACCCAAGGCGGCCCTTTGTCAAGTGATCTAGTGTTGACAGCCGGCGAGCCAAATGGTACGGTTGTTCGTAGGTTGTAGAGACTGTCACACCAAAACCGATACTGCGAGTTGCAGCAGCCATCGCAGAAACCACGGACAAAGGCTCATTGACAGGCCACTGTGCTCCAGACGCGACAGCTGGACCCAGTGACTGTTTGTAAACATCATAGCCACCGAGCACATCTGCGATAAAAATCCCGTGAAATTTGGCATCCTCTAGCAATTTAGCGAACTCAACCCAGTGGTCCACATCTGTGAATCTCCATGACTGGTCATCTGGGTGCCTCCATAGCCCTGGAGATTGGTGGCCACTGCCTAACTCACAATGTCAGCCTCGGCAGAGGATCCGATTGAGGAACACAGCGGCCTGGCAAACTTACACATTTCGACGAAGGCATTGACAACAAGACGCTTCTTTCCCTTTGTCTCGCTACTATTTGGAGACGTCATTGTGCGTGATCATCAGAACTGTCGAGTGGCCCCTGTGCCGTTCGCGCGTTTGCTTGCGTGGGACAAGGCTGGGTCCGGACGGTGAACAAGCAGATGAGTCGTTACTCAAGATATCGAGAAGCAAATTTCATCACCTTCGGTCACGTCAGGCTTTCCTCAAGTGCTATTACTGCTAATTTCCATCTTTACAAAACAATCTCCAAATGCCCGGGCCGGCAATACCACGTGCCGGGTTGACTCCAGGTCTCACACGTCTAACGGACAATTGCGCCATCGCTGTGCGAATGATGCACTCGGCTCCGGCCAACCCCTCGATGATGCAACCGCATTGGACCAACAGGAGGCATCAGATGCGGACAGACTACCCCACAGAAGCCATTAACTGAGCAGGATCTCGCAGCTGTTTCCCGTCATCAGGGGGGATATCTCTATCCGCTTGGCGATCCCTATGGAGGGTGTGGGGGAGCCGAGAAAGCTAGAGGATGATGAAAGATGCCGCGTCTTTGCGCCATACCTCAAGACTGGGTCTCGGCTGTCGCATCAGCTTCCGTCGGCGATGTCCCATGGCCGTCTTCGGACGTGTTTGTAATCACGGGCCAGTGGTACGGATCATTTCCTCTCTGTCGCATTGCGTCTTCTCAACCCAGCAGAGCCGCGGCAATTCTGGAACAGCTCCCAGGACCACATTGCACTGCAACCCACGCGGCAAGCTTCCAAGCACAGCAGCTTCCTTCCCATCCCTGTCACGTATTATACTTCTGCGAAATATTCCTAGAAGAATGAGTGGCTGGTCGATTTTTCGCAAACTCTCCGGGAAGAAAAGAAAGGCATCGGCCAGCGGACTCACAGACCCGAGTGATCACATCTCCCCCGTCAGAATGGCGCAAATCGCGGTTCCCGGATCACAGGCGGTCCTCCTTCTGAAAGGACCGAGACGGCCATATGAACTGGTCGAGAATTATCCTATCCCCGAGCTCCACGCGGGCTCCGAAGTGCTGGTCAGGACCCGGGCTATTGGCCTCAACCCAATAGACTGGAAAGCACCGTGAGTGCGGCCGTCCCTTCTCGACTGTACTGACATGCGAGCACATGTGCGCTGACCCGCGACGAGCTTGTAGTGACTTCAACTTCGCAATACCAGAGCTACCCTACATTTCCGGAAGAGAGCTCACCGGGGACATTTGTCGAGTTTCGGGTTCGTCCTCCCGTTTGAAACTTGGTGACCGGGTATGACCCCATGTCCCAGCGAGATCTGGCGTCTATCGTTGGACCGATGACTCATCTTCTTACAGGTGATCGTTATATCCACCGACTATCGTGATCTGCGAAAGGCAGCTTACCAGGAATTTGTCGTCGGTCTTGACTACAATTTGGTCAGGCTACCCTCATCTCTCTCGTACGAGGAAGGGTCGACGCTGGGTGTAGCTTTTGTCGCTGCGTCTTTGGCCTTGGGGATATGCATGGGAGTTAACTTCAACGATGTCACCAACGGCCCTGATCTTTTAAACCTCGCAAAGGCAGCTGATCCAGATTCCATTCCTGAAGACGTCAGGGCAGAAACTTTGAGAGGCATACCGGAACATGAACGTGCAAGACCTGGTGACTGGGTTGCTGTATGGGGAGGTGAGCGTGCGCTGTTGCTTTTGCACGGTCTACGAAGGGCTGACTAAAGTTCCACCCAGGCTCGTCAACATCGGCCAATCTCGCTGTCCAACTTGCCAGACTTGCGGGTCTGAGGGTCGCAACTATCGTGGACAGTGCCAGGCATGGTTTAAGGATATCAAATCACAAGTCCATCCGTCCAGATCTCTTGATTGACAGCCATGATCCGCAAAGAGCTGTTGAGATCCTGAAGGCGAATGTAGGTGAGGATCTGAGGTTCGCAATTGACACCCGCGGCAAGGACACAGCTGCGAAATTGTTAGAAGCTTTGACCGATAAGGGTATGTCAGGCGGCACGAGGCCGCCGTCGCCTCCGGCCACTCCACGAACGTCCCCGGCTCTTTCTGCCCATCTCGTCGGGCTGACTGGGCTGCCTAAGCAGGCCTCAGTAGAAGGAGCTGTGATGCATTCTGTGCCTATTAAGCTATTTCACGAGGTGCCTACAGTTGGCAATGCTTTGGTCACTTGGCTCGAGAGGTTACTTGCTCAGGGTCTTATCTCAACCCCAGAGATCATTGACATTGAGGAAGGTCTAGAGAATGTAAATACAGGTCTTGACCGGATGAGGAAAGGTGATATACGGGGCGGAAAGTTGATTGTGAGATTGGACGGCGCAGAATAGATTTAGACCAACTATGAATATAGTAGATGTGTGTTTTCCGTGCGACTTGTCGGTCCAGACTGATCTACCAAAGCCGTTTCAGATGCTGTGTATTTACAGACGTAGGTGGAATACCCATTCAAGCTGCCTTCTATACAGTTTGAAAGCAAAACACTGTCTTGTACGGTGGAGCGCAATTTTCATGTTCCCCTGGCAACACAAATGGACAGAGAACTAGAATGTTGAGATTTGTATAAAGTATAAAGGTGGCTTGGTGGAACAGAATTCAAACGTGAGATGCTTTACTAAAATGGCCAGCCCCCCCCTGTTGACTGTCACCTCAATGCACACCAGGATTCAAATATGTACGGTTTGATCAGATATTTATATGTCCTGGAGAGTGATCATTCTTCATAAGACATCGGGACCTGGGGATATTGCAGAAGAGAGCGGCAGCTTGTATGTGAATCTAACACACCTCCCCTCACCCAGGTTTCTTGTAATGACTCTACTCCGACCCTGTAACACTGCTCTGCCCTTGAGGCAGGCCCTCCTTTGTCACAGCGCCATTGAAGTCAGACGTATCAGTATCTATAGCAGATGCCACAGCTTCAGCTGAGCTTTGAACTTCAACACCAAAGTGCCTCACAACTAACCAGGCGGGAGCTACTGCTACTGCCCACAAACCAAAGTTCATGTAGACTCCCCCATGCTCTGCGAAGACGGTGAGGGATTCGAGACCATAGCTCAGCGCCTGCCATGCTGATTCTGTCCCTCGAAGAAGGGCAGCATATCGAATTACCTGAGGTTCGTCTCCGCCGGCGAGGTTTTGAACAACAAAATATCTATTGGAAAGGAGTTACTTGAAAAGGTCTTTGAGGGAAGTTTAATGCCATGTCGTTGATACTGAAAATATTTGTAATCACTTACAAGTACAAGTAATTCAATTGAAAGCCAACTGTTAAGAAAATGAAGACCCCAAATCCTTGGCCAAAGCCTGTGTCGGACCAATCATAAGTTGGGTGAGTTAGACTGAATTTGATCACAATCACAGTTGCCCAGATCCACCATGCCCCTTGAAGGGTGACAATGATGGCAAAAGCAAGTCGAGTACGATGCTTGAGAGATATCTTGGTTTGGTCGATCCAGTACTGCGAAATAAGGCATCAGTTATCCCGGATTGTTCTCATAATTCTTGACGAGAGTATCGGTGCAAGGAACTCACGCCGAGCAAATTCCCCGAAATTATTGCAGCCAGGCCTCCCAAGAAAGAGCCCAACGCCCTGGCTCGAACGCTAAACCATACTAACAACATTGTTAGAGTCTAAGCCCAAAGTTATTGACCAGTGGCATGACTCACAAGATAAATACGTGAAGAAGACTGCTTCTGCAAACACTGCTTGCCCGATGAATGGCACGATCAAAAGGAATTTCTTGGTAAAGAAAAGCCTTGCGATCTTTTTCATCTCGCGAAAAGGATTCTGAAGAATTTCCAGGCTGACTTTCTTTCCATCTTTCCGCTGCACTTTGTCAGGTTTGTTGAGTAGAAGAGCGACGAGTGGGCCCGCTGCTTGGATTGCAATGAAGAGGATGTAAACCGTGTAGGAGACTTGTCCTGCTGTGTTGCGGTCTGCGTTAAGGCCCAAGTTCACGGCCCCGCCAATGATCTGTCCTGACAATCGATACGTGAGCCAATAGCCTAGAGCCTTGCCTTTATTCCATGGCTCAGGATATGCGATAGCAATAGCTGCTTCTGCCATCCAAAAGACACCGGCTGAGATACCACAGAGTGCTGCTCCTAAGAGCAACAGCCAGTCAACATCATATCGACTTTTCGTATAGAGACCGGCAGCGTAAGGAGCATATCCAATACTGTAATAGATGAGAAAGATCAGCATCAGAACTTCAATACCAAGCGCCCCATTTCCTAGCGCATCTCGGTTGGTATAAACCAAGGGGCCACGAGCGCTAGAATACTCACGTCCCAAAAACCAGTGCGCCCTTTATCCCTATATAATGTACCATCACACTTGAAAAAAGGCACGACACGACCATTAAGCAGAAGGTCAGAGCGTTCGCCGCATTGGAGAGAGCAGGACTGGCTGTTCCACCAGCGCCGAGTGAGTTCATTGCGGTCCATATTCCCGGAGCTGCAAAGTTGCAAAGACCGAGTATCGTGATGTTAAAGAAGGTTGATCGATACCACCTCACCTTGAAATCGCCTTCTGTCATTGTTAATACGGCCTTGGCTCACAGTCTGTTGGCAATCTTCACGGGGAACTGGGTTGTTTTACCTGTGGGCCCAATATAGGGCTGTGTTTCCATTGTAGAAGTCATTGTATGCCTCGAACGATATTAATGACAAGTGGCGGGGCTTAGAGATTCCTTTAATTCTTCTTTCCGTTTGAAGGTAGCCTGAATCATACCGTAGCAGCGCTGAAGCTTTCCGTTGACATCAATCGGCCGGGGCTGGCTGACTTGATATTGGCCACTTCTGGCAATTTTTGTTAGCAGAAACTTGCACCGCCGTGGCTTCATCTCTCCCGCGCCTGAGTTAGTATATACAGCCAATCAGCCTCGTTCTTTTCCGATAAGGCGATTTCAGATTTGTTGCCGAGTAGCACGCCATTGCGCTACAAGATGGCAAACCACCTGCTCTAGACTATAATTTGGCTAGCTATGCAAACTCTAGTCTCCACTCAAACAGTCACGAAATAGCCAGGGTCAGAAACGTAACATCTCAGTCATGATGAACTAGTGGATTGAAGCAGCAACGCTTCAGTCAAAGCTGCCAGTGCAAGCGAGTTGTTCCGGTTGGGTATCATTTACTAGCCACAGAGAATTATAGGTGGGTTCCATCAAGTCTTAGCAGTGCACCCCATCTCCTACTCTCGTATGAATCATATACGTTCATGAGAAGTGTCGAATACTAATAGCCATGGACGTCTATGACGTCCCTGGCCACACGAATTACAATCCGGTGGCTCACCCGTGATGGAATGTATTAGCTATGTTCCACTACAGTTAATTGTTTTATCGAATTTGAAGGTTGTATACCTTTGCGTCTTGAGCATCCGCCCAGGCTATTGCCCGGGACTCTGGGACTCTACGGTAGTTGCCACCAAGACTCATGATGGTCCTTCAGGTCAATATCTTGCGGCGCTCTCAAATAGCTCGTCATGTCCGACTGTGGGTCTTGCTCGGCTCTTGTTCCTCCGTTGCCGAAGTACCATAGCAGACTATTACCTTGACTTTCAGCCAAGTACTCATAGTCGAAATCTTCCCACCTGGGCTCCCGCCTAATGGCAGTGATATGGTTCGAACTTCCCGGCCAGATGCCATGGATTCTTGCTCCAGGAGTCCCGCCGTTGTACCAACTTGAGCATCCTTCGACTAAGACAGTCTTCGCGAAGAACGCATCGCAGTACTCAACAAAGTCGTCCGTGGCCTTCTTCTTTGGCGCGATGGATTTGATACCCTCTCGTGAGGCTTTGCGCAGAATTTTTGCGTAAAACGTAAGCTGTGTCTCAACACTCTGTGGTACTGTGCCGCTTGGTCCAGTCGCGCTACAAATCCATTAGAAGTCTGTAACAGGAGCCTTGACTGTCACGAGGCGTTTGTACGTACTGTGGACCGTGAACGAAGAACAAATTAGGAAATCCAGGGGTCGCTGCTCCCAGATAGGTATATGGGAACCCATATTCTCCATTGGGACGCCACAAAGACGAAAGATCGCGGCCGGAAGCTCGAATGGGAAACGGGGGAACCATGTCTCCATTCGCACCAGTTGCGCAGAAGATTGCGTCAACATCCCTCTGTTTCCCATCAGCAGTCTCGATGCCCGTCTTGTTGAATCTTTTAATGGGTTGCCGTATGAAGTCGACGTTGGCCTCTTGCAGCGCTTCGAGATACCCTGGGCCGGGTGTGAGGCGACGGCAGTTCGGGCCGAAGTCAGGCACGAGCTCCTGCAAAAGCTCTGGCTTCTTGGAAAGCCGGGATTTCATTGTTTCTGTGAAAAACTGACGCACGTTGTCATTGGCCCTAATATGGGTCAGTCACTCGCTGCGTACCCTAAAGTGTTGCATTCTGGAACGTTGTAGAACATGAAAGACGGGTTCCGCGAAAGGAGAAAAGTATCACTTACTCTCCTTGGAGGAACGTTTTAAATTTGCGCCAGTACTTGTCCTCCAACTCCTTCCTAAATGTAAGATACGTTTGGGAATCCTCGAAGGACTTCTTCTTCTCGTCCGGGATGGGCTGGGGCTCAAGAGTTCGCTCGTCCCCTGCCCAGGATGCGGCGATCCAAGTCTTGCTCCTAGCGTAGTGATCCAGCCTAGCGACCTTGCGTTGGAGGTTGGCAACGAGTTGTATGCTATCCTTTGGTGTTAATCACCGGGTCCCAAAGCAACAATGTCTAGAATATCAAAGAAACATGAAAGACGGGGGAATTGTAAGAGGAGAAGAGTGGTGCTTACCCACTTGCACCATTACCAATTACAGCGACAGCCTTTCCTGTTGGGTCAAATTCTTTATCCCAATTGGAGGCGTCTTTTCTATTTGTTAGTCAACTGCATAGACTTTTGCATTCTGGAACATTCTATAACATGAAAGATGGGTATCTGTGAATAAGAAGAACAGTACTCACGTCGCAGAACACCAGTGAAGTCTGTTAACCCAGGGTATTTCGGGAGTTTCCACGCATTGAATCTGCCGATACAATTAAGAACGAAGTCCGCCGTATCCTGTATGACGGAACCAGATGCAAGGTTGGTTATTTTCAAGGTCCAGGAGCCGGCCGATGCGTCCCAACTGGCGTCTTCGACTTGGTGTTGAAACCTGGCGTATTGGTAGACATTGTACTTCTTAGCAACAGATTGCCAGTATTCTTTGATCTCTGCTCCAGGGGCAAATTCGTCGGACCAGTCAGTCTTGGGACTGAATGTGGACTGATAGACGTGTGATGGAATATCACAACGCACACCTGGATACGTGTTTTCTAGCCAAGTGCCTCCCTGAGCCCGTTAGTAAGTCCCCATGGAAAGGAAAGTAACAGAAAATGATAGAACTCCAATTCTAACTTAACTTACAAATTCAGGGTTCTTCTCATAAATGATAAGCTCAACACCAGGAACCTTCTGCGGCAACAAGCACCCTCCCAAGATACCAGCCAATCCTCCCCCAATCACGATCACCTTTATCTTACGGGGCTCATCCACAAAGCGATCGACTAGGGCCACTCTTGATATTGGGTATTGAATATTCTTGATATCTCCATCCAGCAGAGGTGTGGTTGTGCTGGAGTCATGGTCAGGCTCGGTCGCCGCGTGTCTCAGTGCGACATTAACCTCGTCAGCGCTGTTCGCAAGCACCTGTTCGGTAGTTTGGGACGGCGTGCCGTCCACTGTCGCAATGAAAGCCATTTTGAATGGTAACGTGTGTTGAAATATTCTATATCGAGGCGGGGCCAATTCTGACTGGGCTGTCCGTCAGCTTTGCTGACCTCAAGGCGGACGTGAAGTATCAATGTCGAAGATGATATTCTAGCTCAAGGTATAAGCCTCTAAACTTGACATGAGAAAATTTAATCCTCCCCAGTAGATGTATACCGAGTCCACCATTGCAGATGCGGACCGCATGTGTACGTATTGAAAGTTGTGCCAAAGTCAGCCGGGATGCTGTTGCCCGCATCGCCGGTAATCACGTCAGAGCACGTCGAAACTCGGAACGCTGACACCATCCCCATCCGCCGCGTTTCGGAGATGGCGTTATTTCACAAGGTAACTCTACTACCAAACTAAGCACCAAAAGACATTATGGGTAAAGTTTCTTTCCTTGGGTCAAAAATCATCACGACACCTGGGCATCGATAAAATATCATACAGTCTCCACTACACCCACTCAACCCCTTCCATCGAACCTTCAGCTGTCTCTCCAGATGATCCAATTGTACTCTTATGGCCAAGGGAGCCCTAGTCCCTGCTTTGGAGTATTTGCAAAGTACTTTCAGACGTAAATGAGCCCTTGTTTCGAGTAGCAAATGTTCGCAGCCCGCATCCGGCAGCAAGTCAGCGAAGATTCGCCGTCGCTTCAAATACTTACACATCAGTCTTGAGTCGGATAAATGACGCACCAAATAAGTGCAACTAGCTGTGCGAAGTTTCAAACGACCGCAATCAGTGGAAACATTCTTAACTTACAGGTCACTCCTGTGATTGGGGACTTTTCATTCCTTCGCAAACGAGATGTGACCATCAAGAACAGCTGATTCTATGCCCAACTTCATTGCTTGCAGGAACAGTAACATCGCGGAACGCTTACAAGAAATCGGGTCCACTTCGCCAAAACTGTACCTACAGCCCTACACTGTGCTTTGGGGAGGTATAGTTTTGCCTAATTTCTTAATTTTTTACCAAGCCTATAGCACTTTGGTAAAGTTACTAACCTAAGGGGCCTACAGTACTTAGCAGCAAAGCAAACTAGAGATTAAATATAGTAAAAAATAACCCAAATTGCTTATAAAGATAATACTCTAAGCTAGGAGCTTAATCTAATAACTAGCTAGAAGGAGGACTTCTAAATTTCTAGGGGGGACCCCCTAGGACCCCCCTTACCTGTAGTGCTAGCCTGTAGTACTATCAAGCCTATAGTACTATTTAGCTTATAGTACTATTTGGTCTAGTTAGCTAGGTAATCTTAACTAACTAATCCCTATAGGAAAAATATATTACACTTTCTAGCTGTTATAGATTAAGCTCTGCTCAGAGCGCCACCTCGCAAGCTCGGGTTACTCTTCGCTACGCTTAATAAGTTGGTTCTCTCGGCAGTTCGCTGCGGGCGAATATGACTAAATCTTTTGGTATCTGGCACTATAGCGCGAATAGGAAAACGCTGCTGTGACAAAGAAAGAACCTTCTGCCAGTGTGACTAATACAGCGCATAGAACCCCGTGATCTCGTAGGCTCTTCACCATATTTGAAGTATGCTCAACAAATATGCAAATTCTAAAGCAAATTTGAGAAGATCATATTTCGAGGCGGGCGAGTCTCTCAGTGAACAAAGTGCCTCCAGCCACAGATGTCGTAACACAGCCACACGAATTATCGAATTCCACTACTTTTGCAGCTACTTGATGAGGTCATCTGGAGATGGCTTGTTATATCTGCGGCGATAAAATGGAGTAAGATAGCAGTACCCAGTAACAGATACCATAGTGCCTGCCTCCCAAAGTACCAGCTAACGTCGTCCGGGATGAGGACGAGGGCCTGTTGCCTTCTTTTCGGTTGGCGCATTCGTTGGCAGGATGCCGGCGTTTTCGAATGACCGGAAGGTTTCGATCCAAGCATCGTATGTGTCATCGAATCTCTTCCATCCGAACTTACGTGCTTTCGCGACCGAAGCTATGGCTAACCAGCCTTCCCCTAAGCCCCAGTCAAGAATATCCCACGTTGCCCAGCTAAACGCCTCAGAATTACCGCCATTCTTCGCTACCACACGCTCCCAGACTGGTCTCTTGTCTTTGGCCCATTCGACCATCTTGATCTGACTTTCTAACTTCTGACTCTCTCCGCTCACGGTCCACACTGAGTCAGGGAATTCCGGGATCTGAGAGAGTGTTAAATAAGCCTTTGCCACAGCATCACATCGTATCTATACGGGTGTCTAACCTCCATTCCGAAGTGCTCACCGAGTCTTGCCCAAAAGTGTTTCCAGACAATATAGTCTCCATTATTGTGGTTGAATGCCTCATTCTTGGTATGCTCATGGGTGGATGCCCACACGCTCATGTCTGCAATGCTTGGCGCGTAGGAAGCATCATCGACGGCATTGTAGAAAAACTTGTTCCCGGGGAACATCGGTACTTGACCAAGTTCCCTGCAAGTCAGGAAGTAGATAGCTACAGTGAGTGAAATCGACATTCCGTTCCCTGAATTCCTTGAAGTAAGATTCTTCTAGATCATATAAGTGTTAGGATTATCAAAGCGCACGTCACATACCTGCAGGCGTATATCCTATGATTCCCATGGGCCGGATGATATTCCAGTGCCATCCGCGCTTGGCAGCCAAATCGAACATGAAATCCTCTTGGGCAAAGTAGAAGTTTTCTCCATAATCTTCGTAACGAGCCATCCCTTCATGGACTGGAACTTCTACAGGTCCAAGATGGAGGCCGTAATTCTGGTCACGTACCGTCAGTTTAGCATTCCCCATGGGACTAGACTGGTTGGAGCCACTCTCGTACCTTGCCTCCAGTATGAAGTATGACTCGTTGCAAGGACTTGCTAGACTGATCAATGGCCGTGAGAAAGTTTCGGAACAAGGGGACGTTGTAGTTTTTCAGTTTCGCAAAGTCCGTTTCGTGGACGTATGAGGCAAAGAAGGCATGTGTCACGTCGTGGCACAGAGACTTCATCTGTTCAACAAGCTCCTCGACAGGTTTCAGGAAGTCCAGAGCAATGAAATTAATGCGAGGATCCTTCCAAAGTGGCCATGTGGGAACACGTCTTGTCGTGATTACAATCTTGGACCTGTTGTTGCTTAGCGCTTGTGTTCATAGACTTGTAGGAATTCCGAGACTTGCCATTCGGACGCAGGCTGACGAGTCAGATACTCAATAAGAGCATTTCCAGTAATCCCATTGGCGCCAGTAACGAAAGCGACCCTACTATTGGGATGATGAGTTGAGGACATCTTGTCTGATGACGTACGTCTCGGCTGTGTTCGTCCTGTCTGGTGTATCGAGCCTTTTTTGGTGAGAGAGTTTGGGAAAGATAGCGCAGTGAAATTCCATTTGATTTCAGCGTGAGTCGTCGATACCAGTTATATAGAAATTGTCTCCTCCGGAAAGTCAGTCATCCCCGTAGACAAGTTGAATCGCAAAATTTCAAGTTCTCGCTCTTCGCTTGGGCTTTTTGCCACAAGGTGGATACTGTGCGGTGGTTGATGCATGTTAACAGCCTGACGGATTTAGACTCCACCACGTCCGGAAATATACGTTTGGAACACCGGATTACCGAGCATATGATGTCGGCTTCTCTATTAACTAGGTGGTTTCGCTTTTAATCCGTATACATACTCTTCTGAGCAGTAGGCGGTCCCTCCACACAGTACTCTATTAATCATCAGTCGAATAATCTCTGGGTTTTCAGGATCTGAATTGTATCACCGTGTCCGAGGAATGTTCGTGCTTATAGTTCCTTTGGCATTGATAATGTATCTGAACCAGCCACTATTCTGTGAATGCTAGAAAGTTGAACATGGGGACAAGGTGTGGCTGTTAAATCCGTTGGATTGTACCTAGAAACAGACTATTGTCCGCTCATGTAGATGTGGGACTATCACAATGCCAACAAATTATGGTGCAGACCCACTTCGCCTCGACCATCAACGCATTGTTGATGTTGAAACGCGGGTGCCGCTAATGCATTCTGAGAGAAGTGGAACTGTGAGCCAGTAGGTGATAAAGGACGGACTTGCGGAGCATCTCGAACGCTGCAGCACAATGAGTTGGGCCAACATAAATCCGGAAATTATCAATGAGACAATACATTGGTCACACACAAGGGTGAGATGTAACAGTACCATCGTGGCGGCTAAGTCTTTACCCTCCTACGTGGGTAGTCTGCGACCCAGAGATCGGTTATTAGTGTAAGAAGAGAACCTAACATCCGGGGATATGCCACGGGTGATCCACAAGTTCGGCTTTCACCTTGATGGGTCGATGTGACGGAGAGCAGCAGAAGAACGGGACTCAGCGTCTGTTCTCGGATTGTTGGATTCGAAGTACAGCTCTGGAGGATCCCATATGTCTCCCTATAGGTGCATAATACCCTTACCCTTTACGGAGGAGGTCGCTCACCCATATACATTATACCAACCTAGAATAAGCTTAATCTGAGACAAGCGCTCTCCGGTACTTAGCTCCACACAATATGGAACTGCCCCATGGAAGCATCATCTTACCGGCGTAAGTAGTACTCTTTAATCGAGGTATCGAGGCTGGCAGGCAAGCGGTGTTCCTCTGCGAAATTCTTTCGGGGAACAATTGAACCGCATGGACATTCTTCATACAAGAGACTGCTCCACAACAGTGATCATAAATGCTGGACATAAAAGAAGTATTGCACGTACAAGGACCAGCGGCTTTGTATCTACCAAGAATAAATGTCTTATCATAGTCTTGTCCCGCTTTGTATCCCTAGCTACCAGTCTCCCCTATACGGTGACGCTTGCATCTGCGTTCTCGACCAGCATCTGCGCGTATTCCCCAAACCACTGACCAGCCCTCGGAGCCCCCTCCAAACCACACTGACCGTCGCTCTCGCCGCCGGGCTTGATCCAGACGATACTGTCGACGAGAGGATTGCCAACGGCTGTACCAGGCTTTATGCCAAACCCAGCGGGAGCCACGTTGCACCATTCACCCTTGGAAAAGTTAGCACCTTAGCCGCCCAGGAAATAGCGAGTAAGACAATTCAAAAAGGTTTGAGGCCAATGCCGAAGGTACCAGGAGATGGGAGACATACCCATTCAGCTCTCGCACCTGGCAAGGCCACACGGCCTTGGTCGATAATGAATCGAGTCGGAAGGCCCTCGGCCTCGAGGTACGGGGATAGTGAGGTAGTATAGTTGGACTCATCGCCAGAGTTGCTGTACTAGATGTAAGGCTCTGGGATCTCAGCCTTGAACGGGTTGTAGTTCGAGACGTTGGTCGCGTAGCCTCGAATGCGCGAGCTGTTTCCAGCTTGGCGAACGACCTCGCCAAATATCTCGGCAGCTGTGGTGGAATATGGTCAGCACGAATAGGATCGATGTTATTGAAAAATGTCCAGGTATCGCCATTACATACTCGGCTGTAGATTGTCGTCCCACCCAAGCCATCCTCCGTGTGCAGCGTCGATATGTAGATGCACGTTCTCGAACTGCAGGCTGGAGATCGCATAAGCGATCCCCTCCTTATAGGCATCAGCTGCATTCGCGCACTTCTCAATATTCATGTTAGTAACGAGATTCCCCAGGGAGTCTAGTTCCAAAACAACGGCAAAGGTTAGATCTGTTGCCGCTGAGACTTTTTCGGCGTATGGTTGGATGCATTCTGTCTTGTAACGCTTTAATGCATTCTCCGCAAGGATGAGCTCTCCTGCGCTCTCTCCTGCACTGCAGTCACGATCAGGCAGATTGTAGAGGACAAGGCCGACGATCTGTGTCTCTCCGGTCTCGGCCTGAGCAGCGCGAGCATCCTCGATGGCACTGTCGATGTGGGGAAGACTAGCGATATCCGAAATCCAGACGAAGGTGCCAATTTCCTAGATAGCTCGGGTTTTCTCTGCATTGGCAGTGTCGCCAGCTGCCTCGAAGGATTCCACGGTCTGCTCTAATTTCTCTGCATAGGTCGGGTTGACAAAGAGTTTCTTGCCAGCAAAAGGGTCGCTATCGGCCTGTCTGCGAAGAATTCGGTGTCCAGCCCGGGGAAATGCCGGGCCAGCAGCACAGAGTACCGCAAAAAGTACGGTAACTAAGGTTGACGTCCTCATTATCAATTAGCAGGTTTGAACCGTGATAGTCTCGTGTTGTTGTTACCCCTGCAGTGTCCGCTGGTCTGTGGTACGACGACATCGACATGCCAACAGCTGGAGAGCTCGAAGAGTTCTTTATATTACATTGTTCTCCCACAGTACCCGTGGACTTGAGTAGCTACTACTCACAGGTACTCGGGCCGTAGGAAAAGGAGGGTTAATTACCTAGGAGCCTTCGTCAAATCGAACCGCCTTGGCGCCTTGCAGATCCCAGTCGTCAACGGTTTTCGTCGCCAGGGGACTTCAGGACGAGATAATACACTGACCTCCACGAGTCAGACGAATCCTGGCGTTCTGAGACGACCCGCAATTGTCTCCGCAAAGTGTTGTTTATATCTGCTGCCGGGCGCCGTTGTCGTCACCCCCCACCGGTACGTGCAGTACAGGTCTGGAGGATCCCATAAGTTTCCCTGTAGGTACATATAGCCCTTACCCTTTATAGAAGAGGTTACTTGCCCATACAATTTGGCTGCAAAGAATACAGATCTTCAATTATTCTGGAGAGACCCACTGTTTCTCAACATGTTCTTCCAGTAAGAATTTCTGCTCAGAAAGACTTTGTCATAAACGGGCCAATCATGAAATGTGTGACAGGGGAACATTTGGGATCCTCCAGAGCTGTACATAAGGCACGCTACTAACTATATACCTAATTTACTTAAAGTCTAGCCTTTTAAATTAAAAACTAAATACACACATAAGTTTAAATTTATTAAAAGTATTAAAAAAGATTTTCTACTATTTTTATCTACTAGCAGAGAAGCTATAATAGATTTTCTTAAAATTCTAGCCTTTTTTTCCTTTTAGAAAATACTCCATATTTTTAGAACTTGAGTTAACTAGCTTACTATATAGATTACGTAGTAAACAGTTCCCTTCTGTTCCCCCTTGTTCCTCTTTTACAATCCCCATACTACCTATTCAAATAGGAAGAAAACTCTATATAATATATGGCTAATATACCCATAAGTGATTTCGCTTTTAATCCGTATACATACTCTTCTGAGCAGGCGGTCCCTTCACACAGTAGTAAACACTCAAAGACACAGTGTTCATTATCACACAGTCATTGGCTTGAAAGAGTACAATCTCGCTGCAGCCACAGGTACTTATCAATGGCCAGACGATGAAGTGGTAGACGGAAAACATACCGTGGTGAAGCAGCTCAGTAGCAATCCTGTGAGCGATATCAGACGACAGTGTTTGTTATTGCCTGTCGAATACATTGAGAACTTCACTTGTTCGATGACATTTTGGAAATGGTCTGACTTACTCATTTCCCTGAATCCATTTTTAACCTCATCCGGATATCATTTTGTTAAACAATAATAAGTACTTGTATCTATGCTTATTGGCGATCGCTTTTGCGAGTAGTACAGTGGCTATTGCTCGTGTCACCTTTCCAACAAAGTTTTAAGGGAGATTTGCGCCATATTACGGCTGTAAAGCTCAAGACATTTCGCTAATCACGCCAATTGGAGCTTTCCTGGCTACCCAGGTACTCAGATACCATGATGAATGTCGTAGACCTACATTCTCGTATTTAGGCATCGAGGCCCCCTATCTCAAACCCGACTATGCATTTCATCCAAAGACTCCCATTATCGAACGTCACCTATGTCTGCGAATACGACATCGGGGTCTTTCGTCTCTGAAGCTTCTCTCATCATCTTCCTGGGCCTAATGAAAACCAGATGTCACATGGATAAAGAGTCACTAGGAGTTATCCGGTCGTCGATGACGCCATCACCACTGGATTGGGCTAACCACATTGTTACCGAAACGAACAATTTTGCATGATTCTTCCACCCTCGTTAAATGAGTTCTCGGGATGCCGAGATCATGAATCCTATAACTAACAAGCATGTGCGTGCGTTGGGTTTAGCTGCGCCAAAGTTTATCCATGGAGAGACCAATCTCACCTTCGGCCGTTATAGACCTATTTTAAAACCACTCGAGGCAGGTTAACTTATTTTCTATGATTATTTACGTCAGTCAGTTCCGCTTTGGTCCCTTTGGCTGACACTGCCAGAGGTAATAATCATCAGAAACTCGCCATCGAGGTGTTAAGTAGGATTCCCGCGTGTGATTGCATGATTACTACTTGCAGGTCTTTGAAATCCAAAAGTGGCTGATTAAACACGCCCTACAAACCTAAGTATAGCATAAATAGCCTGCCATTTCGCTTCTTCCCCAAGGAAATCTCCGCAATTCCTAGTTATCCTCGACTCTGAAGCCCCGCATTTCAGATGCTATCTTCTGTTATATGTCCTCCTAGGGGGTGTAATGGCCTCGACTGTGCGTGTTTCAATGACTCGCGGCCTTGTTCTATAGTACGAACGAGATCGTCTTCTTCCGCGACTGTGTGAGTGGTAGTGCGCGGGACGCCTCCGGTGGTACCTGCGTCCACCTACTGCAAAACAGCACCAGACAATCCACAGAGCCAGTAGTAGAAATACAACTGATGCAATCACAACTCCTGCAATAGCACCAGCAGAGAGCGGTGCTGGATCGTAGTAGTAGGGCTCATAGTAAACGACGTCGGTTTGTTGGTATTGAGGGGCCTAATGTCTTTGTCAGTAGAAGCCGAGGGTGGTTCTTCGATACACGAGTCTTCCACAGAAAACGTACCATATTGAAATCGTGCAAGGCGAAGGTCTAGGCGTACATTCCCTACGAAGAGAAAGGGAAGACGATGTGTCTCTGGTAACCTTGGAAGTTCTCAAAGCGCGCGGTGGGGGACTTCAATACCCGCAGTGAATTGCCTGGTCAGCCGCAGTCATCCCAGACGGGGCCACATCGCCAAGCTCAGCAGAATCCAATTGAGATAGCCGAAGCATGGGAACCGGGACTTGATGTCGGGCGCATCTGCAAGAGCCACGTCATAATACACCGCCACTAGGTACAACTAGGCCGACCTAACAACGGTCAGTTGGGGTAGATATGCAGGCTAAGAAACACTGGTCCAGTTCATGAGTTGCGAACATGAGTAGTGGCTTTGTATATTAATATCTGTTGTATTACATGATGATCTAACTACCCCACTCACATCTGCACTTCAGCCTCGACATGGTTGATTTGAGAAGCGTACGAGTTAAAATTCTGATTTACGAAAGCTGGCGAGAGCCTTTGCAACGCTTTTCCATTCCAGACCAGTGGCGACAGTCCCCTCGATGCTCCAATTCTCAGCATCAGCACGGGGTTGTATTGACTGCTTGTGCCCCGCGAAGCCGCTCTCATGGTTGTAGACATTCCACGGCTAACCAGGGCAACAGGTCCAGACATCAAGTACCTGTCAAGCACCTCTGGGATTATCTACATATCAAAGGCCGTTCCTTTGCCAAAAAACCAATACCAGAAGCAGTCGTAGTAGTGTCTGAAATACCAGGTGTGCTCCGAATATTAGGGAGACTGAATCCTGATTCCAGCTAAGAAAGGCTCAAAGCTGCCGCTTCCCGCGTTCCCAATTGAACATTTTTTGCCGTTGTGCTCGGCCCAAACACAGAATCTGCCTGCCAAGCCAGCTGCGCGGGATTCAGAAGTGACACCATCTGCTCTAGATATACCAATTGAAATGCACAATACGGCATCAAGGCCCTCACGGTCAGCCAATTTGAACCAGGAATTCTCCTAGATGCATGAATTGGCAATTTAGGAAAGTAAAATAAAAGAGCGCACGATTTTTTTGTAGTCGCTGTGCTTCGAAAGACCTACCTACAGTGACTGGACAAAAGTTTCGCCACACCATCAACATCCCATACAAATAAGCAACTTTTAAACTCAAATTACTCAACGAAATCCAGTCTAAATATTTCTGACTAAAATTCTATAATTATATTAAATATGGAATTATTATATATCTTTTTTTTAATTTTTAAAAAAAAGATTATTCTAAAGGGGTTACCTAAGAGGTTTCTTTTTAAAAAAAAAGGAATCTATTAGTATATTTTCTCTAAGCCTTTATAACTATAATAAGTTCTAGTAGTATCTAGAATTTATAGCGTTAAATTATAGTAGCTTCTAGTACTAAGCTTTCTAAAGATTCTTTTTTAAAAGTATTATCTACTAGTTTAATTCAAGTTTATTCTCTTAATTAAAATACTTATTCTCTAAATCTTATATATATAGAGTGGATCATCGGGAAGCCGAACGCACTTAAAGCCGAAGACTCTAAATTTACTCCAATTTTGGTGGAAACCTTACTAAAAAGTACCCCTTTAGACTCTATACTTTTAAACTTACTTTGTAGCTTAATGAGTATATAAATAAATAACTATAAAATCTTATAGAATTATTGTCGGCCGCCCAGCAGGCCTCAGCCTTACTTGAATACTGATGGAATTCGTCTCCCCGTGTTCAGCTCCCCTCTGGCTACCGTGTTCGCCTCGTACAC
>JADAZS010000029.1:0-373079 GCA_014872975.1 Diaporthe citriasiana | reverse complement strand
TACTTATAATAGTTTACCAGAAGATTTATATAAAAGTAAATTATTTAAAAGGGGGATTTTAATATAAAATATCCTTACTAGTAGTAAATTAGCCGTAAATTTATTAATAATTTATTTTTACGGTAAATTTACCGTAAATTTACTATAAACTTATAGTAAATAGGTAAATTTACTATAAATTTACTGTAAATTTACCTATTTACCGGTAATTTACCGGTAATTTACCGTGTATATATATAATTAGGTAGTTTTCCCGTAAATTCCTGGTAAATTTACAGGATATTAATCTATATAGTTAAGAAATTCCTATTAATATTATAAAGATTAAAGGAAAGAAAGGAAGGTTAAAGTTAAAAGGGTAATTAATAAGGTTATTATATATTAAAGTAGTTACCTTAAAGTAGGTTAATATAAGGGTGCCTAGAGGTTTGCTTAGAGTGTTTATATAGCTTGCTTAGCTAGAAGCTCTAGGTTAGCTACTTAATAGTCTCTGTGAGTTATAAGTTGTAAATTAAGTATTAAACGTGTAAATTAAGTGCTAAATATGTAAATTAAGTATTAAATGTGTAAAACAAGTAAATGTGTAAAAATGTATTATTTCGAGTAATTTACTTGCTTGTAAGATAAGTAATAAAAGGCTTAAAGGGGTTTATAATTAAGTGTTTATAGGGTTACTAAAGGGGTAAATAAAGGACTTTAAGGGGCTTGAATTAAGGGTATTAAAGTAAGCAATAAAGGGTTAAAGGGGTTTAAATTACTTGCTTTTAAAGGCTTAAATTATTTATTTTAAAGGCTTGTTATATTTACTTGGTGGGGGCTAAATTATATACTTTTAAGGGTGTTATATAAGGCTTAACGGGTTATATGGGCTTAAGGGTATTATAAGAGCCTCTTAAAGGTTAAGGGGGCTTATTGATATAATATTTTTAAGATTTAACCAGTAAAAGTATCCTATTTATTATTTGTGGTTATATTAACTTAAAGATAATTAACTAAATAATTAATTAAGTATATAAAGTTATTGTGATTACTATAAGGGAGGGGTTTTAATAATAGTTATAGTATACCTAAGTAACCTAGACGGCTTTACTTTTTTTAGGCTATGATAATAATTATATTATTACCGATTTATCCTCTAAAAGGACTTAACGCCTAAGCAGCTTAGACGGTTACCTTGCTAATCTGAAGCTTATAGGCAACTAATTAGTGTCGGTTGGCTTGCTTTTTACAATTATGAGGGTCAAATTGGTGGTATGTAGGTTACTTGCTTGGTTGGTGGTTAACTACACCGTGGGTGCCGAAGCGCTGAAGGTGTAGGTGCAGTCTGTTGCTGACTAAGCTATCTACAGCTGGCGCCGGCTGGCCGCCAGCTGACAAGCAACGCTTCCACTGCTATCGCAACACATACGAACCACGGGAGCGGTGAGCTTTCATGATGGTGTCGTCCCTATGGAGCTATCACGACGCACACGCTACGGCTGCAATATGGAGAAGCAGGAGGAGGATGGGTATACACTTGTTTAATATTTTTCAGGTGGACCCGGTGATTCTCTAGAATAGATAGAGACTTACGTCACGGCTTTTTGGTTTACAAGACGAGAATGCTGAGACGTGACCTCAAGGCATTCCGAGTCAATTGTGGTTTCAACTGCGAGTGCTTATAGTTGCGGCCTGTGCGTGCAGGTGGCTCGAAGTTCCGTCAGACGCGTACTAAAATGAGTTCAGTCACATGGAGACTTCAATAACTATACCATGGATCTCCAGTCTTTCATCTTCTTCTCTCTTCCCACTTCTACACCTTGTTTTCTTGCTTTTTTCTTCTCTCTTCTCCGGTTTTTTTTTTTTTTTCCAAAAAGAAAAAAATTCTTCCATACTACCACCAGGCTTCTCGGTGTTACACAATTTTAGTGTCGGAGATTCCGGATGTAAAAAAGCAATGTCAGATTAAAGCCCCGCGACCCACTCGGAGCATATTGCAGTGGCCACAAGGCCGGACGCCGAACACTCGGTCAGTAACTCGGGCCGTATATGCTGATTTCTTTGGACTGCTAGAGGAACATGGTATGATGAAAGAGTCCACCGTGTCGCCAGTCAGGCTTTATAATAATTCTGAGGATGCATTCAAACGTTTTCTTATCGTTTTCAAGCGCAACATTCTTTCTAAACGGAGACCATTCTAGAGGAGACTTTACTAGACACAATGCAGAGCAACGGCTATAGCAGCAATGGCCTCGACGGAAGTATGAGGCCCGACGGCCAGCTGCGCGTCGCTATCATCGGCGGCGGCATCGTGGGCGTGGCCGCAGCGCTGGGCCTGATGCGACGCAACATGACCGTGCGACTGTACGAGCAGGCGAGCAGTTTCCGAGAGATTGGAGCAGGTGTGGCCTTTACAACCAACGCGCAGACGTGCATGGCGCTGTTGAGCCCAGACATTCTGGCGGCCATGAAAGCGGTGTCAACCAAGAACGAAAACCCATACTATACGTATGTGGACGGATATAGACGTGGACCAGACCAGACCGACGACGACGCTGATCTCAGCGAGACGCAGCTGTATCAGTTGCATGCCGGTACGACGGGCTTCGACGCCTGCCACCGCGCGCATTTTCTTGACGAGATGGTCAAGCACGTTCCAGGGGACGTGGTGGAATTTGGCAAGCGCTTTGAAATGTACACCTTCGATGACGAGCTGCAAGAGTACACCTTGCGATTCAGGGATGGCTCAACAGCCATCGCCGACGTTGGTGAGTGCTTGACTCGCACTGTGATCTTCGAAGCCTCTAGTGACTACTTGCTGATCTCCGGGAGCGTATAGTCATCGGCTGTGATGGAATCAAGTCGCGCGTCCGTCAGGTGCTTCTCGGCGAGAACAACCCAGCCTCATACCCGAGCTTCGCAAACCAGGTCGCCTACCGCGGCCTTGTGAGCATGGAACGCGCGGTGGCAGCGCTCGGCAAAGAAAAGGCGCACAACCAGTGCATGCACACCGGCCCGGACGCACACTTACTTACCTTCCCCGTGGCCCAGCACAAGCTGATGAACGTGGTGGCGTTCGCACCGCAGGCGGAGCCATGGTTAGACGAGCAGCGCATGGCGGTGCCAGCAAAAGGTGACGAGGTGCGCGCCGTGTTTGGCAACTGGCGGCCTGCCGTGCGCGCCATCACCGGCCTCCTGTTAGGTGAGGAGGAGGACGGCCGGCCCCTGGACAAGTGGGCCATCTTCGACACGTACGAGCACCCAGCGCCGACATATGCCTCGGGCGGCGTGTGCATTGCCGGCGACGCGGCCCATGCCACGTCTCCCCACCACGGCGCCGGCGCGGGGATGGGCATAGAGGACGCGCTGGCACTGGCCACGGTGCTTGAACTTGTTGCTGACAAGACAGCTGAGGCGGCACGGCAGGGCGGCGACGGGTCGGGAAAGAAGAAGAGCGCCGCGGTGGCCGCAGCACTGGCTGCGTACGACGCTGTTCGTCGGGAGCGCACGCAATGGCTGGTGCGAAGCTCGCGCGAGGTATCCAAGACGTACGAGTGGTCAAACCCGGACTGTGGCACCGATCCAGAGAAGTGCCTGCGGGATATCGAGTGGCGAGCCTACAAGATCTGGCACTTTGACATTGATGGCATGATAGCTGAGGCCAAGACGGCGTTTGAGTACTTTCTTTCCCTTCAGTGAAAGTCGGGCGCATTGTTGAGATTGATTAATTGATACTTAAATTTTGACGATTTCAACGGCGTTAATAACCTCATCAATGATATCATTATTCGAGGATTCAACATTTCTCGCTATAGGTGATTGGTGTGGTTGAGATGTGACCTGCAAGTGCTGCCCGAGTCTTGTGATCATTTGATCTGCGCTCTGTGATTGTGAGAATTGTTGGCTGAAGAGGTTCCGGAAAATCACGTAGGCATAAAGACAAGGTGTTCTAGCGTACCTCCGTAAGGAGAGACATGTTATGCTGGGCTATCATCAATTGATTCCGGTACGATAAATGTACGGCTTGTGTGCTTGTTGTCATGGGAATATGAAGGGCAATCAGTTGGCTAGGTAGCGGATGCGAAACTTTCTTGAATTAAACGCTATATATCATTCTACAACAAACGTTATACCGCGCCCAACCACACAACCCGGATTTCACAATTATAAGACGTAAACGAGCTTGCCAGCAGAGACGCTTCCACTCTTCAGCTCAGCTAATCCTTCTGACACTGCTTCTAGTCCCCCAGGCCGCAAGTGCACGAAAGGGCCAAGTCTTATGCGGTCCTGGCACAGCAGTCCGGCTGCGAGCTTCCAGAATCGGGCGGCGAACTCCAGATCGCCAGCGTTAGCATCATGCAGCGGGCCGGAAAGATGCGTTCCCTCTCCAAAGGCAGAATAACCAGAGGTCCAGCCATATTGGACGTCGTGGCGTGGAAACCCATCGCCGACAGGCAAGGAGGCCGTATACCTGGCCAGACCTGACCCTTTCGAAGTCAGGGCCTCGGCACACATGCGCTGGGTGTCAGGCGTAGCGATGCAGTCCAAGCAGTACAGCAGCCCGTCGCCAGTGGCTGCGCGGATGGCCGGCCCGCAACCATCGGCATCGTGGTAGTCGAATACCTCGTGCGCGCCGAGGGCCTTGGCGAGCTGGAAGTTGCGTGGTGAGCACGTCGTTAGCACCCGGCAGCCTGACAAGCGAGCCAACTGCAATGCCATCATTCCCGTCGCTGTGGTGCCACCGTAGATCAGCACCGACGGGCCGGGTCTGGATTGGTGGTCCTTGGAAGAATCCTCCGACCCCGAAAGTAAGCGTGGCCACGGCAATCCGAGCGACTGATACAGCGCTTGGCCACCGAAATTCACTCCGACGGGTATGGTGGCCGCCTCGGCGTCGCTGATGTGTTCGGGGATACGCATCGAGAGTGCGCCCTTGAGGAGGGCATATTGTCCGAACGCGCCACTGGACGGGTCTCCCGGCTTCATGCTGTAGCACAGCCCGGCGACTCGGTCACCAGGCCTGTAGTCCTGTCCTGTGTCCTCGCCGCACAGGACGACATGGCCCGCGACGTCGCAGCCGATCGTGTGCGGAGTCCTCTCTCTAAACACAGCAAGTCGTTTGTTGTCGCTCGGGTTCAACGCGACGCTCAAGACTCGGATCAGGAAATAGCCTGGTCGCACAGTCGGCACCGGCGTTGCTGGATCCAGATAGAGTTGGTCGGGACCACGAGCCCTGATCGCGAGCATCGTTTCGGGAAGTTCCAAAGCCCGGCCCTCCATATTTGCGAGGTGAATTAAGGGCGTGTCGGCTTTTTCTTTCACTTGTCTCTTTGTCAAAACCTCATCTTCAAGAGGGAGTCGAATGTAACAATAATTTTCTCGGCGGGTTTCTGATGACGCGGCAAAACATAGGTATGGTCGAGTCACCCGCCGAACCGGATGTAGGGGGTCGGTAGGTCGCCTCTTTATATTATTATCGGTCTTAATTGATGAGTCTGCTCTTCCTTGAAAAAGCCCATTCAAGCGAAGCATTTACCGACGGGTCCTCACAACAACCGAGTGGCTTTGATGGTCTGGACAGAAACGCAGCCCGGCCTTTGGCAGCGGCCAATCGGTGAAAATGAGTCGATGATCAAGATGATCGGAGATACCGGTCTGGCATCGGGCAAGGACGTATGGTCCATTTCGGCGACGGCACGCTTCTCTGTTTCTGCCCATCCCAAGCCCACAACTCAGGCTCTCCGTGACGGATGGGTAGCCCTTCGCTTCCGGCACCCGTCAATTGCAACGACCACTTCTGAAGACAACACCACGCTACAGTACCACGTCCCTGGTGGGCATAGGGACAATGAGCTGGCACGCTGGTTGGGCGAGACCTTTATCGTGCTTCATGAGGAGTCGAGCGTCGACCAAATCCTAGGCATGCTTCCGCCACAGAGGTTCGCGTGCTGCTACTACCTGGAGCGTAGCAACGAAGTTGTGTTGCATCTCTCACACTGGCGCACTGATGGAATCGGGGCATTTCACTTGTTGAACGCCTTGTTCAGCTCAGCCGCCGAGCATCTGCATCATGATCTTGATCCCTATGAGTTACCCTGGGGTAAAGAAATGGTCAGGCTTGTTCCATGCGTTGAGCAAGCCCTACAATTACCTAACAACCCAACTGAAGCCATCCACAAGGCCACCAAGACTTTCTTGAACACCTTGGGCAATGCCAAAGGTTCTTTGGGCATACCATCATTGCAGTCCACCGCGGGCGGCACTGGCGAGTCAACGGAGCCCGTGGAATCAACCGTCAAGGCGACAAAACTGCCCACTCTTGAGTTCTCGGTAGAGCAGACGACGCAGCTACTATCGGCGTGCTCCAAGCGTGGCATCCGTTTCGAGGCCGCCCTGCATGCTTCAGTGACAGCCACAGCCCGCTCCATCGCAGAATCCACGAAAGCCATAACGGAAGAGATTATGTACCACAGTAGCACCCTGCGCCACAGCCTCCGGCCACATCTCCCCGAGCCGTACGACGGCATAGCCGGCGCTGCCGGCCTCTACACCGCCGGCCACCTTGTCAAAGTGCCGATCACTCAGTCATGGCTAGACAATGCCCGGTACTACGAGTCCGAGTATGCCAAGGGCGCGACCCCAGATCTCTTGTGCTCTCGCCGTCAGTACGCGCTCGAAATGAAAACAATGATGAGCCGTGCAACGCCTTCCAACAACCCGCCGCCGAGCGGCCTGGAGGTTTCGTGGGTGCCTGGAGCCCAAGACCTTGTGAGCACCATGTATGCGAGCCCGCATGACCAGCGGCAGTTTCTGCAGGTGGACAGGATCGGCAACAGCGTCGACGTCTTGTCGCGGCACGCTTATGTCTTTGCTTGGATGTTTGATGGGCAAATTCAGTGTCGGCTAGCCTTCAACAGGGCTTTTTACGATGACAAGTTCGCCGCGAATGTCTTAGAGCGGGTGGCCCAAGACTTGACTTCCAATCTAGATGTAGCTTATTAAGTTTTTTCAATGATGTTATTAATTGTTCCATTACAAATGTAGAGCGCATGTTCTGCTTTTCATTTCATGATTGCGATATACATTAATCCTATGGATATCAATATAGCATATATTTCTCTCAGACCTCGTGACTGCCCTCGCACCCCGCCCGCCAATCAGCCACCTCGATTATCTGTCAACTTTAGGTAAGTCAACAGGGGCTATTTGCAACCATGAATGTACGCCAGATCACCTCAGGACAAGAGCCCTTTTCACTTCTACTTCATTAGCAGTTACCCTTCGTCGCCTTGATGATCAAGACCCAGTCAAAGTCCACCCCTCCGCTGCTCAGGGGCGTAAATGCCCCATTATTCCCAGCCACGAATGAGCTATCAAGCTGCAGCTCAGCTGTGCGCGGGTCGAACCACTGCGCCGTGGCGTTGACGTCGGCTTCCCCCCACGACTCGGCGACGGCATCGAGATCGACGCTGAACGCGTCACCCCAGCCACTGTACACCCAGTAGTGACCGTCAGTTATCATGGCAGCCACGTACGGTCGGCCTGGAACGAGAGTAAATTCTCGGTAGCGTTAGCCGGGGAGGCTATAAGATACTTTGCGGGCTCAAGCGTGTTGAACTGCTCTGCGGACAAACGGTCAAATATCTCGACGACGAATCCCGTCTGCTTGTCACCCGGCCAGTGGAGAGCCTCATGCCAGCTTGCGTTTTCCGAGAGACTCATCTGAGGCTCCATGAAGTGCTCCGGGCCGGAGATGAGGGAAATGTTCTCATAAGACTGCTGAACAGGGAGGGAGCCATAGGTGATGCCGCAGGCACCCGAGAGGACGGCTGGGTAGAAGCCATGGCGGACGTCTGATCCATTCCAGAGCGGCTTGCTCTCATTAAACGAGTCTTGGGCTCCTTCGAAGACATTTTCGAGGTCCATGACAGGGCCTTGGAAATTCTCGTCGCATCTGTATTACATTCTCATAGTTCTTGCGGGAGTCCCACGGGCGTGGCACGGTAAAATTGGCATCGATACCGTTAGGGTCGGGCCTCTCATGACCAGACTGGACGCCATCCATGGAGAGGTTTCCAAAGGTACCGTTAATGTACCATCATATTGGTCAGCCGAGTTTGGGGAGAGAACTGTACCAACAAAATACGTACATTTTGACCGTAGGGGAAAGGTGTGGGCGGATTCACAATCCAGGGGCTCGTAGGCTGGAAGGTCACAAAGGCGTCGTAGCCGAGCAGCACCTTCACTTTCTGGGCGACGGGGTTCTGGGGCACCCTGCGGGGACTTCAAGTCGTGTGGGGGACGTCAAGGGCTCCTGTGATCGAACTAGTCAAAACGAGCTTTCTTTCCTCTATCACACAGTGTAATGGAGTGGCATTATTTGAAATTCATAAGTAGCATTGTAGCTGAGCCGCTTAGGTGAAAACGCTTGTCTGCTTTCCATCAGCGAGCGTTGGTGCCTTCTGCTAAAGTTGCTTCGTTTTCCAGGGGCACGTACGTGCCCACTTCAGTAAATAAATCAGTCTCCAGCCATGCCAACCAGTAAATTCATCATTCATGGGAGAATAGGCGGGCTGGTCGAATATAACTAGTAGCTGTTCTCCAGCTTGAAAACTGTAACTGTGTGCAGTTTGCCCCCGAGTCGGGCCACTATAATCAGGACGTTGGCGAAACAATCGAACGCCGGCCTACACTCCCATGTTTAACAAAATTGGTAATTCGGCAAATGTTGAAATACTACTTACCCCGCAATTTCAGTTGCATATTCGTAAGCCAGAGATACGTTGCTCGCCGTTTTGGTGAGACAATCGCTTACTGCAGTGATGCAACCAATCGTTTGTGTAGGACCGGGAAGGAGTAATGGTCCAGGAGCATCGCTGATGGTCAAGAGCTCCCGGCTTGTTGCTCATTCTCATTGGAACCTTACAAGAACATCAACAAAGGCGCATTCTGGCATTTCACATCACTCCCTTGTCTTTGTGATTGTTATCAGCTGCAAAACAACCGTCAGCGTGATCCCGTCTCGGTTGCACTCGACCCATCTCCCACGTAGGTACTACTTTGTGTTCATTATTGCCAGTCATACGCGCCGAATACCTGCATCGAATTTAACAGCTAGACACTCTTGAACTCCTTCTGGCCCAGTCGCAAGATTAAGACCGTCATCCATTGCTAGCCAACTGCTCTCCCAACCTCACAATGGCGCATAGCAATGTCGAAAAAGAGGACTACCCTGCAGAGATCATTGGGTATGCAGAGCCATGGATAGTGGCACCCGGTGACTCTGTTGCAATCAAGGTAAGTAGAAGGAAAGATTGACCTGTTCAGGGAGCATGACTGTAGCGCAGGACATGCTCAATCTGACGAGCGCACTTGTACAGGTGTCATGCACAGAGCCTGAGTTCAAGTATCGGACAGTGCGCCTGATACAGGGAATCGAGCTGGAGCACTCCCCACCCAAGGCGGCAGTAGAAGTCACAGAAATTCCTTCGGGCCAACGCTCGGGCAGATTCCAGAATGCCAGGCCAGGATCATATGGCCACATTCCCAACTGGGGATCAGCGAGAACGACAGAGGAGCTCGAAGTCTCCTTCTACGTTCAACCGTGGTTGCTGGGCTGCTCGCATCCACAAACACTGATCTCGACCCTTGACCCGACCGCTCTCACTGGATTTTCCATCATTCTGAACGAGCATGATTCTATTGATATTCATGTAGGTACCGAACAAAAGGTCGAAGTGGTCAGCACTGGTCTCAGGCCCCAGAAGAAGACTTGGTCTAAAGTCAAGCTCATCTTTAATGGCCGGTCAGTTCAACTGAGCTTGACGCATAAGGCATTCAAAGTTGAACCAATACCTTCTCCCGCCGCCTTCGAATCGCAGTTGGGTGAAGCGCTGGTGCACGGGTCGGGGTCTCTTTTCATCGCAGCAAGACAGAGCAGGTCCACGAGCAACCGCAAAAGTGACCAGAGATCATACATGACCGACTTCTTCAATGGTCGTATTGATCGCCTGACTTTAAAGACAAACGGTCAACAGCCATCAATCCTTGCCAAGTATGACTTCTCGCTGGACATTCCAAGTGACCACATCAAAGACGTTTCCGGTCATGGTCGCAATGGGTTTCTTGTCAATGCGCCAACTCGCGGTGTCACTGGGCACAACTGGGATGGGTCGGAGTGTGACTGGACCCGGGCAAAATACGGGTACGGCGCCATACATTTTCATGACGATGACCTCGATGACGCAGCATGGGACACGGATTTCACGATCACTATCCCATCTACTGCCCGCTCCGGTGCATACGCAGTCGAGGTGGAAACTGTCAATGGCGGAGATCAGGACTCGATCACTTTCTTTGTGCGGCCAACACGGTGGACGTCAGATAACTCCAGCAAAGTCTGTCTCGTCTTGTCTACATTCACATACCTAGCGTACGCCAACGAGCGGTTGCTCGACACGAGTGGCCATGTGTTTGGCGACGACTTCGACGTTGAAAAGACTCGGAAAAGCGCTGAGTTTTACAAGATGCGTCGCCGCCGTGACCTCGGTATGTCTCTGTACGACACCCATAGCGACGGGTCCGGCGCCTGCTTCACCTCGTCCAAGCGCCCGCTCTTGAACATCCGACCGGGCTATGTCATGTGGGCATTTTCACGCCCCCGCGAGTTCTCGGCCGACCTGATGATGATCGGGTTTCTGGAGCGTGAAGGAATCCCGTATGAGATCCTCACCGACCACGATCTGCACGCCCGTGGAGCCGCCGCGCTTCAGGGATTCAATACCGTCATCACAGGCTCTCATCCGGAGTACCCTACCCTAGAATCTTTCAATGCCTATAGCGGCTTTGCAAGAAGTGGTGGGAACCTCATGTATCTGGGCGGAAATGGCTTCTACTGGGTAAGTGTTCTAGACGTTGCCCGTCCGCATCGATTGGAAGTGCGCCGAGGGGACGTCGGAACTCGCACGTACACAACTCCGGGTGGAGAGCACATCAACAGCCTCGACGGACGCAAGGGTGGCCTGTGGAGATCTCGAGGCATGAGTTGCAACACGCTGTTTGGGGTCGGCTTCAGCGGTCAGGGCACTGGTCCAGGCGTGGCCTACCGGCGGACCGAGGCATCGAGAGATCCCAAGCTGGCCTGGATGTTCACTGGGGTGAGCGAGGGCCTGATCGGGGAGCAGGGACTTGGTGGCGGGGCGTCGGGCGACGAGGTCGATCGATACGACGTGGACATCGGAAGTCCCGCGGGTGCATTAATACTCGCCACGAGCACTGGCCACAGTGACGAGTTCGGCATCGCCATTGAGGATCTCATGTTTCCGGCGCTGAAGACCACTGGGACCCAGACGAAGCTGATTCGAAGTGATCTGGTCTATTATGTCGGCGCGGGCGGTGGTGCGGTTTTCAGTGTGGGAAGTATTAACTGGTACTGCTCGCTTGGCTGGGATGACTACGACAATGACATTGCAACGTTGACTCGCAACATTATCAAAGGCCTTTTAGAGGGGAAGAAATGAGACTTGTTCGAAAGCCCCCTTCAGCCCGATTAACATTGCTCTTGTTATGAGACTTGCGGCCACATTCATGTATAGTCACTCGGTTCTACCATAACTAGGCAGGATGGCCAAAAAAAAAAATTGAATTTTCATACGTACTTTCATCTGAATGACTATTTGGACAAGGAGCTGACTCAAACGACTCAGCCTACCTAACGATATCGGATGCCAATACCGTGACGAACACCTATCCTGGCGACGGATTCCCAATTGCAATGCTTTTCAGCGATTCATCCCCAGCATGAATACCTCTCGGCGATGAAAGGAAAATGGCGATTCTCGGTACCTTCCAGGGGGCGTTCTGACGGTTCCGCCATATAGCCCACCTTCCCGCAGATGGGAATCACAGAACCCCGACCCCACGTACACTTTGCAGTTCCGCAGCAACCTCCTGGTCCGCCTCGTCCTCCTTGCCATAAAGTCTGAACGCCGTACAGACCATCCCCAGCCAGGACTTCTGTGTTATGACGATTGTAGCAATGTCTGCGTTGCGCCTAGTCTTAAATGAAGCCCCTACACGCTGAGCAATAATCCACAGGTGTTGAATCATGAAGCGTTCCACCAAGCCTTCTTCCTCCAAAAGAAATCCCTTCAGGACTGTAGCGATGAACCTAGTAGAAAGTGGAATCCTGAGCTCTTCTGCTGCCCTCTTCACTGCCGGGTCGCTAAGAATAGGGCCCGGTGACAGGAAGTTTGGTCCATCGATGTCTTCGCCATGTGTGAGGTAGTGTAATCCCCGTAGGAGAGCTCGTCGCATGTCACTGGCCTGTTGAAAAGGAGTGCCGATGAGGCAAGCCTTACAGCCGCACTGAAAGCCCAGCATCTGGGCTCTGTCTTTTGTGGACCAGTATTGGAGGGTTGAATGGTAGGGGAATGTGAGCTCCTCACCGGGCATGATGGCCCTGATTGCGCAGATTTGCTGCTGATCTTTCTCTGAGGTGTCTTGTGGAGCTGTGCAGTTCGGGATGCACGAGTGGTTGAGCCGTGGGAGGACGATGAAAAGACCGTTCGCCTGAGGGCCGACTGACAACTTAGGGCTGACTGACATCCCAAACGAGTTCCATTTGAAGGCTGTTGCCATGCTTGTGTACGCCGTGGCGCCGTTGTCGCGTAGGCATAGGAACTGTTGTTTCTCTTGAGGTGGTAGCTTCTGGAATTCAGACAGGACGTCAAATTCGGTGATGTATTGACAGGGCTTTCGAATGACAAAAAGCGGTCTTTCTTCAAAGATCAGGTCGCCTGGCATGAGCTTTCGTGTCGCAAAGGCACCCCATCCTTTCCCAGGCGACGGCCTGAGCTCAAACGGCACATCGCCAGGCCCAAGGTTGAGGCTGCGATAAGCTAAGAGGCGAGTAAGCGATAGAACACAGCGTCGTAATGGAGATCAACCTACGATGAGCGGCAGACATCCTGGGTTTGCTCTTGAATGCTTCGGTTTGGTTTTGGTGGGAAGAAGAGGAAAAAGGAAACAGACGAGGTTTGTTGGTGGCAGCAAGATACTGAGTTAAGAAACGTCACCGATGTGGGGCATGGAAAGTTGACTACAGGCTGCCGTAACTCAGTTGGAGCTTTTGAGTCTTTGGTTTGCACCTGCTCTTGAAAAGGCCATGATCAAAATCAATGCTTGCTAGTAATTATAGAGAGCAGAAGGCACGCTAGCAACCGGGAATTGACGAGTAAATTGATGAATTGACTATGACTTGTGGCTGCTGGTCTCGTTTCATTCGTACCTGCTCATGCAGAACCCAACGCCCAGAAAAGAAAATGAAGGAATCCCCTCCCTTGCCACCCAATCGGTACTCAATCCCACTCTGAAAGGTGCAAATCGTTCACCCGAGTCTGTCGCCCAACTGGGGAGCAGCTAACAGCTGTCCTGAGCGGTGACAATGACGTTCCAAGGAATCGACGTGTCAAAAGCCTGGCCTCGTATCCAAGAAAACGGTGTTCCAAATTCGACACACTGGTCGAGGACTATCTGTGCCAGGTCGGCAATTTTGTTGTAGGAAGGAGAAGCAGATATCAAATCCTGCCCAACAAGAATACGTAAGCATTTGAGGCCTCAAATTCTCACAAAAGTCGCATGCAGAACTGCTCGAAGGGGTTCACTTACGTCGTTGCAGAACCAAATCGCAATCGTGTTTTTGCCGCTGTCTGTGCTACATGACGCTGTGGCACAGGCCGCTGGGCCTCCGCCCACGTTGATAGTGTGGCTCCCGAAATGGCGCAGGATCTTCATGACCAGCGTAGCCGTGTAGTAAGAGCCTTGCTCTCCGACATCACAGTAGACCGTATTGTTTTCGGCTGAGATATTCGACATGTCGGTATCGAGGTCCTCAAAATCGGGCCACACGTAGTCTGGGAAATTCGTGTTGATGTATGCGATGACTTGCTCGACGGTTCCTGTGATGTTGACCTTGTCCGCGCTTCCCTGTATATCTATCTCTGAAGTCATGTTGACGATGTGGTGCGCAACGATCTCGCCTTTCACATTCGGAGCGAAAAGAGTGTTTCCGTCTCGGAAGGACTCGTCCGTTAGAACGGCCTGGCTCAAGTCTTGTTTAGTCACATGGATCCTATTGCCACGATTTGAAGAACTGTTGTTCTGGGAAACGTACGTGTGCAAAGCCGATGCTGAGCAGCATGTTGACAATGGCAATGATAGCCATTGTAAAACTCAAGCTCTGCCGGAACATCTTTGCTCAGCATGAATTGATTGATGTTTGAAGGGTTTTCAATGATTCTTGGTGGACTTGGATTGGTAAAGGGTGTGAGTTTTGCGATGGGAAGATTGTGTGGGAAAAGGGGGGGGGGGGCAGTAAGCTTGGAAGCATCCAAGTCAAGCTTTCACAAAATTGAACACTATCTTTTGCTTGCGCAGTGAAAGTCACTGGCACCCTTCAGTCATCTCAATACCGTCCTCTCAGCCTCCACGTCACACTCCGTTAGCCTTTCATCTTCAATATCCACAGTAACGGACAGTTCGTTTGCTAATTCCTCGCAAATCACTACCTTCATCTAGTCATGTGGAGAAGTACCAAAAAGTGGATTCCTTTTCCTCTCCTCTGCCCCTCATTTTAGGTTTAAAACAAACATGTACCCATACTAGAGTGTCTGAACAGAGTTTGCAAGCAGATGAATATCATAATTCCGCATTCAAGACCGATGCTCTAAATTTCGGGGACTGCATCAGCTTGCTCATTGACGACGAGTGCGTTCGACCTCGTACAGTATAGCTTGAAGAATGGATACCATAAATAAGAGAATGACGATTGCATCCAAAAGTGAAGCTGAATCTCAGGGCGGCTTAAATTTGTCAAAGTTACTAGCAGCCTACACGAAACTGGCAGTCCCGAAACACGGGTTCCGGAACTTTGAACTTATCCAAGCTACCTAGATGATCATACACTCGTACACATGAGACGCACTGACAACTTACTCACAGAAGCACGATCTGTCGAAGAATCGTAGCATAAGGATTCAAGAGTTCACATATGGATCGTTGTCAGATCTGTGTCTTCACGTGCTTCTTCTTGATGATCATAAGGAGCACTGGCCAGAGTTTGACCATCACAGTCTAGAGATATGGAGACTTTCAGCAACGCCGTCTGTGTTGAACACTACCTGTATTTACTGTCGCTACAAATAAAGATATGATTGTGATCTGGGCTATGTTAGGGATAATTGAATAAAATTTATATAAGTAAGCCTGTTGCCGCACCCATTCCAAGCGTTTTTGGCGGTTATCTGAGCAGACCAAAGATGACCTATCTACCTCGCATGTCACGAGTGTTGACGTATTTCTGATCATCTCAAACATCGTGAAATTCATTCCTTGGATCCCAGCGTCCTCTACACTTGTATCCTCGAACGTCACATTTCCAAAATCGGCGAAGGGAATCAACGAACTTGTGGCCGTGTCAACGGTGAACCTCTCCACCACCCACTCCGCCGTCTAAAGACATAAAGTGGCATCCGAGACGTTAGCATAAGTCTGACTGGCGGACTTCCCTGTTGTCTCGTTCTCCATAAGTACCACGCTACTGGTGCGACTTGATGCTGTCACAGACATGGTGACCAAGTCGCCGAAGGATATCTGGATGTCATGAAGGGCGGCCGGAACTGGTCGAACACACCGAAGCTACCCTAGGGTAGTGCTTGTCGACTGATAAACTCGCCTTTTGCACCAAGGGATCAACAAACAAAGTCCGCTCGCATATTGTGCGCTCACCTGGGAAGGATTGATGCCCTGATCTAGCAAGTGTATCCAATGTCCCATTCGGCGTTCATTGAGCACAGATATCGGCCCCAGTCTGTAAAATGGACTGGCACTGCGCACTCGCACCATCGACACCCGTCCAGAACGTCGCGCAGTGCACCTCGCCCGGCGTCGTGCTATCGACAGGGATCTCGTGTGTCAGAAATAAGGTGTACAGGTAGAGTGATAGGGCCCACTTAGCCCTTCTGGCCCAGCCAAATAGTTAAACATAAGGTCTAAGTCTCTCCAAGGGCGCCTTTACTACATGAAAGCCCCTAAATAATAGCTATTCCTTAGTAAGGGAGCCTCAAAGTGGTTGACGTAATAAAAATTCCTGATAGACGGGCGTCCGGACCGTGATAGTTCCCTTAGCGGAACCTCGGTTGCTGGCGACCACTGCCCCCGCCCAGTTCAGACTCCTCTTGACCCGGGCCCCAGTATTGGTTTGTCTTGCGAGTGACGCACTCGTTGCCACTGCGCGGACTGGGCCGTGCACATGCTGTGAGGCTTGTTGGAGTGTAGACAAATCGATGGCCATCGAGGCGGCGGCGGCGACGACGACGCACGTGGCAACAGCTGCAGCTGCCTTCATTATGACTTGAGAACTAGGGAATGGACGTACGCCGACGCGTAGGAAATGGCCGAGGATCTAAAATACGATGCTTAGGTCGCCCTAGGGTGTGGCGCACGACATAGGGTCGCAAAGCTGGACAGGAGACGTGACGAACCCATCATGGTCATCTAACGCGAAGGCCCAAGTGTTCCCCTACGACATGTACTGTGAATGACTCGTTGGTGTTTATTAGCTTTTTCTGGCTCGAAGTACGGGTATTCCTGGCATGAACGTCAGGAAAAGGTGGGACTTGGCAACATTCCCGCGCGCTCTCGATTTGGTTAAAGTTCGCACGTTACTGACCTTGCGCAGGTACCCCTGAGTCTGAAACACAGTCAGAAGCCTGACAAACCCAGACCGCATCACGCGGGCACAGCCATACAAGACTGCACTAGTGTTTTAAGGCCTTCTTGGATGTTCTGGCCTTCTGATTCAAGCTTCACAGTGCTGTAACGTGGTCATCACGAAACAGAACATCCCATACCTACTTATTAGACGCCGAAAACTAGTGTGTAATAGGTGTATTGTACAACACTAAGCTTCGGCCACATTATGTGTTCTTTAGTTTCCGCGCATGCATTATCTTGTTTTATGTCTAATCCTGTGATCCAAGTTCCGCCTCGACAGATTTTCACCACGTACTGCCTATCAACGTTGGGTCCGATTCAAGGAAGCCCAAATCGCCACTCAGGTCCTGGGGATAGAAATGCGCCATTAAATCAGGCAGAGTAGCTTCATTTTCGATCACATTGTCAAACATGGCAGAGTGCTCGTCTCCTGAAATTTTGTAGGTTCACGTTAGCCCGAAGCTTTTTCAATAAATGAGGGCAGACTGAGCTAGGAGGTCTTACTAGGCTCGGCGGAAGTCAAGCTGTAGAACTTGCCCAACAGCTCGAGCCACTTCCGCACACTCGTGTTGAGCTTTGCAATCTCGGACAGAATTCCTTGGCAGACACCCCAAGACTTGTGGAGAGAGCTAATGTCTAGCGAAGCGTGCAGCAGAGGGCATGAAAGAGCCATGGCCAGTACAAGACCTGCAGTAGATGCGTCTTTATGTATGCTCTGTCAGCCATCGAATTCTCGCGAGTCCTCTCCACCGTACAATTTGCATGCCTTGCCGGCCACTGGCTGTCCCATGGAAGAACTGGAGGGCTATGAACTCACAAAGCGCATTCCACCACCACGCCGCGCCGTTTGTGGTCCTGAACGTGCTGTATGTGAGGTCCAGAAGATGCATCGCACACCGGACACAGGAGCTACCGCATTCGATGCTGAGCGTCGACCGGAGAGAATCTCTGGGCAAACCAAACGTTGGGTCTGAAGTTCCAGCTAGTGCTCCCCTGGAGGACTGTGCGCGATGAGAAGACCAAAGCTTCGAAAGCAAAGGTCGATGCAACATGAGTCGAACATATAAAAATCTACCAACTTGTCAGTCTTCAATGGTGACCAAAAGATTGAGAGGTCGAAGGGATTCTTACCGTCCTCGGATAACATTGCGTTGCATGAGGAGGATACCAGAGGCATGTTCCGATGCCCCCGCCCCATCTGTCCAGCTAAGATAACCGGGCACCGAAGATTCAAAGCGTGCAAGTTCCGAGTCTAAGTCAATTATGGTGTCGAAGTTGCTACAATGGTGATCCTCTGCGTTAGTCTCGTCCCCTCTGGACTTGCTTCTCCATGGCTGGTAGACCTGGACCAGTATCTTTTCCAATATCGTTGAGAGGCGAACGCTCTGCAAGAAGTACCCCATTCGCAACGGCGTTTCGCAGGAAGTGACCTTGTCCATATTGTCGAAATCTTCGGTAGGGGAAGGTAGCGGAACATTGGAAGCATGTGTAACCATTGTCGGGCGGCCGAAGGTCATACTGACAAGCCTACATATGGGGCATGGTTAGACAAACATTTTAGTTGCAGCTCGTCCATACCACAGTCCAGGTCGTTGAAAGGAAAATCGAAATAAGAATCAAAGAGAAGATGCTTACATTTCCAGAACAACACAGCTATGCCAGACTCGTTTCCGTATCTCGGTCTCAATCGGCGACCCTCTGACACAACTGACCTCGGTGTGAAGCCCAGCACCTTGTGCGAGTCTGCATGCAATACCGACGCTGCTCCAACATCGCCCCGCGAAAGGAGTGCTCTGGAGATACAAGGTCAGGATGAGCAATGTCTGCACCACACCTAAGCTTTCTGACTCGAGAAACTCAAATGTCAACAGCGACTGGCTGCGAGACAGGAAGGTCAGGGCAGTGGAATCCCTATCTTCATCTATCCAGTCCGAGAAATGGCAAGCCACGGCGAAGATGGCATTGAGAGCGCAGTGGAATACGATTGTGTCGGCGCCGGCATTGGGGGAACCTCCCAATCCTACCAGGAGTGGGCTTGAGTTGTCAGGATCGGCAGACTGGGTTGGGCCTACGGGCATCCACAAGGACTTATATGCCCTCTCGAAGCTGGGCCGGTGGAAAAATGGATACAAGTAGAAGACCCTGTCGAAGTAGAGCTCGACGAGATGGTCAGCAAGGGGGCGTGGCGGAAGGATGAAGGAAGCCGAGGTACGCCATGAGCGAGGAGCCGGAGCAGGCATGAATTTTCGACCAGCTGCAGATATCTGAGGGCTCAAAAATCCCTTTATGCTCATGATACCATTACAGGTCTCTTTGATGAAGGAGGCTGCGGAGGAGTTGCCGTAAAACTCGTCTCTGGGAGTGATCTCGCTGTCAAGGCCATCTTCGGACGCAACGATGCCCATAGCCGTGATCTGTGACTCGCCAGGCCCAAATCCGTCGTCATCCCTTGGAACTTCGTCATCCTGTTGCTGGTGGCAGATGTGGATTGTCGAGGTTTCTACCCCCGCCGGAGAAGATGTACGTAGCGATGGGAGAAGCGATGACCTATCGGCAACAGGCTCTGGGGTCTGCTCTATACCAGGAAGAGGAGTTCCGGGCCGAACAGAGCCACCAGGGCCCAAGTTGGTGGGGGTGGAAGGGTCTCTGGGTATTTGGAGGGCCATCTGAGAAGATTCATTTTGGGACCGGACCGCGAGTTCCAGCTGGCGAATCCTATCATGAAGCGCAGCGATGTATCTAGTGCCAGGTTAAAATAGAGCGAGAGCGACGTGTTTGGGGGCGATAGCGACTACTTGCTCGTCATTGCTCGCCGTGCGCGCATTCTGCTCAATGGTATAAATGCACCGACTCAAGGGAAGACTTCGGCGTTCACATGTGGCACAGATCGGTTTCCCGCCATCACAGCGCGATTTGCGGATCCGGCAAGGTTCGCAAGCCAGTGATATCTTGCGGCGTCGAGCTCGCTCAACGCTGCCCTTCGACGGCGCCATGCCTGCGAGCATCAACACAGCACTGAGCGCCTCGGGAAAGTGACGAGCTGGACACGAGGCTAGTGGACAATGTGGTTCAGGGGGCAATGAAGCAATATGCGGGCAATATTTTACAGTGAGAAGTATTAACTAATCACAGCTTGCACTCAGATAAATGGATTGCCGTCTTCGGATGATCGGCTCAGTCAAAGACAAGTCCGATTTGCAGACGTAACGGCCTGCCACGACTTTGTCTCCGGAACCGATAACCGCGGGCTTAGGATTAATGCGAGTCTACGCAGTACATGGAGGCTAGCTATGTAATTAGTTCCTTGGATCGCTGCGGCACGGATGGCAAACAGCGGTCCGTCAGACCATCTCGACCGGGGCTGGCATGTGCTTTCCGCCGAATCCCTAAATAGACTACCCTGTTTCCAGGGCATTCTATTTATTGAACGGCATTACACCCTGACTCGGCTCCAGGTTTCCTAGACCAGGGGCCACAGCGCTAGAGAATTGATTGGGTAAAAAGGCAACCATCATCTGGCCAAGATGGGCGCTTTCAGATTCTGTAGCAGAACGGAGACGCGACCGAGGACCATGGAGACCTGCGGCCTCAAATCAATAACACTGTGATCGATGCTGGCCCGCCTCCACAGCCACCATGCGCCTCCGAACATAGCCGCGACCATAGCTGCACTGCGTATGATTCTGCTGGTCCTCCCTAATCCTTCTTTGGTGTTGACTCGGCCCTGCGAGGAAAATGTGAGCCAGTAAACACGCAACAGCGTCAAACAGACATGCCGGAAGAGGTTCACTCACCCTGTACTCCTAATCTGCCCAGACAGGAAACACGCTGCGGTACCAGTAATGGGCTTGTCACCAGGGGTAGCTCATGGCATTCCACGTCGTCTCTGAGCCGTCGCTGGCTTTCTTGACGTACCAGCTCTGACACCACGAATTCCAATCCGTGTTTCTCAGAGCTGCCTGCATCCGGTCGCTGTATTGTCTCTCTGCATCGCACTTGAGGCTAGCAATGCTGGCCCGCCCGTCCAGAACTGGCTTGATCACTCACAGTGCGTAATTCACCGAGTTCTCCGATGCCATGATGGCCGACGTGTGCCCCGTGGCGGCGTTCAAATGTTCGAGCCCAGCAGTATGAACATGTTGGGAAAGCCACTGAGGACTGAGCAATTGTAGGCTTCAGCCCCTCCAAAAGACTTCCAGTGTTGCTCGAGCGTCTTGCCGTCAAAACCGCGCATATCAAGTCCGATAAGAAACATGTCGTTTGTAACGATACCATTGGCCAAGACCACGACCTCTGCCTTCACCACCCCCTTTTCCGTCTGCACGCCCTCGGGTACTATCTGCAGGGCCTTTTCGTTGGTCAACTTGAGTTTGTCCTCGTGGAGGCTTTTCAGGTACCCGGAATCAAAGGTGCGACGCTTGCACCCGACCTCGAAGTCCGGAATGAGCAAGTCGTGGTACTTCTCTGGCGCAGTAAACCCCATGTACTGCTCCGCTTTCACACGTTGTCCGGCACGGAACCTTCGCGCTGCCTCTGTCAGAGGAAATCCCAAGGCTGTACTCAGCAACCAGAAATACAAGCAGCCGCTGCAGTCCCATCAAGCGAGGCATCCATCTCATCAGGGAATGCGCCCGGTCTGGAATATCAGCGTCGATGGACGGCAGGATCCAGTGCTTCGAACGCATGAGCTTTGCGTAAGGTTTTGGGTATCTCTGACAATAGATGGCACCACCTGGGCTGCCGTGCACCCGTTTCCAAAGACGACAACATTCTTGTCATGGAGGTCAACGTTCGAGGGCCACCTCGCAGTGTGAAATATGTCGCCCTTGAACGTGTCAGACCCGGGAATGTCGATCTCGCGGGCCTTTGGAAGCTGGCCCGAGGCACCAAAGAGGAATTGGCACTCGTGGATCAAGACGACTCCTGATTACAGGTTTCTGATCGTCATGCGCCAACGGGCAGATTTCTCAATCCACTCGCAACGCTCGACCTGCATGTTGAAGCTCATCTTCCGTTTCAGGTTTGACTCTTGAGAGCCACATTATTCAAGTAATCCCAAAGCTCATCCTTTGGGGGTAAGACACGACTCCATCTTGGATTCGGCTCCTAAGAATAGCTATACAGGCTGCTTGGCACATCGCAGACACTCCTACTTTTCAGTAAGTTAAGAGGTCAGGATACCGGGTCACCAATAGTCATTCTCCAGCGGACCTGGCGAATGCGCCGGATAAATGGCGTCCAAGGAGTTAAACCAAGGAATTTGAGATGAATACCTGGATATTGGTTGATAAACCAAGTGCCACCGAGATTCCCACATTTCTCGAAGACGGCGATGTTCTCGATACCGTGCCATATTTGGAGAGTTGCTCCCATGCCAATAGCGGAGAAGCCAGTCCCAACGGAAGCAAAATAGCTATAGCTCACCACATCATTCGTCCTCAAATTCGTGACTCCCATTGCTTCTTTGGAGGTTGTGAGATGTGAGGGGCGGTGTCGTCGGCCAACTTTCTGGGATATTCAGTTGTATACAAGTGTCTACTAGTAAGGGGCAACGTGCCGTGTCTTAATTCTTGTATTCATATTACATAATGCACTTAACGGCCGAGTCAAAATTGCAATTGAAGTCATGATATAAAGTTCGGACGTGATTGCGAACACGGGGCGCATCCGACACGGGCCATTGGTGATGTCGGAATGGTTCCGATAGCTCGGAGTCGGGCAAACTGGGCCTGCGCCCCGGAAGAAGTTGCACAGTGCACGTCCAGCTGGTGCCGACAGACCATCCAAACTCAGACGACTTCCATAGACACAGAACAACGTCAGATTATCCAAATGAATGCCGCGTTCTGGCAAGCAGGATTGCACAGGGTTCATGGAATAACACGGCCGCCAAGGGGGGCTCTAATATGTCCCATATGTGAAATCAAGCGGTGGTGTTGAAGGAGCGAATTTGCGGATTTGAAATTGCAAATAACATATCAATGACCCGAACAACGCCTTTCTCACTACCATCGTACATAAGTTTGAGCACGTAAAGCAGTGTCATCATCTCTGACACTCACTATGCCAGCTCACCCGTCTCTTCGTTCACATTTTGCCTTCCCTTAAAGTCTTCGCCAAGCAGATTCATCATCTCCCTCAGGGCTCTATTCAACCATTCAGGCCCCGGCCGCCGTCAGAGTCACTACGTGGAAGGTCGTGGCGAATAATTTGTTGTAACTGGAGTAACCCACCAGCATGGCAAAGTAGCGCAAGATGCCGGGCAAGTAGAAGGTTCTTCCCAGACCGCTGTAGAGGGTACCTACAAATGCCTCTCCGAAGGTGTCGACATGTAGAAGTGGAAGCAAAACGTAAGGCTGCCGTGTCTCCCCTTTGAACAGAGGAGTTTTGATAAAGCCGAGGATTCCCATTATTAGGCAGACTTAAGGAGCATTATAAACATGCTTCTACTGGCCACTTCACTATATATTCACAAGGGTTTATAATCAAACTTGATTAGCTGTATGGCGGGTAATCCTTAGGGGTTATATACTATTACTGGCTATAGCCCGGTATGGTAATTTATACCAACTATACTAGGTATAACCTAGGGATAACCCCTATTTATAAAAGTAAAATAAATATAAAGAGCTACTATTTTATACCAGAAAATATTAAGACTTTTTCTCTACTTTAAGAGTAGATAGGTAGGTAATTTAAAATATAGTGTAAATATAACCCTATAGGGTTTAGATAATAGATAAGTTAAAAAAAAAAGAAATTAAATAGGTATAAGTAGGAAATATACTTCTTTTTATTTACCTACTTTTATATATATAGATATAGTTATCTATTAGCTATTTTACTATATATTTATAAAAGTTTATAATTAAACTTAATTAGCTATATAGTAGGTAATCTTTAAGGGTTATATATTATTACTAGTTATAACCTAATATAATAATTTATATTAATTATATTAAACGTAGCTTAGAAATAGCTTAAACCGGCTAAATTAATTAATTATTAGGGGTAAAAAATAAAATTCCTAGTATAGTAAACCCGGTATTAAAGTATAAGTATAATATTAGGGTTAAGTATAAAGTAATACTTAATTAAAGTCTCTTTCTACTAATTTATAATTTTAATCTTATCTTTAATAAAGCCGGCTTTAACAGCTAACTTAGTAGTACCCTTATAAAAGCTGTAGCCAAGGTAATTATAAGGCGGTATACTTAATACACTAATATAATACTATATAGTAGTAATTATAACTTGCTAGGAAAAGATTCCCTTTACTAGTATAAATAGAGGGGCTTTAGGGTTATAAGAGTAGGAGTTAAAAAGATATTTTATATAAGTATAAGGGTAGAAGAGGCTACCGGTTTTTATAATAAAAATAGTAATACCTTTATTACCTTTATTTATTTTTAATATCGGTAAGGTAAGTAGTAAATAATCCGGTAGGAATATAATATATTTTTAGGTAATATATAGACGGCTAAAATCCTTGGCTTATATATAAATATTAGGCTAAGTAAATTTTTTTATATAAAAGAAAGCTGTAAATACTAGTATAAAGATAGTATTAAGATTAAGACGGGTATTTAAGGTCTTATTTATTATAATATAGTCGGTAAGTATTTATTTAAGTAGCTTAGGTAATATTAGCTTATATTTATTAGAGGATTTAAAGAAAAAAAGATTTCCTACCCCTTAAATTAAAAACCAAATATATTTATTCTTAAAGATATCAGTAAGTATATTAAAGTTAATATACTATAAGTAGATACCAGAAAGATACTTAGTAATTATTAAGTACTTAACTTGGTTAACTAAGAGCTTATTAAATATAAGGGCTATAATATAAATAAAAAGGGTTTAAGTGGTTACAAGAAAAGGGTACTTAATCTAGTATAGCTGGTAGACCTTAAGGTATAATTAGATAGTAGTATTATATAATTTCCTTGTATTAGGCTTAATACCAGCCTAGATTAGCTTAGTGTAAGCTTTACTAAGAGGGAAATTACTTAGTCTTACTATAAAAGCGATACTAGGGATACTAGTAAGGGGCTCTACTAGTTTAGATATAGGTTAATAACTATAGGCTAGTTTTAATGTAAAATTATATTAATAAGAAAGTTTTCCTCTATAAAGATTCTAATAGTATAGATTTTAATATTTATAGTATAGGTAAGGTAAAGTAAGGTTTAAAGTATAAGTAAAATAATGGGTAACCGTGTAATATTATTAAAAAGGGTAGCCTAAATAGTTTTATTATCGGTATAAATAATAAATATACTGTAAAGCTGTAAATAATACTATTTATCTAATATTAGTAGGATATAAAGGGTTTCTGTAATATTAATACTATTGGTAAAGGAGAGAAGTTTAAGTCTTATTAAGGCTAAGGTTTAAGATTAAAAAAAAGGTAAGTAAGTAGACTAGTTATTATTAGCTGGTAACTTTAATTAATACCAAAATATACTATATTTTATTCCTAAAATATCTATAAATAGGTAATAAACTTAGTATACTATATCTTTAAGTAGTATTACACTATTAAAGTTGGGTAAAAGGTCTTACTACTAGTATAGGTTTATATAAACTATAGCTAGGATTAGCCTTTAGTAATATAGCTAAGTAGAAAATAAGGCTAAGAATTCCTAAAGGGAGTAGAGAAAGGTTTACTCTAGCTGGATAACTATTATATAAAAGTTAAAGAAACCACTAAGGGTTTAGATATTCTAAAGGGAGAGGGATTTTAAGTTTAAAGTATCTTATACCTAGGATAAAGCTTTATTAATTTGCTTTTATAAGAGATAAGCCTTTATGTATAAGGTATTAATCTTAATACCAAGGATCTTAATAGTAGTACCTTATTAATCCTTGGCGGTATTAGGTATTATCCCGAGATAGTGTAAAATTACCAGCTAGTATATTAAGACTAGGTTTTTAAAGGCTAAAGGAGTAGATATAAGAATGGTAATAATAAAGTTATCTAAGTAGTATTTTATTAAGATATTAGTATTAATTAGCTAGGTTACTAAGAAGATTTAATAAAATCTTTCCGTAAAGAAGTTAAATAGGAAGAAAGCTATATATAAATTAAATAGTAAGTAGTTTTTATAGTAGTATTACCCTAGTTAAGTAAAGCCAAGAAGTTTCTTTTAAGAGTATATAATTAGGATAAGATAGAAAGTATTCTTTAGGTCTTACTTTATAAGCTAGGTATTATAACCTATTTTTTATACTATATTAAATATATTATTTAGGGCTATATACTTAAGGGAGGCCTACTCTTTAAGGATACTATTATTAATAGAAAAACCTACTAAGTAAAAGAGGTAGTAAATCTAATAGAAGCCTTTATCTTTCTTAGGGACTAGTTTTTAAAGGGAGTAGATAAACGGCTTAGTAGGCTAATAGGGAGAGATATAGCCTAAGGTAAGGTCTTTATCTAGTCTTACTTAAAGTACTAAAGGGTTATCTTATACTAAGATAAGATTATCTAATAAAATAAAGGGATTAGGTTTACTATTATACCTAATTATAATATTAAAGTAAAGGATACCGCTAATTATAATTCTAAGGTTACTAGGATAATTTTAAAAGGTAACTACCTAGACTTAAGAAATAAAAGGGCTAGGTAAATCTTATAGTAATTTTTTATTTAATAAAAAGGTAGGGAATTATATTTTATTATTTAGTCTCTATAATAGAGTAGATAATATAGTACAAATAGGCTTTCCAAAGTATGTTTTAGTATATAGGGATAACCGCTATGTTAAAAGTAAAGGTTTCCCACCTATTTCCTATAAATTAGCTCTTCCCAAATTTATTCCTTCCATCTCACAAACTTGTGTCCATCAAATAGTAGCTACAATTTAATAGACACAAGTCTGTGGGATAAAAGAAATAAATTTGGGAAGAGCTAATCTATAGGAAATAGATAGGAAATCTCTACTTTTAATATAACGGTTATCCCCATATACTAAAATATACTTTAAAAAGCCTATTTATACTATATTAATTATCCACTAAGCAAGAAAATATACTATCTATAATATAGGTAAAAACTCTATAGTATATAATTCTAAGCTTATAGTTTAATCCCTGGTATACTTATTTTTTTTTAATACTTTCTTCTTATTTCTAGGTATAGCTATAAGTAACCCTGTAAGGAGAGCTATAGGTAACCCTGTAAAGTCTATATTCTAATTTCTAATTAGTTAAAAAGAGTAGCTATAGCTGGTAGCTAGTTATTAAAGTATCAGAAAGTATTACTAGGAAGCCTTACAGGCCTATTAGTTATTAGGTTAACACAGTTATTTTTGGTATACCCAGCTTTATAGGGTAACTTACTATTTGGCTGTAGTATACTTAGTTTTAAAGAGTAACTTACTATTTTAAGGCTATTTGGAAGCAATTATAGCTACTATTTGATAGATACAAGTCTGTGGGATAAAAGGAATAAATTTGGGAAGAGCTAATCTATGGGAGATAGGTGGGTAACCTCTGCTTTTTAACATGGCGGTTGTCCCTACACACTAAAACGCTTCGGAAAGGCTATTTATACTATATTACTAGGAGTTAAGTACTTCTAGTACTACTAGAGTCTTACCCTTATTATATAAAAAAGATATCTTAGAAGGGTAGATTAATATTATTAACTTATAAGGAGGTTTACTGGAAAATAAGGGGAGTAGTAAAGCTTTAGATTCTAAACTTGCTTTACTGGAGAAAGATAGTATATTTTACTTAGAAACCTTTAAATCTATTATCTTAAATATCTACTTGTAAGTATTAGGAAGATAGGAGAGTATTATTAATATAATTTAAGATTAAGGAGTATACTTTCTAACTTTATCTTTTAAAAGAAATATTAAAGAGAGAGTATATAATAAATATCCTTTTATCTTACTATTTATTTTTACCTAGAGGTATTAGTATTATTTATTTAGGTAGAAAAGGTATAAATAAGGGGTTTATATAACCTGTAAACTTATAGGCCTTGTAAAACTATATATTAAATAAATAACCCTTAACCTAACTAGGTTTAGCGGGGTAATATAAGGGATAGATATTATTATTAACTTAAATATAGTATAAACGTGGCCCTGTGGGGCTTAGATGATAGATAAGTTGAAGAGGGAAGAAATCAGACAGGTATAGGCGGGGGACATACTCCTTTTTGTCTACCCGCTTCCGTGTACACAGACATGGTTATCAACATAACGCCGAATCTCGGAAGCAGTCATTTGTGATTATCGTTGTCGGCTTGCAGTTGCGTGCTCAACCGGTGCATCGCAACTGCTGATGGCTCGTCTCATGAAGCTAACGATCACAAAGCCACTGGACCCACGATCTTACGAACGATGCTGACTGGCCAGCATGATGATCATGGTTCGAATTGACGAACGTGTCACAACTTCAGTGAGAAATCAACTGGTGTGATCAGGTCGCGATACAAGACAGTCAATCTGGTCATCTTTAGTATCAACGCTGATGTTGTCGCTCATTTCGCAACATCCTACCTTCCAAGAGACAAATTGCACGTCACTTTCGTTTTCTCCATATGTTGTTTCCACCACCCTAGGATCGGCTATCGACCCATTCTCTCGGATCATCAGGTAGCTGTGCTCGGTGCAACCACAACCGCACTTGCCTGGCCACAGACTCGAACGGGAGCAACGACCAAACCGAGTCACTCGCGACAGTCCCCCCTCACAAGGGAGGGGAAGGTAGAGAAATCTCCGGGCACTTTGCGCATCTTGTTGCGAGAAAGGGCGGAGGTCAAGTTAGAGGCCAAATACCCTAGGAGCTTCAAACCTTATCATCGCCTTCTAGAAGCTAGCACCCGAAAGGTGTAGTCAAAGGCAAACGTGCTATATGTATCTCGGCGTCAAGGGCGCTGCACAAGTCCTGGCTCCGTATCGTCAAAGTCCACTCCAATACTTTTTTCTAGAGGAGGAAAGCTATGCATCCTGCATAATAAATAGCCCACAGCCGCGGCAGAGGCAAAGTGGGCTATAGCTTCAATTTGGGGACACCGTTGTGCTCCTTGATGATTACCGTATCAAGTCTGACTACTGTACTGAGTCTAACCACACTAGGTTTGCATCTCAAGATGATCCAGGACTGTTCTGTCTGATTTACAGCCCAATTGTGATGTCTGGTAGGTCACGTCGATGTTGCAAGGCCTGCATGCCACAACGGCGTAACCAACAAAAGCACACCGTATACGTTTTGCGTTACTTCTTATGACTCTTCAGAAGTCAGAAGCTCGTTACAGGAATAGGAACAACATCCCGCCGCAATGTCCCCTCCAGAGAGCTCGAGCAAAATCGCGGTTTTGAAAAGCCGGACAGATTCACATCGCTGTCTCGTAGCTGCGATCAATTGGCTAGGAGAACTCCTGAGGACTTCCGACTCATTGTTATATGGCCTGATCCCCATGGCCCCCAAGTTGCTAAGTGATGATGCTAGACCGCACAAAGAGTTCTACGAGCGAGCCTATCTGGTGTCAGCACGACGACATCATGTGACGACGCTTCTTGTTTATGAACAGAACCAGCCTTGAGGTACGCGAATGGCTGCGGCTGTACCGCTCTTAGAGCACGAGGTGGGATTCGGACTAGCTCCTAAGTTGTCACCGCATGCCAGGGCCCGAGGCTTTCTTAGCACAGCAGAAATTGACGAATATCACCTTTACATTGTAACGCATATGTCACGCATATTGCGAGGCTGGTTGTCGCAACCAATAGCAGCTTTGACGTGATTGTATGGGCATCTGGTTGGTGCTGGTCAAGGAGTTAGATATCGACATGGACCATGGGCACAAGCAGTCAGTGAAACGTCACAGTGGACTACTCGAAAGGAATGTTTCATATACTCATGCATGAATATCACTTAGCTTTTGACAAGGGCAAGGGACTGGACGTCGTCTGAGACAATGCCTTGCGATCGGCATTGCAGGGTGCTCAGGAGAGGTCTGCCGTCCAGCAAAAATCACCGTCGATAGGCTGCATGTTTTAACCGTGTTATACAGGTCTGATCCCTAATTCGTGTTGGTGCGTGACTTCTGAGGCGTAAGGTAAGAATCCCTAGAGTATTTTTCAGATCTGTGTATTAACAGAGAAATACAGACAACTTCAGATAATTTACTAGGAAATTCAGGTAAGTTTACTATATAGTTATATTTATAAAATATAGATTCAGTAAGGTTACTATTTAGAATGGGTAAAGAGGATATTTGATTAGTGAGACGGTCCCTACATCTATAGCAACAAAGGCACAAGCTGACTGTAAGGAATTGTTAATTTATATCTGTAGTTGCCTAACTAAAAGAAGGAAAGAAGGTAGCAGACCTACAATTTAGCCTTGCTAAAGTTTTGGAGGCCAGTTGGGCTGATAAGACAAGCCAAGTGACTGGACCCGAAGGGTCCTTGTGTACGTTCAGCCCCACGGCTCTGACAATTGGTTAGAATAGTGTCGTATTGGTTGTGGGGCTCAAGTCTCGCGCTAATAATGATTAGGGGTACGCCCTGTACTGCCAGACAATCAGCATACCACAGAGGATACCCGTGGCCTGGCACGTCTTGATGACTACCACGTGGACAGTACGGCAATACGGTCTCTGGCAGAACTTGGCCTGGCATACTTAGTCGAGTCCAGCCTGGATGACAAACAGTGCCACCACCTTGGAAACCTGTTTCTATTCCGGGCGCCAGACTACACATGGTGGATGTCAGCAGTTCTGATCATCCAGCCAAGGCGTAGGCTAGTCCGGCCGTCCAATGACTCCGAAGGCTTTGGGGCCCCCAAAGTCGAGGCAGACGAGCTTGCTGCGGCGGAGGGCCCAGGCTGGGCAAGTCAGAGCTCGTGCTACTCACTGCCACCATACGTAGAGCCTCAGCGACAAAGCAGTATTCCTCTCAAGGCAGACACATATCGTCGATGCACCGCCCCGGGAGGTACCTGTGTACCTGGGTGCCCGGGTGGTGGGGGGCCAGGCAGGTTGAGCAGTACGTAGGTACTTGTTCTCCCTCACTTGGGGGGCCGTCCTCCAATGAGCTGCCTCAGGTCGTCCGAATGAGGCAGTCCGTAAGCACAGACCCCGCACACTGCTTTTTTTTTGTTCGTACCACCTGGCCGATGGCACGCTCCCCGGATCCGAAAAGGTCATCCCCTGCTACAAACCCCTCCGCAGACTCCGAAGATTCTAAGGCGTTCAGCAGAGCGCTTATCCATCCAGCACGATTCCAGGCATGGGACCTCTCGAGAATCCAAGCATGGAGGCCAGCATGACGGCAGGTTCAGAAACTCGGGGATCTAACATAAAGCCGCCCTGAAACCAATGAAGGAAGGGTGAATGAGTTTTCGTCAAGCTCGCGAGGCGCATGGGATCTCGGCACCTCGACTTGTTGAAAATTGACGCCGGCTTTGGAGTATTCGGAGTCGAGGTACAGAGGAAAATAGATGCACCCTCACATCTGCAGAATGATTTGTCCTCATATAGTGACCACCTGGCTTCAACACCTCGCCACGAAAATTGGTGAAAACTAGGTCGATCGCTTCATTCCACAACATCCTAAGGTCCTAGAATCTAAACCTTCGGGGTCCAAGCCTCAGTGTAGAAAGGGCAACGTCGCCCGAATGGAGCACGGCGCGAGGCATCAGCGGAAAATAGCGGAGAAAGCTGCAGAAAAGCCCAGGCCATTTTCAAGGAAAGAACATGCTTCTGCAAAGTAGGTAACACTGTAGCCTAGGATCGACGGCGTCGTCTTGCATACCGGCCAGGCTGTGATGGAGGCCGAGTCTTGGGGGCCGTTGCACCGAAGATGCGGGGCGATGCTGGAACGTGTCACCGAGGCTGCTTGTACAACAAAGGTTTGCGCACGGTTTGGGGGCGTTCGAGTGGCTTTAAACTCATGTTGAATCCTCCTCATGATACCACCAACACTCAGCACACGAAGACACTCACCCTATTCAAGACCCAGTAGCCTTTAGCACAGCATCGCAATCACTATCACAAAGTCGAGTGCGGCCAGCCCCTAGTCATCCATAATGCGCTCTCGATTCGCTGAGTACGACAACGATGAGGACAACCTCCCACAGGGTATGACCCGTATCGGCTACGATGCTGATACCGAGACATACACCTTCAGCAGTGCAGACGGTAGCATTTGGGAGGGGTCACCGGGGAGCCGATATGGTAACCTTACGAGGGTCTGCGAACCCTTTCAAAACCCATCAGGCATCCACGTGGTGAAGACAGAAAGCCTCGCGGCTTCAGCTTCGGCTCAAACAGGTGTCCCTGAGAAAGCCCTCGCAGCTTCTGGTGTCGAAGGAAGTGCGAGAGGCAGACGGAGATCAGCATCTAGGGTCCTATTGCGATGCGTTTCCAAGGTGACGTCCTCGCTCCGTCCGCGTTCAGACAGCCAGACCAGCAATACGACCGAGTCCTCGCCCGGCACATTGTCACCAGACGTGGAGGATTTTCTCTTCTCCCATGTCAGAGGGCAGCAAGACCAATCTGAACCGGAGAAATGAATTTCGACTGCAATGATATCGCACGTAGAGGATCAATATCTTGCTCTGTGATCATGGGACATCGAGTGAGATTGCAAGGATTGGGTCATTGAGAGCATGGAAAGGGTACTTTGCTCTTCCTCTCTCACTTGAAAGGAACGAATGCGTGCGATCCAAATCGTTCTGGTTTTCAAATGATATGGGAAAAGAACATCTAGTGTTCGGGTCGTTCTTCCAGTTCAGTAGCTGTGGAAGGGTCGTAGTCTAAGTTGAAATCTCACATGTGCATGCAAGGCTCAGCGCCGCTTACACCATGTTCGTCTTGTCTTCGCTGCGAACCGCAGACGTCATTTTCCCCATTATTCGCTTGCGATATTATGTGAGATCTAGATCTGTATAAATAAAAAAAATTCTATAGCATGTTACTTCCTGGCAGACTATTCCGAAAAGGGCAAATGCCGGTGAAGACTTGTGAGGCTGAATCCAACTACACCGCCCGGCTAAGGCTAGTAAGCCGCTCCTTAAATATGTAAAACGGGGAAATGATCAACCACATGTGCACTTATGGTAAGCTCGGACAACCCCCCCCCTCTTTCGGACTTTCTTCTTTCGTTCTTACTTTCACCTGTCGTCATCCCTATCCCTGGGGTCACTCATCCCTTGGAGGTTCGAGGACGACATGATCTCGTAAGCCTGCCCAAAGCACGCGTTGTACTTTCGGAACGCCTGCTCGACCAGGATCCCAACGTCCTTCCGGCTCCGTCCCAGTATCCCGACTGATATCATGGCCTCCGTCTCTTCTATCCAGTCTTGCAATTTCTTGAACTCGACCTCGTCCTTCGATACCCGTTCGATCACACCTGATCCCTTGAGAAGGGCCAGCACGCCAGCGACGACAGTATTGACAGCACCCAGCACGGTAATGGGCACCTCGTAGTTCTTGGCATTAGGGCCCAGCGCCGTCAGGACGGCGGCGACGATGATCTGCATGAAATGCGAGATGTAAAGAACGATCCCCAGCGTGTGGTGTACCAGCCTTTTGCGTCGCTGCTGCTCGATGACGTGTTTGTACACGCCGACGGCTCGCCGGCGCCCTTTCTCGAGCGTCTCGCTGTCCGTGAAGGTGCTTGCCTTGTCGCTGTTGATGCCCACTGCTCGCCGGAAGATCAGGAGCACCTGGCTATCGTCGTTGTTGTCCCTCATCCGCAGCCCGGCCGGGGTCGCCCACGACAGGTCCGTGTCGACCTTAGGCAGGCGCTGGATGGGCGTCTTGCTGTTGTTATTGTTGTTATTCTTGGCTGGTTTTACGTTCGTATTGACGGGCGGCGGCTGCTGTGGCGGCTGTTGGTCGCGTACGTCTGTGCCTTGGCCGGCGGAAGAGAGCAGGGGCGAGGTCTCAACCGGCTTTGGCGGTACTTCTGTGTCTGAGGTTTGCGAGGACATTCTGATGGTTTATAGAGAGAAATCAGTAACGATTGGATCTGAAAATGTGATTATTACAGGCCGTGACAGACTAGTTGCGCTTTGGCGATGCCATCTCCAAGAACGGCATTGCTGAGGATCCAACTGACATATTTATGCTTCACCAATTTTACCAGAGGATCAGGCACCGCGGATTCACGCCTTGACCGAATTGTATAATGCTGGCTGAATATTCGAGGTGGTCAGAGACAGTAGATGGAAGGAACAGTCAGTCGGTGCTTGTGTGACGAATGATCGACTCTGCCATGGCGTTGGTCTTACTCGATGGACGATCCTTCTCGGCTGCCGTGCCTCTCGCGCAAAATTCACATGCCCATATGCTGTTGGCGACTATTTCGGGTCCTGCAACAGGTCCCTCGCCGTTTTTGTGCATCCCACAGCCACCCAACACAACCGCGCCCGAGGCCGAGATGAGGCGCTGAGCGCCCGGCTTAGCCCAAATCAGGTGCCGCAGTCCCATCCAGGCAGACATGCCGCGGCTTCTGGAAGGAAAGCAAGCCTAATCCTTCTCCTGGACCGTGAAAAGGCTGAGATCATCATATATGACACTTGTCAGATATGTGTTCGGCCGCGCCGGCGGGTGACGATCCTTCAGACGGTAGGTATCAATGCAACGCCTCGCTTGCCTTCGTATGGCGGCTCCAACGGAACTGGCCGCACCTCATCAGTCACGCCTCCTTGGCGGGTTCAGCCCGCTCATAATCGGTGAGAAACATGTTGGTCCTGGAGTGTTCATTGCCAGGCGGTGCGGTCCGCGTGACCCCGTGACTCCCTCTGCCATCCCAATAGTCGGCCGCCCCTTACGAACTGGCTGTAGAGAGTATAACTCAATAAAACGCCACGCAGGCGGGCCGATCGTGGCGTTGGTGGTCACTTCCCGCCTCAGCTGTCTCACATCTCGTCCATGATTGAGGTCTTGCTAGCGAATTGTTGGGGCACTCCTTGTCCGAAAGGCCAAAAAGTAGACTTTGTCTCAATGGATCTATAGTATCGCCTCAAAGCAAGTTAAGGCTGCCCATCGGCAGGCAGGACCGTTGTCCCATCCGAGGTCGTTGAACAAAACTTCATCCTACAGGAGGTTAATATGTAGAAGATCATGCTTTAGGAGTTGTCCCACAGAAGCCATCTCACAGGAGATTTTCCTGAGGAGATATCCCACACGCGGCGATCGTACAGAGGTAGGGAAGGGGGGAGTGTTGCTGGCAAGATCAAACCCGAACTTCTGACTTCACGCTGTGAGTACTCTGAACCACCCACTCCGGCTTCTTTCTCTATTTCTGCCCGTGTACATGAGAGAATACTGGGCGCTTGAAATATTCCGGCAAAGAAAACCTGTTCGCCGTCGCGGTCTGATACCCACCGAGCCTGACCTGAGTACGGACCACTCATGCAGCTTACCGCCTCCAAGCATTGCTCGGGTCTTGGACTTTGTCCAAAACACTGCCAGAGGAGGCAGGCCAAGACTTTAGAAAGGAGGTAAAGTAGCTGGCTGAGCTGGTGATGAAGTTGAGTATCCAATGGGAGACGTCGTTGAAAAGTAATTTCCGGGCCGGGCCAAGCCTTTTGCGATTACGGATCCGACGAGGGACTTCCAGACTTTAAAGCTGGCCCGGTCACGCTACAAGCAGCACCCGAAAGTCTTGGTGTGGATAGCCTGAGCCAATCCGACTTAAGCTTCGATTAGATGAGGCTCGCCGGGACAACTGAACCGACGACGTCCTATGCAACCGCAGGTACGCTCCTCATGCTCAACAAGGGACCGTCGCCGGCACCGAAGACGGGCTATCATGTCGACTCGTGGTGTTTCGTGGACACACGCAATAGCATGCCCCTGGACCCTCTGTTTTAATGAGACGGGTTCGCTTAGGGACGTGGGACCCCCGCAGCAGTTGCATGTTTGTCCGTCGCCAAGCAAGATGGTGGAGAGCCAAGATCTGCGTTGCACCGCTGGAAGAATTCCAACGGGGCCCTCCATTGATGGAAACAAAACGATCTGCAGCTGGCGGTCCTCAGTGGGGAGGATTCGTCCGGGGAGGCGAATCATGAGGGAGAACAAATAACCGAGGGGCCTGGTACCCCTATATTGAACAAGTCCACCTTCAGGCGTCGCCAAGGACAGTGATTCCACACCGTTGGATGAGCCCTGCATCGGGTGCCTGGAGCCTTCCGCCGGCGAACGGTATAAGAGACCAGGCCTGGCTCCACGACCGCTGGCAATATGGGAGGCTGTTGACCGGCAGCCCATCCGATCTTCTCATTCGCTACCAAACAACCTCGTCTTCTCCATAGCCCATTATGAGGTCTTCCCTGTTGTTGGCGTCCGGCGCCGCTGCCGCTGCCGTCGATCTGAAGCTCGCCAGCCGTGCGACGAATGCGTCCACTGGGTCCTATCTCGCTCGTATGGCGGATACCCATATCCGCAAGGGGATCGAGTTAGACTTTGGTTACACAAGTTAGTACCTGCACCAATACTTTCTACAGCTATACAGAGTGTCTCGGCATAGATGTACTGAAAACAAATTAGACGCGGTCATCTATCAAGGACTCGAGTTCGCTATCGAGCTCACCAAGAATGAGACTATTGTGGATGCATACGAGAAACAGATGTCCATCATCAATGAGGACGGCACAATCAAGGAGTACGAGTATGACTGTAAGTAGTTGAATCTCGATCTACTACAGCTAAGCCCCACCGCTCCGGCTATACTGTGGCACAGAACAACAAAGTTGGACTTGCTAACAATGGTGAAGTTTACTCCCTGGATGAGTATCGCTTTGGCATGAACGCTCTCTGGTGGTACAACAGAACCGGCGAGGAGAAGTACAAGCTCGCAGCCGATGGTATCCGTGGCATGCTCGACAGGCACCCGCGCACGCCATCAGGTGGATTCTGGCACCGAGCACCGATTTATGAGAACCAGATGTGGCTCGATGGCATCTTCATGGCTGACTCTTTCTACGCCAAATATACCAGCCTCTACGACAACGCCAACACCACGGCTTGGGATGACATCGTCCAGCAGTTCGACAATATCGAGAAGTACACTCGCAACCACACAACCAACCTGCTCGTTCACGGATATGACGAGTCGAAGAAGGCCGTCTGGGCCGACCCAGAGACGGGCGCTGCCCCCTTGGTGTGGAGCCGTGCCGTCGGATGGTACATGGTCTCCCTGCTCGAGACCATCCCACTGATCCCCGAGTCCCACGAGGGCAAGGAGAAGCTCACCGGCTACTTCCAGACCCTGTCTGAGGGTGTGCTAAAGGCCCAGGATGCTGCCACCAGTGGCTGGTGGCTGATCATGGACTTCCCCGGCCGCGAGAAGAACTACATCGAGTCTTCCGCCAGCGCCATGTTCACATACGGTCTCCTCAAGGGTGTCAGGCTCGGGCTTGTCGACGCAGAGACTTACCTCGAGCCAGCAAAGAAAGCTTACCAGGCTTTGGTCGATGACTTCGTTGTTGAGAACAGCGACGGCACTCTTGACTGGGAGGGTACGGTCCTCGTGGGCTCCCTCAACAGCAACGCTACCTTCGAGTACTACACGTCGATTGCGCTGTCTCCTGACGACTACAAGGGCGTTGGGCCATTCATGTATGCCTCTTACGAGATTGAGATCATGTAATCAGGCCAAGGGTGTCGTCCTTGAGAGACAGACCGGGCTATTCAGTATTCCTGTAAATATTTCACCATTACGAGCTGTAGATTTGCATGAAAATGGACCTGTTTGGCTTCGCCAATGTCATGGTGAGGTGTACGACCACATCTGTATTGCGCAGCTCTTGGGTTGTTTGCTATAGCTTTGCTTTAGACCTAGGCGTGAGAGGGGGCCCTCTTACAAGCTACCTAAGCTGACAAGAGTCTAACCCTGCCTGGAAATGGATAAAAGTAGCTGCGTTACCTAGGTAGGTTAGAACCTCCTCCACTGGGTTAGGCCCGGCGCGAAATCTCACCGAAGTAGCGTAATCATCAGCAAATAACAACAAGGCAAACACGTTTATTCCTTTTCCGATCAAGGACGCATGTAAACACAACGATCCGTCTAACACGGGCATCTTGGAGACGATGGACAAGGCTTCGATACCAAGCGGAATTGACCAGGTGCGAGCGAGGCGACGCTCCCATTTCGTGCCCCTCTTATGCCTGCTCGGTCTTGCGAGCCTGTACCACCTGACGACGAGGGGCTGGCCGCAGCTCCGTCATCACAGCTCTCACCACCACCACAGTCTTGATTCTCCTTACGGTAGCTTTCCCCAGCCAGACGACGCATTCAGGTTCCTACCATGCACCATTAAGACGTTACCACCCGCGCTGGACGATGAGGACCATGAAGTTAGTTGGGCCAAGTTGTTTGACCCAAACCCCGACCATTGGGCCTGGGGCAACAATACGGCTGCTGGCACCTCTGAGGACCCCTTCGCCGGACGTGGTGTCTTCCTCTGTGGCTACATCGACGTGCCATTAGACTACAAGAACGAGTCTGAAACCCGTATCGCTCGTCTGGCGGTGACCAAATTCCAAGTTTCGGGACTGGCCCGCGTAGACGGTTCTTCACCTCCTGGGGCAGGCTCGAAGAGCGAGAGGACGCTCGTCCTGGAGCCTGGAGGGCCCGGTGGCAGCGGGACTCGCATGGTCTGGACCTCTGGGGAGCTACTGACTGAGCGCTTCACTCTCTCCCACTTCGACGCCCTAGGTTGGGACCCAAGAGGAGTCAATGCGAGCCAGCCGGCGATAGCCTGCTATCCCTACGATGCCGATAGAGATAGGTGGTCAGCCCTGACGGGCCAGTACCGCGAACAACACTCGGACCCTGAAACACAGCTGAGGATTACGGACGCCATGAACAATGCTACTTTCCATGCTTGCTGGAAGAGGCATGGTGATCTGGCGCGTTTCCTGACGACGACATTAGTTTCCAGGGACTTGGAGGAGATCAGAAAAGCCCTGGGTGAGGACGAGTTAACCGGCTACCTTGTATCGTACGGGACAGGAATTGGTCAGACATATGCCAATATGTTCCCAGACAGCGTTGGTAGAATCATATTGGATGGGACGGAGTACGTTCGCGATCATCGACTGCTTGGTGGCTTTGTAGGTGGACCTGGCTATTGCTTATGCCTGCTTCACACTCTCACACAGTACGCTGACCATCTACCTCTCAGGGTTGGACCGCCCTCGACAATGTGACAGACGCCTTCCGTGACGGATTTTTAGGCGAGTGCCTGGATGCTGGACCACAACACTGTGCGCTAGCGAGACCGCTTGGTGGGCGAACAGTCGTGTTGAAGGATTTGGAAAAGCGCATGAAAGAACTGGTCGCCGGTCTCATCAGTGATCCAATTCCAGGCTACACTGAGAACAGTGGCCCTTCTCTGGTTACTTACTCCGCTGTCGTCGGCGCCATCTACGGATCTTTGTACAACGCAAACAGCTGGCCGGCCTTGGCTCAGATGCTCTATGAGCTCGAAGCCGGCAACTCGACACTAGCTGCCGCCTTCCTTGAATCATCAGCCTGGGAATACGACCCGACTCTGCCTCGGCTGCCTTCTCCCAGACCTTCGACAGACGAGCTCACCTATTTGGTTATTTGTGGTGATTCATATGACGCGCCGCCGCAGGAACTTGACTGGTCAGTACTTCCAAACCAAATTTGAGACGCGCCGGAGACCAATATTCCCTGTGGCGATTTGTCTCCCCCATCTTCATCGGAATATCTCGAGAAATGTGCTTATGTAACCTAGGTGGTCCTCACTCTGGGCAAACATGACTTCGAAGAGCTTCATCTCGGGCAACTCGCGCTTCTCGAACGTCTTTCCATGTCGCCATTTTACCACATATTGGCCAGATGTGGCTGAAGCCTACCGTGGACCACTGAATCACACCTTGAAGAACCCCCTTTTGCTCATCGCAGAGACCTATGATCCTGCAACTCCGTTGAGAAACGGGAGGCGATTGGCAGCCGAGATGGGCAAGAATGCCAGACTAATTGCTCATCACGGATATGGTCACTCTTCTCGAGACCTGTCTAATTGCACGGAAAGTCTGGCGAAGGCTTTCATATTGAACGGAACGCTCCCTGATGAACCAGAGACGGCATGTTACGCTAATGAGAAGCCGTATCTGTATGGTGTGGAGGGGAGTGAAATCTCGAACATGGGAGCCACGACACCGGTCCTGGACCCGGTTGCCTCCTGGAAAGAACACATTCTAGAGCTGTCCAAGTGGCAGTCCTGGCTGTTGTGAGACAGCGGTGAGCTTCGGGCAGCATAGTAGAATCGTGACCACGACGATGTGTGGTCTGATTGTTCTGGAGGCATCGATACACAACTTCTTGGGCAGCAAACACTTCTGAGCTGTAGGAACATCAGCTCCGTCTCCAGCTGAGCGTACAGGACAGCGGGATTGCGTAACATGCGTTGTATGTATGTACTCTGTGGACCGGAAGCTTCTACCTGTTACATGTTGTTCTGGCCTGGGTGCACCGCAGCGGGCTGGAGCGAGACAATTTTGAGCCATTGTCTTACGGCCGCTGAAGCAGCCCACACCGCCGTTGTTACCACCGTCGTTACCACCGTCGTTACCGCCTTCGGCTATACATGTTCTGTTTGGGACTATCAGAGGCCGGACCGATGTTGCCCAACGTCATTACCTCAAAGTAAAGGGCACAGAGATGTAATGCAAAGATGCTGCAGAATCCCATTCGGGTCGATTCACCTTCGGTCTCCCCTTCCATTATAGTGAGGAGTGAGTCAAATGCGCCAGCTATATAAGAGGTCGATTGTAGATTGGGCTTTTCAGCAGTCTTCTTGCGTCTCCTCACGAATGGTCTCCACCTGGGCATTTCAATTCAGCAGCAATTTGAGCCATAGACAAACGGTTTGTTGCCACTTGCGAGACGCCTGCGGAGTCAACAACGACCACAGAAAACCCATCTGATTTCAATATGCCCTCGTACAAGCAATCCCAAGCACAAGAGAGCTATCGATCCTACTTTGACTTTGTCCGTGGTTAGTAAATCCTGTCCCTTCCACGCCGAACCGCTCTGGCCACACACTGACAAGACGATCCTCACAAAGATTTCGACATAGACGGCGGGGATGTCTCCCTCCAGGCCGTCCACGTCGTCGAGACAGCAAAGCGGTACGCCTCCGTTTATGGCGATACAGAGGACGTTCTGATGAGGGAGGCCGCCCAGAAGTACCGGAGCACCGAGCATAAGGGCCGGGAGTTCAGGTTTTACGGAGCAATCATAAACCAACTGAAGTATCCTCTGTCAGAAGAGATCATCAAGCACATGGAGAGGAAAGAGAGGAGGAGGCACCGCCACTGATGGGCGTCTTGTGTTGTGGAAGAGAGCTCCCTTTCTGGGGTGAAGGCTCAGATGGGTGATCTCGGACTGGAGCGCTGACGAATTACCCTCACGGGGCTTTGTACACACTGTTATCTTTATGTACAATATCCCAACACCATGCTTAGAACATGTTTTTCGCCGCATTGAACGTCTTTTCGAGGGACGTAAATAACAACTTACTGCTCATCTCGATTTTGTGAATATTTTTTCTTTGTGTGCAATTGTTCCATGGGAAGTTCTGGCTAACTAACGGGAGAACTTCAAGTCGTTCAGCTCATGTGGGAGCACAACAACGGGCAGAATACCGGTGACCATGTGACTGTCTAGTCATTGCAAGATTCAACTCTATTGGACTTCTACCGGCAAAATCTGCTTTGCACTTTTTGAGAAACGCTGGCTTGGGGTTAGTGGATCCAGAGGTCCTCAACCCCGGTGCGATTGCTTCGAACTCTCAAAGAAAGTCAAATCCAATAAATGTGACACCACACTCTGAGCAGTGCTGCGGCCGGCTTGTCCCAAAGGCCAAAAACAAAGACAAGAACTTGCGAAGAAGCAGACAGAAATTTGATCAACTCTTTCCCAGCATAGAAACAATGTGAGCAGTCTAGAAGCATCGGTCGAGGCATCTGTGCAGCTGAGATCGCAGTCTAGAAATTGAAGCATAGATCTCAAGGCAGAAAACTTGATGCTCTGCATCCAGCTGAATTTTCTCTCCTCGTTTTGTAGCTCGAAGCATAGCCAACAATTTTACAATTCTTTACAGCGCATTTGAATTGACTATGAACTGAAGTGCAAAGTATATACGTCAGGTATTGTGCTCCTGTTGAGTTCCTATACCTCAAGCTGGTGGGGGATTTAACCACTACTATGGTATTGTTAGCTGTTGTGGACTTGGTATTGCACACTGCTTGTCAGTGATTCCTGCATACATGTGTATCGAGGTTGCACCAAATACTTTTTCTATTCCATCACAAATGCTGCTGTCTTAAAAGCACAGGAAACAATTGCAAAGAAGCAGCAGGATCAGGTCATATGTACAGAGTTTCCTACAAATGCTCCTAGAAATGATAGATAGCGTAGTACTAGGTTTCCAAGGTATTCCCTCAGCTTTGACTCCTCTCAACTATCAGTTTGAGTAGATACTACTTGAATTATTCTAGCTGGGCGCGGACACATCGAACCTCACATGCAACAACATAGCCCGCATTTCTGGGAGAAGGCGTGACTATAGGCCACTATCCTTAGCTAGGACACTTCTCAATGATTTTCTCTACTGTCCCATAGATTTCCGGGTCCGTTTTTGGGTTCGGATTGATTCAACCGTTGTTAGAAAAAGTCATTGTACGACAGTACCGGTAAATATCAGACCAGTACGGGTCCAAGACGAGGATTTCATCCTACCTTTTGTCTTATAGAACACTTCCAAGAATTGAATTCATGGGCAAAATGGACGAGGGTTGCTTGGAAGGTAATGTTTGATGTCTATATTGCAGGCGAGGAGCTCATCAGACTGGGTCCAGTTGCCAACCAGTCACCGAGGTGGATAGCATAGCTGGGAGGTGAACTGGCCAGACAAGGATGGTTTCCAGATTGAGAGAATATCTCATATCCTACATGACAGGGGAATCATGCAACAAACTCAGCTCTTAGCGGCGCCAGCCTTGATGTGCAATACGTCTCCATCCTGGACAACATAGTCCTTGCCTTTCGTAGCAATCTTACCGCTCGCCTTCAACTCTGCTTCCGATCCCAGCTCCTTCAGAGCCGTGAAAGGATACACAAGAGCCTGGATGAAGGTCTTTTCAAAGTCTGTGTGGATCACGCCAGCTGCCTGAGGTGCCTTGGTTCCGTTTCGGATGGTCCATTGCCGTACTTCGTCCGCGCCGACTGTGAAGAAGCTGCCCAGGTCTAGAACCTTGCGCATCGCAATGATAACCTTGGGCAGCGCGGAATCTGCACCGACGTTCTTGCACTCCTCTAGAGCCGCCGCCTCGGTCTCGAACTGAGTTAGGCGCTCCTCGAAGGACACGGAAATGGGGATGATAGGGTCGCCTGCAGCGTGCTCCTTGCACCACTCCGCAACCTTGGGGAGGTGCTTGTTCTTTTTCCGGATATAATCCTTCTCAGAAAGATTGACCAGATAGACGACAGGCTTGGCGCTGAGCAGGAAGAGAGGGTTGATGACCTCGATCTGTTGACAATGTCAGCTTCCGGCACCAAAAGTAAATGCTCGAAAAGAATGGATGTGAATGTGGCATGTCAGACAGAATTTTATCTCAGTATGCGCTCTAGCGTTGTTAGGTGAGGCATTCGACGAGCTGGGATTAGATCAGGCACTATGGCCCTTTGTCATCATGTAGAAGTGCTGGCCGCAGCCGGGCTGCATGGTGCAGAGGATGGGTTCGACGAGGAAACAGAAGACTGGTCTTACCTCCTTGGGGCCCCAGTTACCCTTACGCACATCCTTGCCGTCGTTCAACCAGGCCAAGACCTTTTCTATCGTTTCCTGCTCCTCTCTGGCCTTCTTCTGCTCAAGACTTTGGCCTCCTTGGCGGGTCTTCTTCTTCTGCATCTCAAGCGCCTTCTCGACAAACTCAATGTCCTTAAGCCTGAGCTCTTCGGCAATGATGTCGAGGTCACGGGTGGGGTTGACATCTCCCTCAACGTGGATGATCTCGGCATCGTCGAAGCAGCGGACGACCTGGAAGATGGCATCGACGGCACGAATATGCGACAGGAAAGCGTTGCCCAGGCCAGCGCCAGTGGACGCGCCACGGGTCAGGCCTGCGATGTCGTAGACGGTCAAGTTGGCTGGGACTCTTGACTTGGGCTGGAACTTTTCGCAAAGCCAGTCATATCGCTCATCGGGTACGATGACACGGGCCTCTTCGGGCTCGATGGTGGCGTAGGGGAAGTTGGCTGGGTTGCCCAGGTGGCACTTTGTGATGGCCTGGAAGAGGGTGGATTTGCCGACGTTTGCAAGGCCGACCTGATAGACAGTCAGAGGCGGCCTGAGGTTGCAGATGGTCGGGTTGGGAGAGGGGCGGCAGGAGGAGGGCTCACGATTCCACTCTTCAGGTTGTTGCCAGGGCGGCCGAGAAGGATCTTCTTCTCCTCAACAGCTTTCTTGGGAGGCATTTTTCTCTTCTTTGCGTAGTGACGAGTGGAAGTGTAGATGAATGTGCAGCTTAGCACCGGGTGTGGTTGAAAAGCAGAGCTAGCTGCGGGCAAGGAAAACTTTCGAGGGATAGAAGAGAAAAGGTGCGGGGGTCGCAGGAGAGACGTGGTCGCGACCTGGATGGGCTGGAAACACCAGCCCCAGCACGGCGACTTTGACGCCCAAAACTCAACCTCAAGAGAAGGATCGTGATACTCGAGGGAATATTGACCTCAATTCCCGAGTTGTTCACTTGTTGTCTCGTGCCAATGGAGGGATTGTGTGGTTGGGAGAGGGATGGAAGATGGGCTCTCCTGCTCAACAGCTCAAAATTTTGCAGAGCCTTGGTCGCCTTCCCAGTTCTTATCCAGTTCCCTAGGGCGGGGCACCACCCTGCGAAGCTCTGGTGACCTCAGCCGCTTCCAAGGCAAAAAAAAAAAAAGGGAAGCGTCCGGCAAACGGCAAAACCACAGCGCCGACGTCTTGCCCCACCCAGGCGTGCTAGACTGCACTGGGTGGATCGGGTTCTGTGCGGTTACGTAGATACGGCGGGCGCAGCGGAATACGGTGCAAGCGTGCAGTCGAATACGCAGGCATGGACCAGCTGTAGCCCCGCTAATGATTTGCCTTGAACCGAGCTCTCTCTCTCTGGGGAACCTTGAAATTCGACATGGGGCCGCTCCTGGGTCTTCTAAATGCGGACAGGCCGGCTCATTTGGCGTCGCGGGCAACCTAGAACCACCCTGACCACCCAAGACCAGGCGAGGGGAGGATCCCCCAGCCTCGGGCGTAACGTGCTAGACTCGCACCGAGCGCTGCACGAAGGTATGTCATCAGGCGGGAAGCACGCCAACATCTAACCGTCAGCAGCGACCCAATTCTTGCATCCCAAGGCCTCCTTACTCGGTCGCCTTCTCTTCAGCCCTCTTCAGCCCTCAATCATCCATTGAGAGTACCACCACCGGGCTCACAAGCGGTCGCATTGTTTCGAAGGACGAACCGTTACTCCGGTCTCCTGTTTCACCCACGAGACAGCTTTCGAGTGTTTCATCCACTTATACAGACACTCGCCATCTTTTATCTCTCACTGCGCATGGAAGTGTGACCTTGACGGATCCGTCACTCTGCCGATCGTGGCTCTCTTAACCGCCTGCTAGAACCACATAGGAACCCCCACCTATCTCCTTCGTCGTATCCGCCTCTCCCATCGCCATCGATCTCGACAGAATCCACATACAGGAATAAGTCAAGATGGCGCCACGAAAGTCTTCCTCGAAATCCGTCCGGTCGCATCGGTCGACACTGTCGCTGCAAAAGACTGAGATCGTCATCCATGTGTACGACCTGCTGCCGGTACGCGTCGTTCCCTCACCCCCACCCACCACCATCCCAACCGCTCCTCTTCCCTCTCCGGCATGCTTGGACTCCAATTCTAACATCAACTAGCCAGGCAGATTCTCCTCATTCCTCTGGGCCATCGGAACATCACTATTGCACAGCGGTGTCGTTATCAACGGCAGAGAATATGCATACGGCGGGCACGATAAGAGAGGCGTCACCGGTGTGTATTGGACAAAGCCCAAGACCTTGCCACCAGGCGGCACTTTCAAGCACGAGATCCTTCAAGGCTTCACATTGTCGCCCCAGAACGAAATCGATGCGATCATACATGAGGTTTCACAAGAATTCCAGGGCACGTCATACAACCTCCTCACCAAGAACTGCAACCACTTTACGGCACATCTCTGCCAGAGGTTAACGGGCAGGCCCGGTCCGGGATGGCTGAATAGAGCCGCGAGCATCGGAGTCGCGCTCCCGTGCATAGTACCAAGGGACTGGATCGAGCCCCCGGAATACGACACCGCCGACGGCGAATTGCTTGACGAGAATTCGGATGAGAGGTCCAGGATGCTGCGGACGTCCAGCGAGCGACCAAGGCTTGTCGATCTTCGAGGTAAGGACAACGACGCCGAAGCCTTGAATCTTGATGAAGGAAGTTCTGAGGATGAGAATCGCGAGGAAGAGAGGAGGAGCCGCCAGAGGAATCAGCAGCAGTTGCATCAACAGCGGTAGGATGATGATTGCGTAAGTAATTGGGCCTGTCTTTTAGCGCTCGTTGTGGCGTTGGGTTGGTGGAGGTCTCTCCTGGACAAGTCGCCCTAGTCTTGCCTTGCACCCACCATCCAAGCTTGACTGCGAGCATCGCCCAAGGGAAAGCGACCTTTTACCTTCTCGTTGCTACCTAGGTACCCATTGGACCCCGATGGAGCTCTGGTGGTTAGCGGTCTCACTCAACGTCAAAGCCTGGAAGTCAGTGCTATGTTTTGCTGGCTATGGGGAAACGGCCTGAGCGTGCACTCCGTCACCAGGAGACATCAGCCCAAGCAATCGCCCGAACCGTGGTTTGTCGCTAGGTTACTGGACGGCCAAGCGCTTGTGCCATTGGCGGCCGTATTCTTCATCAGGGTCCAGTCGGAGATCTTCTCATCCAACCAACAAAAGGCTTGCCCAACAACTTTCATTGCAGTGCGCTGGATTTTTTCTTTTGTATCATTGGAAGCACGGAACGGAAGATGGCCATTAAATCGGAGTTTATAGGCATGGGTCGGTCCCGGGTCATTCAAGGTTCGTCAAGGTTCATCGGAGTTTGGAGTACAGAAGAGGACATTTTGTCTTGATATCGACCGAGCCGATGAGTTTGGGAGGGACTCACTTTTCTGCATAACTTTGTCTTTAGTCATTTTGGGAGACTCCAGGCCATACTGGCGGCCACCCTCACAAATTCAGCGAAATTCTGATCTCATGTTCTCTCTAGTTATGATGCGGTGGGCCCAATGCAGTCGAGTACGCAGATGTCTGGCTGCGGCCTTGCTAGTCTGATAGAGATATGGTTATTGTTTCCCTCAAACATTGGTTCTTGCCTGATAGCGTTGTTGACTTTGTTGTTCAGGGTCCTGGAACAATTTCCCCCGCCTGGACCCTCCACAGCCCCCCCTCCTCGAGGGGACCTTGTATGGCAACCATGCCCTCGGATGTCCCCACATACGTCTTCACGATCTCAGACAGCCGGGGAGATACGCTTCCCGCGCAGGAGTCGATCTCCTGGGCCCTTGGCGCGAGTGACAGCTACGTCCGATGCCTGGAAATCTAAGCTGAGAGTGCCGTACACAAGTAAGGGAAATATGTTTGTGACCACTGTCATGACATGTGCCAGTCAAGGAACGAAGCTATAACTAGAGTCCATGAGGGTTCTGCCAGTTGCTGAGAACGTGCCGACCAACATGGCAGAAATTGACGATCACATGGCATGCGCTGTCTAGGTGAGCATCTAGGATGGTATTGTGCAATAGCAGCTGCTCTAACGTCGTGGGTCCTGCGATCGTACTGTGCCGTGACAAAGTGACACAGGCTTTTTGGTCAATGTAGTCCTCACCCAGATGGTGAGCGCAGGTTGCTCTCTTGTGGGAAGCTACTCAGAGGATACAATACCAGGGGTGATCAACCTCAAACCAGGACCACCCTTGGACGTAGTAGTCCAGATGGGGGCCTTCGGGCTGAGATCCAACAAAGCGACGAGACGGCACCTAGCCAAATACGACCGCGGGCTTGCGACCATCGAGGTGTCTTGTCGAGATTGAGTTTGGTCTCAAAGCGATTACTTCGCTGAGTGCTGAGCAGACAATGCTCTAGATTAACTTGATACCACAGTAGCATGTGATAGGAGACATGTCCGTCCCGCGGTCTGGGGGACGCATTCCAGAGTGGACCCCTGGATCTGCAGCAGTGCCTGCCTGTGTCCACTTTATACGTAGTAGCAGCTAGTAGCAGCGGCTGAGCCAAGACGGTGGGCCGCTGAAGTCACTCTCCCAAAACTGCAGGTGTCCATGTCTCTGGCATCATTCCAAGCTCTAGAGGCCAAGGTACTCTCTCCCCTGAGCCCAACACGCTAGCTCCAAGACATCGATCACGTCCCGTCTTTTTGCCCCCTTCGACCGTCTCATACACCAGCACAGTTCCAAGCTCCTATAAGCTCGTCAACAGCAGAGCCGACCTCAGTCAGAGCTCCGTTAGGCTTCCTCGACCCAAGTTCACCCCCGACTGACGGGATCCGGATCCGGAAGCGATACTCTCTCTGCCCTGGGCGATCCATCGTCACATCTCCCTCCGTCCACACTGGCACATCCTGGTATTCCGGACGACGACAGCCTCATCCATCCTCTGCGCCTCACACGTACTTGCAGGCACTTCAATGCCAAAGAGGAGCGACTGCAGGGGCGCCGCGGGAGCAAAGTTGAATGAATGCAACCCCTAAATCCCTTCCTCGCCGCCTTCTTCAAGAGCCCCCTCCCCGCCCAGTGCCTTCCCGCCCAGGGCCACATCCTCCTAGTTCCCTCCACAGATGTCCTGCTCACCTCCCGCGAGACCGAAGCGCCCCCCGGCGCCAGCCTCGCCGATTCCGTCTCCACTGAAGAATTCCTCGCCAGCCATGTCCTGCGCATACCTGACCCGGCCAAGCCAACTGGCGCTGGCGCCGCCGGCGGGAAGGAGTCGACGCCCAACCTGCGCGAGATGAGAGGGAAGGCGAAACAGTATAATACAATCAACGGGAGGAACATCGTCATCAAGGACAATGTCATCTACACCAACAAAGGTGCGTCCACCTCACCAGCTACCCGCGGGCACCCGGCGCAACACAATGTATGCTGACAGCTTTCCCATCTCGCAGGGTTCAAGGTCCTGGCCTCTGCCAACCTCCTTGGCGACTCAATATTCTACTCCGACACACTGGAACCGAGGGGATGGCTGATTTACCATATATCGCGACCGCTGGTGGGATCATGGGAGGAAATCAAGATCATACCTGCAGTGCTCGTCGAGGGAACAAGAAAGGCCATGGCGCTACAGTCAAACGGCGCTCCCCCCGATGCTGAATCAAGCGATTCTGGAATGGTCCCCAAAAAGAAGGAGATCAAGAGCTTTCACGACCTTTTGAACCATTTTCCCGTGATTGCGCGGCAAATGCAGTCTGGCCTTGAACGACTCTTCCAGGAATTCACGGCCGTCATAGAAAGACCGCTTCCACCACCTCCATCTGCGTCACACATCCCGGACCCATTTCCGGACGGTCCGATAGCTGCAGCAACTAGGAAGGCCAGATCGAACAGCATGTCTCAACTCCAGGCATCCCCGAACGGCAATGGCGGCAAGAGAGTAGTGGAACCATTCTATGCAGAAGATGACGAGGAGGTCCTGAGGGTCTCGCTCGAGACCGCCGTCACCAACGCGATCGACTTGTTCCAAAACGTCGACAAGCAACAGCTATCGTTGCTGGGGGCCACGACCGAGCTGACAGGGCCCGTGGTCGAGCGCTTGATAGAGCGCTACGTCACTGAGAATGTGCACAACCTGTTGTTCCCTAGGCTAGCAACTTTGAAGCGACCAGAAGACCTGGAGCTGGAGGCCAAGATCCGCCAGATGGATTTTGTTGATGTTTCACAACTGGGTATCGTCATTGAAGGCGGCCATCGGGGTAAGCAGGCACTCATCTCCAGGCTCACCCGGGCGATCGACGAGTTCAAAAAGATCACAAATGCCGGCAGCCCGCCGGAGATGATGGATATCCTCTTGTCCACAATGAAGACAGTGACGCAGCTGGGCGACACAACCCCAGCACCTGGCAACCAATCCATAAGCTCCTCCTCGGAGAAAGGGATTCTCAACATGAACGCCGACACCCTGGTATCGCTTTTGCTCTTCATTCTAATCAGAGCACAAGTCAAGCATCTGCAGGCACGTTTCCTGTACATGCGCCACTTCATCTTCGTCGATGATGTAGACAGCGGTGAGATGGGGTACGCTCTCAGTACATTCGAGGCTGTGTTGCTGTATCTCGATCGTGACTCGGCCGGACTCCGGAGAGCAAGCCGGCGGAACAAGTCGTTGTGGGATGCTACGTCTCAAGGAGACTTGGAAACCTTGCAAAAGATCATGGAACCGAGCGGAGACGCGGTCGCAGATGCTCTCGACGAGGAAGAGGCTGCTGCGGCGTCCTCGAGGCGTTCAAGCCGGCGCACTTCAACAAGCAGCAACTGGAGCTTTGCGAATGGCTCCTCCAGACCTTCTTCAGCCGCGCTCAGTACTTCTGAGCGCTTCTCCCTAGGATCTGACCTCAGCCACGTCTTTCCATTCTCCAAACAAGAAGGCGCTGACGGCGCCACAGATGGAATTTTCCCCGTGAGGAAGATCAAAAGGGTAACCATGGACATGAGAAGCCTATCGAGCTCTTCCGAGATTTCTTTCCACTCTCGGACCGCGAGCATTGGGACCATCGGCAGCGGGATTGAAGGCGACACGTCCATCGAGCGCCTGTCCCAAACCCAAGACTCTTTCGGCGAATCAGTTCTGATGATGGCTGTACAGAACGAGCGCCCAGAAACACTGAAGTATTTGTTAGACCTCAAGTCTTATTATACGCCAGCCATTGTTCTCTCAGACAGTAATAATGAAGGGACCACTCTGCTCAGCGCTGCGGTACAGCTGGGCCATGAACCGCTCACCAACATCCTTTTGAAGTTCATGGCTGATGAGCCCACTATTACGGAGGAGCACATGAGGGCTTACTTCGCTAAACAAGACGTCTGGGGTCGCAGCGTGGCTCACTACCTATTCCACACACCATACCTTATTGTGGGTTACGGAAGGATGATGCCGTGGACTCAGAAGGACAAGAATGGCCAGACACCTCTATTTGCCATATGCCGGTCATACGACCATGCGCTATACCACACCATGGTACAGCAAGCTCTGGAGATTGCAAAAGATTGTCAAGGTGACGGACAGCCTCTCCACCTCGATGCTCACATTGATGGAAAAGGCAATACGCTTTTGCATATTGTTAACGACGCTCAACTTTGCCTGCGAATATTGCAAAAATGCGACGCAGATGTCAACGCTATCAACGACAGGAAATTCACGCCACTCATGGTCGCGAGCAAGTATGGCCGCTTCGATGTGGTGCGCGCCTTCTTTGGTGATGCGCGAGTGGATATCACGGCCAAGGAGCTGCGAGGCTTGACGGCTGTGGACTTGGCCAAGGACGACGATGTCCGCAATAAGATAGACGACCTCGTATTGTTTGCGGCGCCCCCAGGGTCTGACTCCCGGACGACTGCTGTCGTCAGGTCATACTTTGTGGAAGATGCCAGTGTACGATTTGTCCTGAAGTCAGGCGCACCGGTAGACAAGCATAGCTATGCGGTCACCACGTGCAGACGATCCCTCACAGACTTCGAGCACCTGGCGAAGCTTCTGGCCATGGAGAACCCGGCGTCGTGGATACCGTCCTTCGCCGCGCTGCGGTCCCCGTTTCAGATTCCGGTGAAGCCCAGCCGCGCTGTTCTCAAGGACTTGCAGGTCCGCATGGACTGGTTCCTCCGCATCCTCCTGGCCCACCCCACATTCGCGACCCATGAGATGCTCTGGGAATTCTTCCTGGTGCCGGACCTCCAACCAGACATGATGGAACAGCGGAGTAAGCTCAAAGCCGAAACGCGTGCGGAAAAGGTCCGTGACGAATTCGAGCCGCTCGATGATATCCGTGAGGTCGAGCAGTTTGTGGATCACGCCCGCGAAAACGTCCGTGGTGTCAATCACTCCACGAAGAGTGTGGCGCGGCGGACGAATATAGTGGGCAATTCTGCATTCGGTATGTCCAGCGAACACGTACAATGTCTTAAGCACGGTGGTTGTCTAACATAATGTCGCAGATCTCTACGATTCCTCGGTCCTACTTCATCGAGCTGTGGCAACCTTACCTTTCCTGCCAAAGACTCACGTCACAGCATTTGAGACCTACGTCCGCGCGCTGGCCCCAACAACAGCCAATCCGTACTCGACGCTTCATTCAACCCTGCTAGCGCTACAGTCCACCATTGATGCTATCCTCTCGGCTCTTGCCCGCCCACCGCGGCTCATCAACCAGATCAACGTGTCACGTCGTACCGTTGAGCGGAACTACACGTCTCTCAGCCGTTCCACTCGTTGGCCCTTGGGCCTCCTTGACGACACACGCCAGCGACTTAACGAGGAGCGTGAGGAGCGTATGCGCGCTGGCCAGGCAGAGGTAAACAATCTATCACGTGAGTTGAGGTACACGCAACAGACAGTGGCGATGGAGCTTGCCGGCTGGCAGGACATGCATGAGAGGATGGGAAGGAGGGCCATCAAGGAGCTTGCCAGGGGCATGGTGGTGTTGGAGAAGATGAGGTTGGAGGGCATGAAGCGGGCACTGCGGAAGCTGGACGAGGTCAAGGTTGATGCTGGCACAGGGAATTACGGACCAGATGATCTTGATGCCCCCACTGGGCCCGACGCCCGTGTTGATAGTGGTGTCGACAACGACGCCGCTGAGGGCTATGTAGCCTTCAATGCGCCCATCACGCTGGCCGGACTCGAGCTCCAGGCGGACCGCAAGGCTAACGCTGCTCCGACTGGCCCGACGACATCGCCAGGGACATTTCGAACGGTCCAGGCCTCACAGCCGGATTCAACTGGCTCAAGAATCGACGCCCCACTACCCCCGTTGCCACCAGGAGAAGCATCGAGTCTTGCAGAGACGCAACGAGAGAGCGGCGGCACAAGCACATGACAACAGCAGCCATATTGACTTTCTGTCGGGGGAGACTTACCCAAAGAGAATAAAAGGATCTACAGGACTTAGGAGGCGTGAATGATATGGACTAGAGCGCCCTTCCCCTGGTCTTACTACTCTCTAATAGAGTGGCGAGAAAAGAAACAAGGCCAGGGCTCGCACGAACACATACACTGAGCTCAAATGGTCGTTCAAGGGGAATGCTGGGAATGAGGACCTGCTTTGGATGGAATGGTGTCAACACAAGGGAGGGAGCGAGCGAGCGCATGGGCGGTACATGCCTTCTTTACTATGTTACGCTTTCGACTATACTGTTCTTTTGACAATGGATAGATACCCTTTCGTCGACCTTGCTTGCTATGAGTCTTTATGGAAATGTGGGTGCGTGTGTTGGTTCCTCCTGGCTTGGGACCCTGGCCGGGCGCTACATCCACCTCTACATACACTATGCATTCGAGGATGAAGGTCCGGCATTGCTGGTCGGTGTAAGCATGATTCTGACTGAATGGTACGTGATGGGACGGAATGGGATGGGACGACGGCAAGCAACATGGGATGGAACAGTCGGATTGGGAATGGGGATAGTCCGGCATGACAGGCCGGTTCGTCGCCATCGCCGCGCCGCATCTCGCCCCGTCTACAATGCTCGATGTGTTGCTATTGGTCGCCTCTACCTAGTCCTGGTCAAATGAACGACGAGGCCCTCGCTTGCTCGCTGGCTCGCTCCCAGGCTGTCGGCTATGTACATTACCACTCACCAACCTACTCCATCAACCCAACAGGTCGAACCATCAACCCCACCCCGATATTTCCCGCACCAGGTCCCCCATCGCCACGAGCCCCATGAGTTGATCGTAGATCTCTGGGCCCTTAGCGGGTTTCGCTACCCAGGATGGGGAGGATCGTATCGTGTTATCCACTGGCCAACACGTCACGCTAAGATAGACTAGCCCTCTTTTCAGAGTTTTTTTGGTAGTCTAGGTGGATTTGGAGTTTGGGAGTGGGTGGATGGAATCTCCATCTGGGTCTCTTGGTGGACTGGGTGGATGAGCAATGTCTGACTTGGACCGAACTCAAAGCGAGGTTGGAAGGATGGACGGGGACACGGGCAATCCTGGCGACAGAGCAGCCGACGGGCGTTTGTCTGTAGAGCGAGGCATGTAGAACTAGCTGGTGCCGCGTGCTGATCTGTGGTCCAATGCTGTGCTGGCAAGCGGCGAGGCTGTGCTCCTTCGCGGACAGGCGGCTGACTAGTCTTGCGAGTTTGCCTGCCAGCCCGACTTCCCTCTTACCGCGTACATGGTAGTAGTGGGTAGCAAGTGGCGACGCTACATGGCACTATGCTGTTCATGCGAAAGGCTTGGGGCCTTCAAGACCCTTCCAACTGGGGCATGTGGGTTTGCGAGGTCTAGAGACAGACTACACTAGAGACAGAAGGCACAAAGGGAAATCGGAAGAGGTGGCACCATTCCTGACTAGGAGCAAGACTAAAGAGAGCCCCAATTGCTCGGGACCTGGGGAGCTTCAGGTGAGACGAGGGCACGACGAAGCATTGGATAGGAAGCTCTTAGTCTCTGCTAGAGTTCAGGTACGGGTTCTGGCGTGGGGGAGTGATCCCGGGGATTGAGAGCAACCATGACAGCCACGGTGGGCAGGAGTCGTCACTCGACTGTCATGACATCCAGCTTTGATCTCTGTGATGGCCTTGTCACTTCTTGGCCCCTTGTCTTCTCGCGTTCGGCAGAGAAGCAAGGGCATCGCTCGGCCGTCCCTGATGCTCCGCGGATTCCCAGGGCGGGCTCGCTCCAGGATCGGAAATCCAGAACTGGGAGAAGTGGACTCTCTCGCAACGTCGCAATCGATCCCTTTCCCCCCCTCTCCCCTCCCCAGACTGCCAGAGTGCCGAAAAGAGGCAGTGCTTCCTTGCCGGATGCCTGCATCCTCTCTGCTCCCCTTTTACGGACAGCACGGCATGAAAATTCTAGAATTTTCCAGGGTTTGTTGAATCCACTTTTGAGCGAGGGGGAGGGGGGTTTGGGACTGGGACTGGGAAGACAGAGGAGAGAGGGATTTCAGAAGTAGCGGTGATGGATACATACGAACGACTCCTCACGCAATTCAACTGGCAGCGGTATCCACTCTGCGTAGATAGGCGAGTTGTCAGATCCGAGAGGCCGAGGCGAGGCAAGCGAGGCAAGCGGGAGTGCAGATTTTGGCAGGCCAGGTTTTTCTTCCCTCTTGCTGCTACACTACACTAGCTGGGCAGGCTTGAGTAGCCTGGTGGTTTGCGGTGTAGGGGTCCATCTTGTGGGCCGTGGGTGCTCGCTCCGAATGGCTGTCGTTGGGCCTGTTGGACGACAGGGGGCCCCAAAAGGGAAAGGAGACAGGCAGGACAGGCCAGCAAAGGGGAGAAACCAACAAGGCGAGCCCGACCAGTTGGACACACCCGCATTCTTCCTCTGCCCACCCCACACTGTAGTGGCCGTAGGGCCGTGTTCCCAGTTTTTGTTTCATGTTTCAGATTCTTCCGTTCTGATGGCATGTTTCAAGATTGCTCTGTGTCTGCGGCTGTGACTCACCTCGTACGTTGTGGGGGTGGGTATGCCTCGCTGACGGCGGCGGTGAGTTGGCCTGTCCCGTCTAGCTACCTTAGTCCAGCATCCTGACATCTGCACCCTGACAGCCAGACAGACTGCCCTGACTGCCCAGACAGAGCCTGCACTGCACACCCAGGTCGATCGCGGGTGGCCCGAAAGGGGAAATTTGACATTATGCGAAATCTTGGAAAAGTGGACAGGCGCACCATCCGATACAACGAGCACACCGCATCATCAGCATCATCATGTCCATGATGTACACTACTCGGTGTGCCCTAGGCTCAGTGTTCATGGGCCTGACCCATGGCTGACCGAAGGAGAGGCAATCTCCTTGCTGGTGAAGCAGATGCAATGCAAGATGGGCGGATGGACTGCGAAATGTGGAGGCTGGGGCTGGGGAGACGGAGGAGGGGGGAGGGGGAGGGGCGAAAATCGAAAGAGTCATCGTCTGTGGTAGCACTGCATCCGCATGAATGATGACGGAGCGGCACACGTCGTCAAAAGTCACGGACCAGTCCACGGCGCCGGGTCGCCGATCAAAGGTTGCAACGCGCCGGAGACACGACCAGGTGAGCGCGTGCTCACCGTCCAATTACAGAGGGCTTGGTTGGGGTAGCGAGCAATTCTCGCGCTGTGTGCCACCGTCAGATGCGAGGGTTGTGTGCTGGTGTCGTGCTGCGCCCCGTCGCCCCGTTCCGGTGTGACGGGTGATGATCGCTGAGATAGTCCGGGAAGATCTTGCTTGGGTGGGCTATATTGGGCTGATTGGGCGGGAGGCGGAGACCACCATGGGGCCACGCCATGGCTTGTGCGGCACATCAATTCTCTTTTGCTTTGGTTGTGTATATGCAGTACTGACACTGTAGACAGATTGCTTGGTTGAAGATCAAACCACCTGTCTTACCCGGTGACGATGAGCCGGTGTCGCTACGCGCTTGCTGGTAAATCGGGTGCGGCTGTGCAAAGGGACAGCGAGGGGGAGCCGGTGAGGCTTGAGAGACACGGCATCTTGGAGATCCGATTTGCCCAGTCGAGGGGGAGGGAAGGCCATTCTGGCGGGCAGCCGAGCGAACAGGTGCGGTACACACAGTCTTCTGGTGTACTACAGTTCGTAGGGCAATTTCAGGAGCCGCCAGACAGCCCAATGAGACTGAGAGACGGCTTCCACTCACCACTGAGCACAGCCGAGCCACCTGACCCCCGCGCGCTTCTTTTTTCTTGCCCATTACATCAAGCGATCATACACGCGAGATTTGATCCGCCTCGCATTGTCATGCCATATGCCCCGTGGTGGCCAGGTCGCTTAATCTCAGCTGGACGAGGGTCTCATTAGACGCCCTTGACGACGAGGCGCAGTAAGAGAAAAGACAGAGCGTGCACAGAGGGGAGATGATCTCATCTCTAGCCGCCCGTCAGTTGCTGGTTACCTAAGCGTCACTGCCAGCCGTTGTTTGCCGCAGTGCAGTGCAATCTTAATAGCCGCCCATGCTTTCCTTCCACCTTCCTGCTCATCTCATCAGCCTGCCGCACAGACATGTCTGTCCTACACTGCACTGCCTTTTGACATCAGCATCGCACAAAGCAATCCGGCGCTTAAAATAGTAAGCGCGTACACAGTTGCTGCTCGCTCAAGCCATTCATACCGCAGAGGTCCTCTTTCGCTTCGCTGCGGCTATCGGTGTTCGGCGACAACTCGAGCCACCGGCATCTTTCCATGGAGATCAACAAATTCCTCATGGAGCCGGGCTTTACTAATCTGCTAATGCTGCGCCTGATATGGGGACTGGACTGTGGAGCATAGTACTATGTATGAGCAGTGGACACATTGGCGCACTGCGGCCTGACCAGTCCGATGAGACAGAGCCTCAAACTGCCCGGCCACCACATTGGGCTGGGGGTCCAGGGGCTTGGGGGGTCTGGGTGTTCGCCTTCGCCAGGCCTGAAGCAAGCTTGGTCAGCCACCTGAGGGACAACTTCAGCACCCTTGGCCGGCCGTATACACAGTACCTAGTACCCCTCTCGAGCTCTGTGGACCTTAGCTCCCCGCATCGTGACAGAATACGCTGCCGCCGGGTCACGAGCTGGTGAAATTGCCTCATCAATGCCGGCTCTGGAGTGACGTTGCCATGCTGCCTGTTGTACTGTAATAACTCAGGCGGGACAAGAGGGGCGGGCCATCAGAAGACGCTCAGGACAGGGTACAAAGTACAAGACACGCAGTCCCACTCACGATCAGGACCACCAGAGGGCCAGCAGGCCAGCAGGGCCACCAGGAGAGGGGGCGTCCATCATCAGTCAGCATGTGCCAGCTGGCCTGGTGAGGGGTTTGTTCGAGGGGCAATGATGATGAGGAAGGCCGGCCGAGGTCGAATCTGGACGGAAGCTGCCCGCGTGCTAGCTGCCAGCGTGCAACAACATGCGGACTGCGGACTGCAGTGGTCACGTTCTCGACGTGTTCTGCAGTACTCCAGCCCCCATCGCGTCTTCTTTGTCCCGAAGAGCCCAGACACGCGTTCCTCCACGGTCGCCCGGGTGTTCGCCACCCCACGAACTCGCGTCTGCGTCTGTCTGCGGTGCGTCTGCATCCCGCATCCGCGTCCGCTCCCGCACCAGGCGAACACCGAGAAAGAAGAAGAAAAAAGGCCCCAACAAGACCAGCATCTAGGGCCCAGACGGCAGAAGGCGAGAGAGCTGTCGACGGACCCGAGCCGGGCTCGCCAATGCTGCCTTGGCAGCTAGCATTCAGGGAAGACACAACTACACAGTACAGTAGGCTTATGCAGTAGACATGCACGCCCGATGCCACCCTCACGCAGCCCGGACCCTGCTCTTGAGATGCCTCGACCTACCGATCAGCAAAGGTTCCATGGCGTTCTCAGCAACCCAGAAGCCCGAGGAACTAGATTTGTTCCTGCGACAGACTGCCATGTGTCTATTTTGTGAGTCATAAACGCCAATGACACCAATGCAGGGCTGGACACCCGCATGCAGTCCCACCGTCCACGGGCCACTCAGCATCCAGGAAAGCGCAGCGACAGAGCAGACCCCAGGACTTAGTTCCCATCCCATCTTCCCGCGCTCAACGTCGATTTATTCCCTCTGCGGAAGGGAGCTTGGACCAGCCGGCAGGGACACCAGCTTCTCGACTTGCAGGTACCTGCAGGGTTGTCCGACCTCATCTCGTTCCTTTTCCTCTTCCACGACGTGACCGGGGGCCAGCTTTCTTCCATCCACACCGCGTTCTCCCACCGTGGCTCCATCTTGGTCGTTTACCGCCTCTTCCAATGGGCTTCCAGGATCGCATTTTTCAAGCCCAGCCAGGCCTTCGCAGTCTGTACCCTGGCCCCCAGGGCAGAGGACATTACTTGTGTCCCCGAGGTACTTCCGTCCAGACGCTCCCAGTGCGGGCTGCTCGTGTACTCGCCCGCGCCTTGGCGGGTCTCGTGGTCGCCGGCCGACAGACCACCACACATGGACCACCAAAGTCAACAGCTCTCTAACAAGGCTGGTCACCACGTCTGCCCTACCTCGACGTCGAATGACATGCGCCCGGCACTGTGGGCTACCTCAACGTTCGTGTTTCAGGATCACTCTGGGCCTAGTAATCACAGCAGCCGCGCTGCTATCTCGACAGTGCCCGAGGTGGGCATCTTGGGTAGCCGCGGCAGATTACTAGGTATCGTACCTTCGTACCTATTCCGTATACTTCCCAAGTCCCCTTGTTCGTCCTCCCCACCCCTGTCATGGACTCTGCCGGTCTGCTACTGCGGTGCTTTGGCCATGGGCAAGTCCCGAAAGGCTCCACTCCCGACTTATACACGCCTCGAGTCGGCTGATGGCGCGTCCGCGCCCATGTCCTGCCCAGGTCGGCTCATGGTTCCGGACTCCTCAACAGAGACCGCGAGACCTGACCTACTGTACTTGTTTTGAGCCGCCTCTGGTCGACCGCTCATTTGGGCAGTTCTCTAACGAAGATTTAAACATCTGGCACATCCCCCCCCAACGATGCCGCTTGTTTTGCTTCATCTCCCCATCCTTTCTGTCGCATCTCTAACCAGTGTTATTGAGGTCTTCCTCGGACTTCACTCGCACCTATTATCCTACCTTCCATCAATATTTCCTTCCTTCAACATCTGTTAGAGCAATAGGCCCAGGCCGGCCGTTTGATACGTGACCTGCCTCTTCGGATCGCTTCGCAGCGACTCTGCGCCTACACCCCTTCTTCACTCTTGCTCTCTTCCTGCGACTCGACTACATCGACACCAACGGAGCGGGCCTCCTTTGTCGCAGACTCATTTTTCCCCATTTTAAAATTATAATTTTGGCTGTCGTGTGTCTCTCGGACACACTGACACTTGTCTGCTCGACATCATGTCCACGTAAGTTGCGTCGATCCTCGGGCTTGGAGATCAGGTGGCCGCGGGCGCCTGTGTATGATCTACAAGACAACCATCTTCAACATCGCTAACATCGCTACCTCCATCCAGTCTGGCAGGGGATGTTCAATTCGACTTCACCTTTCCGTGTAACCCAACTACACCCCCCAACTTCAGCTTCGACTCTTCCCTGTTGGAGATTCCTTTTACCCACAACCATGGCCACTCTGGTCACTCTCGATCAGTCTCGACCGTGTCCAATGGGTCTTCGGTCTACTCTTTCGAGTCGTCGCCCTCCGACTCGATTGTGAGCACCAGCACTCGCAGGACCACGCCGTCGCGGTCTCCCATCCGCACTCATGGCCCCATGCTGCTGCCCAAGATCCGCTCCCAGGATCAGAACATTGTGCCAAACGCTGTTCCCCAGCCTCAGGCAAGGCCTTCCAAGCGCGCGAGGACCTCACCGGCACCAGCTCCGGTGACCAACAGGAGCGCCTACCGCCCAACACACCAGCGCAGCTACACAAACCCAGAGACCATCAGCTACAACCCTGCTCCGGTTGTGTCTGCTGCTTCGTTCCCTTCGACGCTTCCAGAGGAGTTCAGCTCCTCCAGCCTGCTGTGCTCCCCGGTCATGTTCGCAGATGCTGAGTTCGCCCCAGCAACAACAACGACAGCAATGGACAACCGCGGTCAGCGTGCTTCCTCATGCAACCTCGACGAGGTCACAATAGAGAAGTATGGCTTCCCAACGTACCGCCAGATGCCCGCCTACGTCCCGGCCGCCGGGCAGGCGACCGCCCACTCGGGCAGCCCCACGCCAACACCTCAAGTCACCCCGGCCATGCTGCCCGTTTCAACGCCAGCGGACCTGACAAACCTTCCGGCCCCATCCTCTTACTTCCCGTCTTACCAACAACCCTACACACCGCGCGACTCTTCTCCCATGGCCTCGGCTGCCAGTCTCACACCTGAGCCTCAGCCCCTTGAGCCAGTCCAGGTTTTGCAGCCGTCAGCCCTGGCCCCCGCCCCCACCACAACCCTCCTCAGCTACTTGACCACGTCCAACCCCACGCCCAGCCTGGTCCACTCCATCGCTTTTCCCCTGAGGGATCCCCACATCAAGCACTTCTGGTGGGACGTCAGGCAGGTCCGGCCATGGACCTCATTCAACACCTCCACCATCATGTCGCTCTCTGGCGGCGCGGCAAGCAGCCTCCTCACCTGCCCGGTGCCGGAGAGCTTCCTGCCCAGCCCCATGAGCTCGCAGCGCCACCCTGAGACGGAGCTGGCGCTGCACTCGATCTACGCCAACTGGTACCTGCCCAAGCTCAACGCCGCGCTGGCCCTGTCCTCCAACCGCCCGGTTCAGCTCAGCGTGCCGTCCAAGTCTGGGCCCCACGCCACCAAGGACACGGAGCAGATGTTCGTCGCGACCATGGCGGGTGATGCCAGCTCTGCTGCGGCCATCTTCGGCGGCAAGCCCTCAGCGCGCGTCGTCGGGCTGGTCAAGTCGTTCGACCGGTTCAACACTGGCATGCGCGTCGAGGGCAACGTCAAGAAGGTCGAGTACCTTAAGGGCCTTGCCCACCTCCACCACGTGATGCGCGAGCACGGGTGCCGCTATGGCTTCATCCTGACCGAGATCGAGCTCGTGGTCGTGCGCAACGGCCTCGAGGGCACTCCTCACTTCGGCTTCGTCGAGGTCACGAGCTGCCAGCTCGGCACCACCGCCAGCGACCCCATCGACCTGACCAAGGACGATGACGGGAACGACAACAGCAGCAGCAGCGTGCCCATGACGGCCTGCCTCGCCCTCTGGGGCCTGTGTATGCTCGCCAGCGACGAGCCGCTCCCCGAGGGCCACGCTCCCGCCCGCGCTGAGATCGGCGCCCCCGCTGAGGGCACGCGCAGGAAGGCCCTCCCCCGCGACACGTGGATGCCCCAGCCCCAGCTGGCGGAGAAGAGGGAGGCCAAGCGTAGCCGCGGCTGGGTCTTTCCCGAGGACGCCGTCGGGCGCAAGGAGCTTGGCAAGAGGGGTGTTCGCTACGGCGGCGCCTGCTGAGCAACGGGGCTGGGCCCCTACTCAGCGGAGTAATGCGGGAAGAGATTTGGGGATATTCTGTGAGGGGATGGGGAAACCCTCCCTTCTCTTTTTTTTTTGAGATGATGACTGTATCTACGATTTGATGATGATTATAATGTGATGATGGAACATATGAAATGGCGAATATGAACATACAACATACAAAAGTACCTGGGTCATGGCTTGCGCGTTTTCTTCCTTGATTTCTTAGGCTCTGCTGGCTTCGGTAGCTTTGATCATTGGGATAGACGGACTTCTGGCCTCCGGGGGTGTTGGGCTTGGGCTCGCTGGTCTGGTCCCTGCTGGGTTTATTGCACACGATGCTGCCTTAGATGTTCTAATGGGTTTACTTAGTTGTCCGCTCGCAGATGGACAACACTGGGCAAATAACGCCCTCATTCTTTGAATGACGGCGGCGGGTATTCTAGTAATTCCAATTGATGCTTCCACAGCTCCAATGCAGCCTCTTCATTGTTTGGTATCTTTGACTCGTTCCCGAGTGCCCCATCATTCACGCTTCAGTCCTGTCTGACGCTATGAAGCTGTGGTGGTCCGCAAGCTACATCATTGATCGCTCTTTTGTTTTCCTTCGGCTTGTTTCTTCGAATAAACTACATACTCAGGGATTTGAAAGAAAGAGCCCAACACCTTTTTGTTGGAGTTGAAGCATGGTGCCACTTTAGCGTCCAATTTCAATGTGTGGATGATTATGCATTTCAAGTGACTTTACCAACCATGCCCTCCAAGCTACCACGGATCTCATTGTAGCAAGCTATGTTCTTGGAGCTGAGTGTCTATGCCGGCAAGAACCACATGGTCCGAAAGGAGGGCAGGTCCCATGTGATATCAGCTTCATAATTGATACCTGAACAAGGGACTTCTGTCTCCCAGGCGTAACAGGTCCATATCAGTGTACTTCTCCCGGATTTGCTCCTCCTTGATACTCGCGCGTCTCTCATTCGACTGCCGCCAGGAGAAGTACAGGACACTCGAACCAATCAGACCAGTGGCCCCACAGGCTACGGCGAGTCCGTATCCAGTATCAGGAAGAGTATGTACTCGTTAGTAATTCTCGCGGGTCCGTTGATTGAAAAGCGGGTGTTAAAACAATCGACTGAGTTCTGAGATGCGGAACAGACGTACGGTACACCGGGGCTTCCCTGTCAAGGAACATGAAACTGCCCGCTATGCCGCCCAGATTTGCGAGGGAGGTCGTCATGGAGGAGATCATCGCCCGGCGACCGGCAGGAGCGGTGTTATTTGTGCCCCATGTGAGGAGAAGCGGGCAAGCTGAGAAGAGGCCCATGATAGCAAAACACATCATGATATAGGCCGGCGCAACATGAGTACCGTGGAGATCGCCATCAAGTCCCATGACGACGGTGAAGCCGAGGGCCATAGCAAAGAAGCATGGTATGAAATCTGAATTTTTTTGAGCACATTTCTCATGTCATATGAAAAGGGGTGTAGTTTCAGGTGTCCCGGACTCACAAGCAGCTCGGGCCCCGTGACAATCAGAGAGGCGCGGTATCAGTACGCATGTGATACCGGCTAGGATATAAGGCGGCACACTGAGCAACTGTGCGTTCGTACTGGTAAATCCCATGGACTTCGTCAATTTGGGTAGGTTGAACTTGACTCCCAAGACATCGTGAGTGATGAACTGATCAACATCAACAGGATCAAGGACCCAGAGCTTACCGTAGAAACCCACAGCATGGCACGCTAGACAGAGGCACAGGAGACAGTTTTCCCAATTCGTCAAGACCATCCTGAGCTGGTACCACTGAAACCCCAGCTCGCCGCCTTCAACATCGCTCCCGTCGGCGTTGAGGCCGCCCTGTTTGAGCTTCCGCTGCACTTCGAGGAATCTCAGCTCGTCAGGATTCAGCCACCGGGTTGAGCTCGACGGTAGATCAATCAGGAATACCGCCGTGCTTATGCCAATGACGACGGTCATGAGGCCCTCGACGATGAAGATCCATCTCCTTCATACTCGTTGGTCGCTTGCTACGGATCCCAAAGTGACGCATTCTGGAACATTTCCAAACATGAAAGATGGGGAGCCATGACAGGAGAAGAGTATGCTAACCAACCCTCGTAGCCGTCCACGCCATCCATTTGCGTGATGGCGGCGGCGAGCAGGCCAGAGAAGGCACCGGATATGGCGCCAGTGCAGTAGAAGGCTCCGATGCGGACGGGAAGCTCGCGTGGGAGGTAGTACGCCGAGGCAAGATAGGTCGCAGCTGGGAAGAAACCGGCCCTGGGTTCGTCAACTTAGTGGATTGGGTTGTGCGTGTCGAGTTGTGAAGGCGTTGTGGGTCCCGGAACGACTTACTCAAAGACACCCAGCAAGAAGCGGCACAGAGCCAGTCCGGTGAAGCTTTGGACCTACTCCGTGCATACTCATGATGAATCCGAACGCGATGGCGCTCGTGCCGAGATACCATGACGGCCGCTTGATCTGTTTGAGGATTACGTTGCTCGGGGTGTCTGGGCCAATGAATCAGTTTGCTGGTGGACGCATGTAGCCAACCGGTGCGTGTTTCCACTCACTGAATAGAATATAAGAAAGAAGACTGCGAGCGCGGTATTATACTCGACACCGCTCAAGTTTAGGTCCGTGGCCAGGCCCTCAATCTTTGCGTTCCCTATGTTCGCCCGGTCCAGGCTCGATACAAGGCTCTGTATAGAGCAGCCAGAAGAGGTAGCATTCGGATGTCAATCTTCGAGCAACGGGCCAGTCAGCGAGCGCTTCTCTTGGCCCGATTGACGGACAGCCTTGGGTAACTGGGACAGCTCCACGGCATACCTTGTGATTCAGTCTCGATCTCATTTGCGGCGAGAATCCCTCGTAGAAACACAAATCGTTCGTCTTGACTCATCCCAAGCACCACAAGCCCATCTACTTCGCGAACGCTCGATGCGATCGTGGTTCTGCTGGAGGCATTCTTTAGGAAAGGGGAGATTCGCACCGGTAAAATCGGAGGGTATACCGGTACATACAGGCCATGGTGTAAATAAAAATACACACTAACCAAATTTGTATGGCACACCGTTTTTTTTACTATACTAGCTATCATAACCGTATATCTATTATTATATATTATTATTACTATATACTAAAGCCATTACTATACCCCTTGGCTACCTAGTTGGCTATAATAATAATATTTCTGTGCCCATCTTAAGCCCTCAAGACCTTAATCTTGCCCTTAATCTTGCCGTCAATCTTGCCCTTAATCTTACCCTTACCTCTACTGCCGGTAATAATATTACCAGCCCTTAGATCTACCCGTAGCAACTGGTTAATAGTCTCTTATCCTCCCTTCTACTACTTTTTGGTTATCGGCTTTATGCTTAAGGATAAAGCTACTTGTAATACTGTTTTTAGTACCTTCTGCTTCCAAGGCTGGTATTTTACTTGCTTTGTAAGCCCTTTTATTAGCTACTAGTCTTGCCGGATAGCCTCTTACTGCTATTTCCTACTATAAGTATTCTTCTTGTCTAGTAACTATAGGGTTAAATTATTTTACTTAAAGGCTAAGTTTACATGTTATATTAAAGCTATTATTACCCTGGTTAATAGAGGGTTATTAAGTTAAGTTGGTAGGTTAAGGCTATTAGGTACTATAATTATTAATTAGTTAATTTATACTAGTGTGGGTGGTCTAGTGTGGTTTAATAGTGTGATCTGATTGGCTGTAGTAGTGTGGTTGGTGCTTAGTCAACGCCGAACCGGTGTGCCCTCCGATTTTACTGGTATGAATCTCTTCTTTCTAAGGCTTACATGCTCCATTTGAGAATGATGGCCTGAAAATGGGGATGATGATTCATGCCTCTATGCATAACATTGATGGATGGTTACAACCCCTTTGGAAGCTCAGACCGCAAACTGTTTGGTTTTATCTATTTTCCCAAGTAGGGTTATCTGCCTCCACCCATTGAACATCTTTTAGCGCATTTCTTAGAGTTAAGCTTGTTACTCATGGAAATCTGTCACGCCAGAAGTGAGCTGCTCCGGTGCCACTGAGCCCATAGTGACATAGTGGGGACGACAAATATTAATTTACGGCGGTTTACTGGGTGGAATCAGTTGTAGGTGACCGGCACCGAGGGGAGCATCAATAGTCGCCAACTTGTTATGACTTCGTCTCAGAAAGGAGCATTAGTAGCGCGTTATGCAAAACCAACATTGAAAGACAATCCAAATCCATAACCAAGACCTGGGACTGTCATCCAATAATGTCTTCCGGGGATATAGCAAGACGTAAGGTGTAAATGTTAGAGACGACAGCACTCAAGTTCAGGACACAATTGTTTGATAATTCCTGCACAAGTCCCCAAAGGACAGAGATATTGCATAATGATCCAGTGACAACTGTGCATAGACTATCGCAACGGAAATATTCGGGAGAGTAATCATCAAAATCATTTCGCAAATCAAGCTCGAGGATTACCAGGTTCTACACGGTCAATCTATTAATCATGTCTGGCTTTTCGTGCATAATGTCGACTATGATATCATGCCAAAACCAAAACCATCATGGGAACACCATGGATGTCTGTTCTTATATGTGAAAATCACAGCCGGCAATTGCAAGCAAGACGTTACGCACTCTAGCCAGTCGTACAGTGACACAAGTCTGAAGAGCTCCAAGGTTTGAGGGATAGACAGGGAGTGCCCCACCCAGTCATGTTAGCGCCTCATGATACACCAGCGTGCTCAGGATGAGATTCCCTCGAGCCTCAAGGTGACTCACCTACCACAGAGCAAATGTTCTGTTGGTCATGAATTCCTAGATCACCATGTGCGGGACGTTATAAAGCGAGGCACTGGTCCAATATTGTTGAGGTTCTATTCTCGAACATCTTATTTCTTACCCACGCATTAGACCCCCATCTTGCACTTGTCCCACCATGCATTTCATCACGGTCGATGTCTTCACGGACACTTCCTTCCTCGGCAATCCCCTCGCGGTGGTCATTGTCGAGGAAAAGGAGCGAGCCGCGCTGGGGAAGGAGAAGCAGCAGCTCATCGCCAAGGAGTTCAACCTGTCTGAGACCATTTTCCTCTATCTCCGGCCGGGTGAGACCCTACAGCACCCGGACCGCTCGTCGAGCGTGCGCGAGGTCAGCATCTTCACCATCGAGAGCGAGCTCCCGTTCGCAGGCCACCCTACAATCGGGACGACGTACCTGCTCCTGCAGCACCTGGGCTGGGACTTCGTCGATACCATCACACCGCCCTGCGGGCCTATCCGTGTCACCAAGTCCTCGGCCGCCGACGGAAGGGTGACGGCGAGCATCCCGCACGACGTTCACTTGCACTCGCGCACGCTGCGGTCACTACACGAGCTGGGTGACAAGGGCGTCAGGGCCCAGATTGAGCCCGCCCTTCATGATGATGAATCAATCCGTGCCGCGGAACTCGACGCTCCCATCTTCAGCATCGTTAAGGGCATGACCTTCCTGCTCGTCGAGCTCCCCAGCTTGGAGCACCTCGCCCGCGTCGATGTCCGGAAGCGTCTGGATCTCGGCGAATACGTGAGCCTCCTGGATGCAGGACCATGGGGCCACGGTTTCATGGCGAGATACTGTGAGCCACTGCCCGCTTTCCCACAACACTTCCTGACCCTGGTGACATGATCCTCGCCGTGAGCACCAGCCTCATTGGATACGAATGCTGTAGTACTAACAAGAGGCTTGACTAGACTACGTCCCACAGGCTGTTGCTACTGACGAGAATGGGCTGAGGACTGAGACCATCCGCTCGAGGATGGTGGAGACTGACTTTGAGGACCCAGCCACAGGCTCCGCGGCGTCGGCGTTGACGAGCTATCTTAACCTGAAGGGAGATGCTAATGAGACCAAGTACCATATCACCCAGGGCGTCGAGCTTGGCAGAAAGAGCGAGATCGAGACGCACATTGTCTCAAAGGCAGGCCCAGGCGGGGCGAGGGTGATAAAAGAGCTGAGGCTTGGTGGCACGGCGAAGGTAGTGATGAAGGGGGAATTACTCCCCTGAAATCCTGTCCTCCTAATTCAGACCATCACCTGCAAAAAAGGTTCCGCGATGGGATAAGTTGTAGACGCCAATTGATGGTTGAGCCTTGTGTGCTCCGGGTGCCGCGTTTGCTCTGGGAGTTGCTGTTGATTAGGCATGCATCCGATTATACACGCTTCTACAAGGCATGAATTACCGAGTATCCTTTGACGCTGCGGCCACTGTTTCCAAGTTCCAACACTGCTTTGACTGTACCTGGACAGAGACGCATGGGGAACAAGGATGCTTCACATGGCTGATGGAACGGATGATTCAGGGCAGTAAGTAGCATAAGACCCTCAATGGGTTGCAGCATGCGCATGCAAGAGACGGCCCTCCCAGAACACCGGGTCTGAGTTGCACTTGCGTGAATGACATGACTTTAGGTTGTAAATCGTCAGACAACAAGGCTGCCCAACGCCGGCATTATTCTGGTCATGTTCCTGCCACACAGTGACGTCTCTTGCAGGGCTATTCATCATGAGACTGGAACGAAGAGGAAAGCTTGAAACATGTGGTCGAGTGAGTATTGGGCATCTCTATGCCAGATGAGAACTTGTACTTGTCTCCTGACTTGATTCATTCATGGCCCACACAAAGCGATTATCTTGGCAGCCCGCTGCGGCGGCCCTGGCATGGCAAAGACAAGATTTCATCGAAATGGCTTTAAATTGAGCAGCGGGCTGTGCAGGTGTCAAGGTTGGCACGAGCCGAGTGATGAGAGGCAAAAGTCTGGGGAAAGTAGGTAGTCATGAAAGGGGGGCGGCAGGGGGGAGACTGTGGACTGTGGGCCTACGCTTCTTCCCCGCCGCTCGCTAACCGTAGCTTCCCCACACGAAGGAAGATCAGAGCCGATGTTCTAGAAAAAATCAGGCAGGAGGAGCCCGGGGTCTGGACAAACCTTGGGTCAACATTGGGCTGACAGCTCTCCCTCCCCCGCGGCAACTCCCAGGCTGACTGACTGCCAGAGTATCCTCTCCTTTTGATTCCACCCATTTTCCCGGTAGCGCAAGATCCCGAGGGTCGCGAATCTAACACAATTCTTTGTGCCGCCGTCTTGATCGAGCCTCAGCATTCGTACCCGCCGCCCCAACCCAGCCGCCCTGCCATCCACCAGGACCCTGCCCTGCCTATAAGACACATTCCACTCGGGCCTAGCTCATTGCGTACATGGGTGTCTGAATACCCGGACCCGTCTCAAAACAGTCGAGCTGGAACCCGCAGTTCCGTCGGACGCCGTCAAGCAGCCCACGTCGCCTCACCAACCACCGCCGCACCATTCGATCTGCCTTTCTCTGTACACACGCCCAAACATCCAGCCAGCCCGCACCTCCGAACTATCTCCCTTCAGCCCCGAAAGCCATCGCATGTTGGCGTCATGGAGTCTATCCAGCTGGCCCAGATGCTAGCTGACATCTCCGATCTCAGCGCTGCCGACAAGAAGACAGCAGCAGCACTTGTGAACGCGAACAAGGCACTCAACCAGGAGGCCCAGGCCCGAGCCCAGGCCCCAATCCAGAATGACGGCCTCAAGCCTCCTGCTCCCAACGCCAGCGCATCGCGACCCTCGTCCTCCGTATCGAGCAACCGTCTCGACAAGTTCGGGCGCCGCATCCTGACACCACCCATGACACGAACCAACTCGGCTCAAGGATCCATGCCAGGCACGCCGCGAGGTTCTGACGTAAGTGCACTCTCGTTCTTGGCCCTCGCTCCGCTAAGGACACCCCATGCTAACGTGCTGGCGCGCACAACAGCCTGAGGACGACGTCGACCGCGCGAGCACGCTGATGGCCTTGTACGACATCCGCAACAAGATCAAGCAGCAGGACAACACGAGTCTGATCAGGGCGCGCGAGAAGATTGACGCGATGATCGCGAAGCAAAAGGCTGCGGTCGAGAAGCAGAACAAGCAAGGGGGCGACGCGTCCCAGGCTCAGGAGAGACCGCGGCCGACGTCGCGCTACACATTCCCAAGGCCCGACGCGACGAGCAACCAAGAGAAGAAGTGAGCGAGACCGGTATCCGAACAGGAGTTAGCCACGGCGCATGAAAAGGACATCACATTACACTATATGTTTGGCGCGAGGCGTTTTTTAGGCACGGAAAAATCCTGTCCGACGATGACTGCTTGGTAGGGTGCGGCACGGACTTGGGGATGGAATGAGGCTATATTATAAATGATCTGGTTTATGACCGGCCGACGGAGGTAATGAGACATCAAGGTTATGGCTTGGTGGGATTGTACAAAAAAAACACATGAGTGTTTCTTGGGAGGCCAATCAGGTCTGTATCATAGACGGTTAATGCAACCTTTCTACTATTCTTTGTAGTCACTACACAACAAGTCTTCGATTTTAATGTCATAACCGGGCTCACTTGCCGTGGTAGCTCTTGGTGGCACTCTACGTGGCGGCCGGATCAATGGCAGCTTCAGGAACTGTGTAGCACACCACAGGTGCAGCACATGTCGCAGTTCTGGAATACTATGGTACCTGAACTTGTCTCTGTTTGCAGACGAGGATGCGACTCAGTCTCGTCTCAAACCAATAACTTCAGAAGATAAATATAATTATTGTCCCCAAAAAAATGTCATCATTGCGCAGGGGAGCCGAGCCTGGTCCGAGCCCGAAGCTCCACTGAAACTGACCGCTGCCGCTAGCACTTGAGCTTCAAGTGCTACAAGACCCCACCCTGTAGCAACCCGCCCTTTTTACAACAAAATTGCACTTCCGACGTCACGGCTGCGCCTTTCGTTTCCCGACAATTTCGCAGTCGACAGCCCATATCCATCATTCTGCCCATCATGGCGACCGGAGTGGATGCGAAGCTCCTCAAGAGCACCAAGTTCCCTCCAGAGTTCAGCCAGAAGGTTGACATGACCAAGGTCAACCTGCAGGTCATGAAGAAGTAGGTCAAGCCCGTGCTGGCTCCTCCCGTGCCAATGCCGCCCGACGCGACTGACGCGTCACTCCTCGTTCAGATGGATAGCGGGAAAGATCTCCGAGATCTTGGGCAGTGAGGATGATGTGGTCATTGAGCTTTGCTTCAATCTAATCGAGGGATCCCGACACGTGAGTTCCCCCGCCAGAAGTCTCGCCTCTGGTATGACCCAAGTGCTAATATCTCTTTTTGCCTCCAGCCCGACATCAAGTCTCTCCAGATCCAGCTCACCGGTTTTCTCGACAAAGATACGGCGCCCTTCTGCAAGGAGTTGTGGAATCTCTGCCTCAGTGCACAGGCCAGTCCTCAAGGCGTGCCTAAGGAGCTGCTGGAAGCCAAGAAATTGGAGCTGATACAAGAGAAGGCATGCCGCTTCAATACGGAATCGATTGCGCAGAAACCCCGCGTACTAACACCAATTCAGATCGAGGCCGACAAAGCTGCCGAAGAAGCCCGCAAGAGACGAGAGGAGCTCGAATCCCGCCGTGGCCGGGGAGGTGGCCGTGTCGACAGCTATCGTGGCGGCCGAGGCGACCGAGACACGTACCGTGGTGGTGGGCGAGGTTTCGGACGTGGTCGCAGTCCCTCACGGTCACCGCCGCCGCCCAGGCGAGGAGCCCGCGATAATTACCGCGGACCCACCCGTGGGCGCGATTCATACGTGCCTGGCGATCGACGCCCTACACGGCGACGATCGCCCTCGAAGGACTCACCACCGCCCCGTTCTCGGTCCCGCTCATCCAGCGCGTCCGGCAGTCGCAGACTGAGGAGACGCAACTCCTCGTCCCCGGTTCGCGATATACGCAGAAGGTCGCGATCTCCATTGCCCAGAGAGAACAACTACCGCCCCCGCAGACGCTCGCCGTCTTCTGACAGGGGTTCGCCGGCGCCCAAACGCCGTCGTTACTCGTCTTCTCGAAGTCGGTCGCCCGTGAGGCGGAGGCGCGGCAGATCGTTCTCGCCATCTGGCTCGGACAGGCGATCTCTGTCACGTTCACGAAGCCCGCCTCGCAGGGGGCGTCACAGAGACAGCCGGAGCCGGAGCGGCTCCCCCGGCGGTGCTCGTCGAGTCCGAGGTCGAGGAAGACGCGAGCCAAGTCGTAGCAGGTCTCCGTTCGATTCTCCGCGCGACTCGCGGCGCTTGTCGAGGTACCGAAGCAGAAGCAGAAGCTCGAGTCGTGGTGGAAGAGGGGGAAGCAAGAGAAGCCCACGGAAACATAACACATCCTCCATCTCATCTAAAGATCGTTCGCGAGACAACTCGGCTGATGTTTCCGAAGACGAGAACAGAAGACCCAGACCAAAGCCCCCTGCCGAAGATGACAACAACGAGCCCAAGACGACGACAGCGACAGACGCCTCATCGAAGGTACGCTAGTCTCCTTGACTGGGAAAGATGGGAGGCCGGGGTTGGTTCTTTCAAAGACTGTACGCGAGACACCTACTGACCAGCTGTCATGTTCTACGATATCTCAGCCCCAACAGAAGACAACGCAGCAGAGGGCCACTGAACTGAAAGAGAAGCTGCTCAGGGAGCGGCTGATCAAGCTGAGGAGATCCTCGAAGAGCGGACCGAGCAATGTCTGAGGCTAACCTCTACTGAAGTGTATCATGTCGCAGGCACAGGCATCTGTAAGCGTATTTTGAAGTGGGTGTTTGATGCCCCCATGGCATTGGCATTCCCCTACTCCTTCCATAGCCTCAATTTCACGGGCATCATACATAGACATAGCCCTAGACCACTGTCACGAATGCTTCAGGTTTCTTTGTTGATTTGTCCGTTTACTGATGTGTGTTGCACCCTGAATTCGCATATGCTCACCAACTACAGTCGAGCGCGAGCTTCGGTGGCGCCCGCCTACCTACAGTACCTAGGTAGGTATCGATGAGAAGTGGGCTGGGGCTACTATTGTGAATTCCGGTCGAGCAAATTGGTCTAGTGCCTTGGAACCTCCTTCCACTCGAACTGCAACGAAATCAGCAACGAGAAAGTGCCATGCATTCAGACCTAAAAGCAGTGTGCACTCATGGCCCCAACGCATCTACCTCTTCGTAATCTTGCGACATCATCAGCTGTTAAAACATCCGCTACCCGTCACCACCAATTCATGTTCACTTACAGTGCATCTGTCTTAGCGGGGAGTAACTGCTGAGTCTTACCTTGCGGCCGCTGTGGGCCAGCCCCGCACGCTACTCCGATTTAATCGGCCGTCCGTCTGAAGATGCCGCCGAAAAAGAAGTTTAAGCCCAACCCCAACTATCCATCAGCAAGCCCCCAGACCTCACCCGAGACAAACCATCGCGCAGCTCGTCGAGCAGCTGGTCGAGCAGCTCGTCACGCAGCTCATCTTGAAGCCCTCCGTTCTGCCAGGGAAGATTTCGATCCACCATTCGATATCGACGAAAACAAAGACGAGACCTACTTGGACGAGGATAGCAACGACGAAGAGATTCTTGACCCGGACGAAGAGCTGCTTGATTCGGATGAGGCGAGAGAGGCAGACGCAAGAGAGGTACAGAACATAAGCACAAGAGTCAACACATTTCTCAACAACGGCTTCAAGACCTTTGAAGGACTACAAGTCGCCTTGAAGCACTCGCGGCGCAACCTTCGAATTGTTCATCACCGGCTGACCTTCCTTGACGCTAAGAAACCTGCTTCCGCCTCGCGACCTGCCCGTACCCCACAAGATCCCCCGACCGAACAGGACGCGCCATCAGAGCCTGTAGACGCCGGAGAGTAGGACTCCCTCCCTGCAGCTTCTCAAAACGCTCCGGCCTCTTCCCAAAGTGCCGCGGGAAACAGCCGAGCAGAGAGTTTTGCGCCTGCGACAGCAAGCCGCGACACGGCACCATCGTCACAGCCAGAACCAGAATTCATCCCCTCCGGGCCACTTGCCGATCCTACTTCGATCCTAGGTAGCCCCGAAGCTTGGGAAGGCGACACTATCGTAGACACACCGACGACGTCTGGTGCTTCCAAGAGAGAAACCTCTAGTTCCGCTCCGCTGACTACCGACTCGACCCCAGGCACTGGCCTACCGAACGAGACCAGAGGACGAAGGAGAGTGCATTGGCCCCCGGACGACAAGTTGTATGACATCCGTCTAGTGAGCCCAAGGCGCCTCACGAGTTAGTCATTTGCACCTTAACCATGACGGAGAACAATCAGGCGGCGGCGGGCGCCGATGCGCCTGGCGGGCTGCCGTATTACGAGCAGTCGCGGACACAATTGAAATCACTTTTACAGAAGAGGCGCGACCTCCAGAAGAAGCTTGTGAGTGTGCCGAGCACATCTGTCACATGTTGTTGGACGTGGCGTCTTCTAACAATTCATCTGGTGCAGGAAAATATTGAAGACGTAATATTCACCAAAGAAACAGAGTACCTCGACCAGACCCAAGCCGGAAATATCATGACGGGTTTCGACAATTACACCAAGGGCACCAACGCGGCGGCGGCTCAGCGCCGCAAGGGGGGCAACATGGAGATGCACCGCGTCTTTTCAAAGTCGTCCATCTCGTACAACGCGAATGCGGCCGACTCCACCGCAAACACGCCGGGGTCTAGTCACGCCCCGACACCGGTGAGCACGACATTTGCGGGCGGGAGCGGTAGCAACCATCCCACGCCGACAAGTGCCACGGCGTCCACGGGCAAGGCAGGGGGTGGTGGCGGCGGCTCGAAAAAGGACAAGAAGAAGGCTATCAGCCTGAGCGTCGACGCCGGTGGCGACAGTGAGAGTGACATCAACGTTAAGAAGGTCAGGACCACCTTTGGGGCGTCCAGAAAGTAGGAGGATTCTGGTGTCGACGGTGACATCTCCTGGGGATCAGAGCATGAGAATTCCGCTCTCTTTGGCAGTGAACCTGAGGGAGGTTCTGTCGATGACCCTGATCTCTACTCTTTTGGATCAGAGCATGAGAAGTCTGATGAACCGGAACAGGGAGATTCTAATAATGATTACCACCCTCCCGGTCGCAACGCGAGCAGGGGGAGGAAGAGGAGGAGGACGACGTCGAACCACACTTCCGGTCGTCAGAAGAGCAGGGGGACGAAGAGGCAGAGGATGACAAGTTCATCGTCTCGCGGATGACTCTTCTTGAAAGTACGTATTTGATATAAAAGCGAGGCGTTTTGGAAGGATAAGTTGGCGGGTAGACTATGAGCCGGGGATGGGCTTCTGTGTACAGTTTCAACCGGCAATCAGGCTTAGTATGGATGGGTTCTTTCTGATAGGGCTGTCACATGCAGCAGGGTAAAGCAAGTAGGGAAATGCCAAGCATTTGATACAGCACGCGCCCCCCACGCGCAAGAGCTTCATCCTGACAGCCCGACCGAAAGGAGGTGTGCAGCTGCGGGGCAATGCCCAGATCGACGTTGCATGCATCCCAAGGCATGTGTGTACATACAAGTACATGGTAGAGCTACGTACGTGACTGCTGTGTAGATATCTATCTGTTGCACCGCACCTCACAAGCACTTTATCCCTCGGAAAGCCTAAGCGGTACACAAGAAAAGAAAAGCGCGCAATTGGGCGAGCAAAGCCCCTCTCAGGCGCCCCCCTCTCTCGCAGAAAGCTGCCGGCAGAAGACACTTTTCGGGGGGGGGGGGGGGCGAGCGTGGGCGCGGCTCAGCGTGTCATCAGGGTGCCCGTCAATGTCATAATCGTGAGGGGTACCAGGAGCTCCTCCTCCTCTTTTGAGCATCTGGACCCGCCCCAATGCGGGGTTGGGCGGACGGACAGGCGCATTGAGGTGTCTTGACTGAGACAAGGACGTGCATTTTCCTTTTCCTACTGAGGCAGGAAGCGAAGGTACAGTAGTAGAATCAGAGTAATAGTTCGAACGGGGCAAAGAGTATAAGGCTGTTGGGGGGGTTTTCTTCATTTGTTTCCCCTTTGCTCCCTCTATTCCCCATTGATTCCCCATTGTGTCCTCCTACCTTGCGTCACACAACCCGCGCATGAGACATCCCAAACGCCTTCATGATGACCATCCGCGCAAAATTGACCCCGGAGGTGCTGCTCTCTGCGCCCCGTAGATCCGCGGGCAGTCCCAACAGCTCTGGCAAGCTGGTCCTGAATACGGTGAGCTCTATTTTTGCTCTGCCATGCCGTCCTCGCGGGGGACATGCATGAGAGAGACGCAATGGAACGAAACAGCATGAGAGCAAGTCGCAGCTAACACCGCCCAGGTGTCGACGTACTCGTTCCAAGAGCACAAGAAGACCAACTCGATCCAGGTCCTCGACATTGAGTCTAACCACGCCACCACTCTGTACGCGGACTCAAGCTACAGTGAGCCGACATGGGTGAGCGAGACCGAGTTCCTCCTGATCAAGAGCGGCGACAAGGGCTCGTCGAGCCTCCTCGTCGCAGACGTGAACAGCCCGGGCGCATCGTTAGTCTATCACCACCTGCCATCTCCTCTCATTCTCGTACACTAAACCCAGCCCTCCAGTCCAAAGGAGATCAGCAGGTTCGGCGGGGCCATCTCAAACCTGAAGCTAAGCAAGCTGGGCGATGACACCTTCGCCCTGGCATGCTCTGCCCTGGTGGACCCCTCCGGAGCAATCCACAACCCGGAGAACGAGAAGAAGCCCTATTCCAGCGCCAAGGTGTACAGCAGCCTCTTTGTCAGGCACTGGGACTCGTGGGTGAATGAGAACCGCAACGCCATATTCTATGGTTCCCTGAAGAAGTCATCGGGCGGCACCTTTCGCCTCGAGGCGCCGGGCCTCGTCAACGTCCTGGCCGGTACGCGCCTCCAGAGCCCCGTACCTCCATTCGGCGGCACCGGCGACTTCGACATCGGCCCCACGGGGATCGTGTTCGTGGCGCGCGACCCGGAACTCAACCCGGCCACGCACACCAAGAGCGACCTGTACTACGTGGCCCTGTCCAGCTTCACGCAGGCCAAGCCCCCGGCGCCGCAGCTCATCAAGACGGGCAAGCTGCGCGGGTACAGCGGCGCACCAGCCTTCAGCCATGACGGCAAGTCGGTCGCCTTCACGCGCATGCGCGACGTGCAGTATGAGAGCGACAAGCCGCGGCTGCTGCTCGTCCCGGACGTCGCGGACCTGTCCAACGTGCAGGAGTTCTACGAGACGGCGGATGGCGAGGGCGGCTGGGACCGGAGGCCCGACAGCATCCTGTGGGCCGCCGACGACAAGGAGCTCTACGTCGTGGCCGAGGACCTTGGCCGGTCCAAGCTGTTCAGGCTGCCCTCCAGCCCGCTGCTGGCGAAGCAGCTGCCCGAGGTCGTCTCGGACGTCGAGGGCAGCATCGGCGACGTCAGGGCCTACCCGGGCGGCAAGGTCTTCGGCAGCGGCTCCAGCCTCACGGATAACTCGCTGTACACCGTCATAGACCCCTCAGCTGGGAAAACGAGCCTCGTCTCCTCCAACACCAAGCAGGGCCGGGCGTTCGGCCTGTCGAGGTCGCAGGTCGACGAGATCTGGTTCCGTGGCTCGGGCGACTATGACGTGCACGCGTGGGTGGTCAAGCCGTCCGACTTCGACCCGGCGAAGAAGTACCCGCTGGCGCTGCTGATTCACGGCGGGCCGCAGGGGATGTGGGCCGACAGCTGGTCGACGCGCTGGAACCCGGCCGTGTTCGCGGAGCAGGGCTACGTGTGCGTGATGCCGAACCCGACCGGTTCGACAGGGTATGGCATGGCCCTCGAGGACGGCATCCGCGGCGAGTGGGGCGGCCGGCCCTACAAGGACCTGGAGCTGTGCTTTGAGCACGTCGCTGACAAGCTCGGCGCCTACGTCGACGTCGGCCGCGCCGTCGCCGCCGGCGCCAGCTATGGCGGCTACATGATCAACTGGATCCAGGGCCACCCGCTCGGCCGCAAGCTCAAGGCCCTCGTGTGCCATGACGGCGTCTTCAGCACTCTCAACCAGTACGCGAGCGAGGAGCTGTTCTTCCCCATCCACGACTTTGGCGGCGAGCTGTGGAAGAACAGGGAGGGATATGAGAGGTGGGATCCCGCGAAGTATGTGGATCAGTGGTCCACGCCGCAGTTGGTAAGTACGAGTATCAGCACCTGTCCAAAATCTCCCTGTGCCGTCCTGCGACATTTATGCCGGGGGATATAATGCGTGGGAGAAGGAGGCGCCTTACTAACTGGGGCATGAATGCCACTGCCTGCAGATCATCCACAGCGAGCTTGACTACAGATTGCCTGTGACAGAAGGCCTGGCGGCCTTTAACGTCCTCCAGTCTCGGGCCGTCCCGAGCAAGCTTCTTGTCTTTCCGGATGAAAACCATGTAAGCGCTCTTGCCATCACAACCCGTACATTAACGGCGCTGTCTGACACTTTGTTAGTGGGTATTGAAACCAGAGAACTCTCTGGTCTGGCACAATGAAGTGCTTGGCTGGCTCAATAAATACTCTGGTGTAGGTGACAACGATGGTTCGAGCGTGCCACGATGAGATGATTGTGGTTCTGGCCTTACTGTAGTGATCACTATCATCATTAGAGTCAAATTGTAACCACTTTCATCTGCCACTCGAAACAGGGAGCAAGATCGGCAATAGCTAACCATGTTGACATTGTTTTCGCCGCTTCCAAATTTCCTCCTCGTCCTTCCAGATTCAGCAACACCGAGTTTTGGCAAGGTCATGCATCCCGAACCATGTTTCCACGAGCCAGACTTCCTTGCCTTTTCCCACTCCCGCCGTCAGATCATCACATCTTTGCTACTGACTCGACCAGATCAATCAGCAAAGTAAGGGATCGGTATGTCTTTTACTACAGTCTTGACCGCCTCCCAGGTCAGGTCTTTCTTCAGAGTAATGGTCCGGTTGCCGGGTATGAGTTCAGGTCGCTTTGCGTCCTGCACACTCTCAGGAAACAGCTCTTTCAAAGCCTCCTGGAACCAAGAGAGGTAGTCTGGATCTGGGATGCCGTCAATGAAACGACGGATGAAAGCACTCTGATCCTTTCCTTGATTGTTCTTGTGCTCGCGCCGCATGGAATGATAGTGGGCTACAAACTCGTCATGCCGGACTACAGAGCGGTCTTTTATCTGTGATTGCCCCCTTTTCTCGTGACCAGGCGGCTCATCATGAATGCGTTTGCGATCGGACCTCTTAGTTTGATATGTCTTCTGGCCTCGTGGTTGCTCAACGACATGGATATTGCCAGCCTCCTCGGTTGGGGTAGGCCGGTGAGGAAGCTCAGCCGTATCTTCCACATGAACTCTCTTGGTGCCTCGCGGGTATTGCTGTTCGTGTTGCCTGCTTGGATTCGGCCGATGATTGCGGCTGTGATCATTGGAAGGTGGGAACTGAGAATTCGTCTTGGTTTCGTGCTGCTCGTCTTTGTCTCTCGCGAAATGTCTGTGGAGTGACGGGCGCTGCGACGGCTCTTGCTGCTTCGTTCCGCTCTGAAGTGTTCTATGGGTACGAGGGGCTTCTGAAATCAAGGTCAGTCGGGACGATCACATTTTGCAAAATAGAAGCTTCTGCTCATACCACCCTCCACGGATAGATCTCCAGTGTGGCCAAGTCGTGCACGGAGCTCTGCGATTTCACCTTGCAGCTGGTTGTTGTCCGCCTCTGCTTTTCCGGCGAAGCCTTCAAGGGAATCGGCAAGCTTTTGCAACGAGTTAAGCTCTTTGAGGTGGTTTTCTTGAAGCTTGGCGATATCCGCCTCGGCATTTTTGGCGGAGCCTCGCAGAGACTTGACAATTGTTTGCAAAGAGCTGATTTCTTGGCTGTGGTGGGCTTGAACGTTGGCGTTGTCTGCCTCGGATTTCTTGATGGAGGCTTGAAGGGACTTCAAAATAGCTTTCGAGGCGCTCATTTCCTCGTTGTGACGGTCTTGAAGTCTGGTGTTGGCCGCTTGAAGAGATCTGACAATCTCGTCGAAGGAGTTCATCTTCTCAGCGTATGCTCGCTCCTGAGCAACTTGCAAGAATCTGAAGATCCCCTCTGAGATGACTGCTGGATCTGGAGGTGCCATCTTTCTTTTGGAGTACGGCAGATAAAGGTTTCGGGAGAGTGATACAGTCAGAGGCTTGGAGATTCAGAGACCAGGCTGAGATGGACTCCTTGGCGTTTGTCGCCAGACTCGGCGGATCTTTGGTGCTGTCTGGATAGGGAAAGGGGAGGTAGCCAGGCTTCCGGGCTGGAGGTTGAAGTCCTGTGTAGTACCTCCTTCCTGCTCATTATGGAAGGCGCAGCAGTGGGCAATCTGAGGCCTACTTACATGCCTTCCTTCCAAAATCATCAATCATTTTTTCCATTGCTGCTTGAGGAGGCCTCAACTCGAACATGTATACCTACTTCCCTGTTGGTACTGAAGTCAGTGATCATGATGCCAAACTAAACAGGACCCACTTCCTTGCACTCATTCATTAAGCAGAGACCAGCAGTTGCATTAATCGTTTTGATGACTCACCGGCTGCCGATAGACTTGTCACTTCCTTCATCCTGGCCTTGGAGGTACCGTCCTTACTTGTTCTTCCCTTCGCACAAACGAGATGTGTCCACACACCTCGAGTGTCCCCGACTGCAGTGTCCTTATACCAGACGACCTATCAAAACTACCATCACCGTCAAGTCCATGGACCTTCAAGCTACTCATGAGGATTCAGCCTCTCCTGGCGATCCTCCCTCAAACATGGACTGCTGTGATAGTTGTGGTCAAATAGAGGCAGTGCGGTGCGTCTTATGTCAGCGGCTAAAGAGTCGCAAGTACCCCAGGTAGGAAGGAGTGGGTGGGACGGGTTGCAGTGGGTGCGGAAAGAGCACAGGCCCCACCCCTCCCCGCGCAGTCTTCAATGATCATCCAACCTGCTACTGTGGTAAACTACCCAGCTGCCTGACCTGCCTGAGCCACCCACCTGTTTACAACTTAAACTTCCATTCCTTCATGGCTGGGCATCGTCTCCAGACAAATCATTTCTTCTCCATTTCACTTTGATGCTTGGGCATCCCGAATCCGATCATCGAACAGGACCATGACGTAGCTCAAGATGACGCGAGGCTGTGGTAGCTTGCCGGGCTGTCCTCGACCCGTCGGGCACATCGCATCCCCACCAAGACAGATCACCGAAGACACATGAAAGTCCGACCAGTCTGTCAAGGCCAACATCCACAGACACAGATCGCTGGCTGTGAGACAGCATGGGCGGCCAACGAGGAAGCCAACGCGCCACATAGCTGTAAGCGATCCCGCAACTTGCCCACACGCGCCGCCGGGCATTCCATCAGCGGTAGCAATGTTCGTGCCCCTGAGAGCACGACCCCGGTCGACCATTCCTGATCTAACCCTCCATCGCAGTCATTACGCCGTTGGCTTCTACCTAAGAAGCCCACCGTGCCGCCAAAGGTGTAAAGATCCCTGGGACATGTTGAAGCCAAGCAGACCCACTTGCACATCACCGCCTGTCACCAGGTTTGCCCTCCCTAGCCGCGGAGCAGTGAGCAGGTGAAGGGTCTGGTGTTTGAACAGTGGCACAATCTCAGTGTGGGATCCTCACTCGGAGAGTAAAGGAAAGCACACATGAGATGCGTGTTACACCTGAATATCTGCCTGCGCTCGCCAGTCCGGTCGGACGAGCGCAGGACACGAGGTACATAATATGCCCTTATGTACTGGATGATCCAACTTCGTCAACACAGTCACCAATTCCGCCGATCCTCTTACGAGTATGCGGCACAGATCGGATTCCCACATCACTCCACTCGCCGTTCGGTGTCACGATTTTCTTTGGCCGGAATCAACCGCCAGCCATGTCTAAAATTTCCGTCGCTGCACCAGGTGTCAAGAACCTGGAAGACAGTCGGCTTGGCGATCCCTTAGCAGATAACGACCCACAAAGACGACGGCCAGCCTCGTCCTGGGCAGGACGTTAAAAGGCCCTCTGTGTTGCTCAGCTACATTTAGGTAGCTGGCAATCGATGGTCCTGGGTAGGACTTTAAACTGCCCAACGGTGTCGTTCAGCTGCAACCTGCTGGCGACTTGGATGTGGATGATGATCACGACGATACGAATAATCACTCCACGGGACACCATTCTCCAGGGAGTCGTCATAGTAAGTGCTCTCGATTTGACCTTTCCCAGCTCAGTGACCGACAAGAAAGCAGGATATGGCATAGACTCGAGCCTTTCAGGAATCCGGATACTTGAAGAATGTGTACACGACATACAATGCGACACGTGGGTGGCATGTCATCACGAAGACATAACGGTTACGGAGCAAGCATTTATTTCGGCGTTCTGAGCGGACCTTTTTTGGAACCTCAAAAGTATCTCATGGTGTTAGCAAGGATCCTGCGGCATTTTGTATGTTCTTGTTTCTTCTATCCCTTTCCTCCCTTTTCCCTTGTGATGGAAGCTGACGTTTTCATTGAGTGGATTGATTTGGGTGTGGCCCTTATTTCGTCCTGAGCATGACAGGAAAAGGCTCAGTGACACACATACCTCGCACCTTGCGAGGATGGCGAAGCGCAACTGAAAGCATTACAGCTCTCTTGGGATTTGTCTTTTTTGTCACCACTGTTTGAGCGATCCTTTAATCGCACAGGTCAATGAGCGAGGAAAAAGCTCATTAGGCGGAAATCAAGTCCACTTCGATGCCGACAACGCGTCAAGGGCGACCAGATGCGGATACGTCGTCACAAACGCAATCGGGTGGCAGTTCTCTCCTCTTCGTGGCACAGGTACAGGCGTCAGGCTTTCTATCTATTTGCGGCTAGTCCCGGTTTATAGATACCCAGCCTGTCGCAGCGATGATCCAGTAGGGAAAAACAATCGCGGCATGGACAGATGCAGTCGATGTCGCGTCGCGGTAGTACTTATGGAATCGATCCCATAAGTCCTGGACCGTGGGTTCCAATCAAGCGGGATTCTTTCTGAAGGAGATAAGCGCGATACGAAGTGGCAGCTACCGACTGGTGGGTGGGTGTCACTTGGCTCCGAAGCCAGCATCTAGGACTAGGCCTAGGAGAATCCGGCCTTCCATCAAGCCAGACACTCTCTCCGCACCCCGTGGAGCGAGTGCCAACAGGAAGGTCAAACGCTTTGATTTACGGGTTGGTCAGTTAGCCAACGAGCAACAGCTGGTCGCGTCTCTGGGGGACAGCCGCGCTTCACGTCGCGCTGTTTCCAATTGCTCACTACTGAGATCCCTGGTTGGGGAGGAGAGGACTTGAGTGGCCCCGGTATCACGGGCCACGAAAGGGGATGACAAAGGGGGACATCGAGTGTGGGGTTTGGCCGATGAGTTGCCGAGATGATGCTCGAAAACAAAGTAGATAGGTTTCTTAAATTCAAGCTCGACCTTGTCCCCCAACCTTGTGCTTAGCAACTGCAGGTGAGATCAGATCCAGTTTGCTTACGATGAAGCTTGAGGAACACACGCATCCAATCAAAAAGCTCCGTGTTTCCCTTTCGGGAAATCCAACCAAGCCCGTCCAGCAATTACTGTAGCGCTTTCCTTCACGAGTTGCCGTCGGGGAATGATCCGAATATGACATGAATTGAAATTATTGCCCTTCCGTCTTGCAAGCGGAAGGGATACACACAAACGAGTGTATGTGGGCTAAGCGAGTAGGCAACTGAAGTATAAACGGCCTCTTTTTCCGTCCAAGACGAAGGTTGGGTTGAAGATGGATGGTATCATAAATCAAAACTCCATGTAGCGGTCATCAGCTCGAACCCTTTGCTCTCTTTTTTGCCTCCCTTTCAACGCCATATCCAATGCAAAATGTCGGGGGTTATGATATGCAGGCAAGTATTTGAAGAAGCATGGAATAGTGCGACGTAGTCCGAACATCTCCCACGCCCAGGCAGAGGCCCCTTTCTGATTCTCGTCACAGGGGCACAGAGGTATCTGCAATGGAACCCAACGTCACACCCATGTGGCCCCAGTCCAACCAAAGTCGCCGTCGACGTTGACCCACTCGCCTCTGGCAAAAGCCCTCTCGGCACCCATCATGACGGCCAGCAGCCGGCACCCCATCGCACCAACGGCGCACACCACGCCGCCACCGTCGGTCAGCTCCGCCAGGACGGCAAGGTCCATCAGGTACGCGCGACCTACCAAGCTTCTGAGGCGGATGGTCTCCTCGCCCGCGGGCGGCCCGACGCCAGCAGCGTTATTGCTGGCCGCTGCCGCCGCCGATAGCCCCAGGTTCCAGAACATGGCCGCGAAGAAGCCGCCCTCCCAGCCGAAGGTCTCGTCGACGAACTTGTGCATGACCGACTTGTCGGGCTTCGAGTTCTGTGGCAGCTCCTCCTTGCCAGCGAGCCGGATTTGCTCCTGGGCACGGGCCGCGCCACGAAACTCGTCGGCGTCGTAGACGAGTGGGTCGTCGGATGCTATGATTATGAGAGACTTGGTCCTGGCCATGGACGCGGGGGCGTGGTCGCCACCGCCCAGTGTGGCGTTCAGCCGCGCGTGTGCGGCGTCAGCGTAGGCCGCCAGAGGGATGTAGCTGTCAGCGTACTGGAACTCGAGAGGGTGGCGGTCGCCGTGGCGTACGTGCACGCCGACAATCCTGCCGCTGCTGCCGTGTGCTGCAACACCCTCAACAGCGGACGTGGTCCTGGCCCTTAGCTCAGCGACCCGACTAGATACATAGTCGCGGTCGGCGTTGTTGAGGCGAAATAGGGCCTCGTAGCCGGCGCGCGCGCGGGCGAAGAGCTCGCGCTGGGCAGGGCGCCGGTCCAGGCTGGCGGCAGGGCCCTCAGCGTAGGTGTCGCCATCCGGGACTTGGGCGCCGAAGACGTCATGCGCGTTGGCTGAGGAGACGATGAGGTGCCTCGCGTTACGTGGGCAAGGAATCATTTCGTGCCGCGGCGGAGGCCGGCAGGATGGCACTGGCGGCATATCAAAGATATTGTTGTAGTCGCCGTACGCCCACCTTGAGTCTTCGATGAAGAAGGCGCGGCCCTCCCGCTGTGCGAGGCCGTAGGCCGCCCACAGCGACATCAGTGTCTTTCCCAGCCCAGCGTCCTCTGATTCCAGCATATAGGTCAGGCTTGACGTGCACGCCGGCTTGTCGCCTGTGGGGCTCTTATCCACACCCAGGAGGTCACCGCCGCGGCCGGACACCATGCCCACTGCGCCAGGTAAAAACCCCTGCTTCTCTGCTTCTTTCACGTCCATGAAATACCGATCGTTTCCTGCGTCGCCTCGGTTGAAAGTGATTTGCGCCTTCTCGACAGGGCTGTGCGTGTGTAGCGCGTGAACCCTCATGGCCACCTCCCTGCACTTGGCGCACACGTCGCCATACTCCTTGGGAGATAAAGGGTACTGGTAAGTGGATGGTATCGAGACGGTCCACTTTGCCCGTCCCCTCCGGTCGGTCACCACAATGGGTGTAGGGAAATCCGGCAGATCATCCTGGCCGACCATCTCGTAGGCCTCGTCCGAGGCCCAACCCCACCCTATGACGGGGACAACCTGGCCCTGGCGGATGGACTGGGCGGCCAGGTAGAGGATGAGAAGCATGCCGGAGAGCCATAGCAAGCACCTGAAGACGCGGCTCGGGCGGGGCGAACTGGATGATTTCCGCATCCGGGGAGCTTGTTGCGGCAGGGGCAGACCCGGCGAGGGCGGGGGTGAGTTGAAGACGAGGTGGTCGAAGCCGAACCGGGAGGATGTTGAGGATAGCGGTCCCCTGTCGGAGTTGTTGTAAGAGGCGGCGCGCCGCAGGTTGATGCGAGGCGGCGAGATGATCATCTTGTTGTGGGAGCGCGGTGACGACGTATGTGTCACCTGTATTGTGGGCGGTGTCATCTCGAGAGATGGAGTTGCCGGCGACTCCTCAAGCGGAGTCGAGCAGCACGGTGTCGGCTCGCCGATATACAAGGGAAGAAGTGAGCTGGAGGCGGTGGCGAAATGGTGATCGTCTTGGATGCAGTTCGCAGTCCCACCGCTAAACTGCACAACCCACCAGATTGGAAAGGCCGAGAAGAGAAGCACCGGAAGAACGGTGGAGAATAAAAAGAAGAAGAAAAATAATAAGAATGTTGCCCAAGTCAGGAGGCAAGAATGAAAATGCGACCGCGGGGAGTGCAAGAGCTCCCACAACCGAACAGCCTGCGTTCGTCAAAATGCCGAGGGAGGACAGAAGTCCTCATGTGTGATCCTGGGCTGCTGTGATGAGGATAGGCCGAAGATACCTGAGCCCCCGAGTCAAGCGCATGGGCCGGCCGATGAGAAGGAAAGACAGACGTCTTGTGCCAAGATTGCTGTCATCTGTTGACGAGCTCCACATAGGGAAACCACAGCTGCGGGAAAAGATGGGACCGGTAGTGTCTCGTGGGTTAAACCCAACTCGGGGGTTGGATGGTGAGGGTGAGGCAGGGCAAAGTCCGCAGTCGAGCTGCTTGCCTATTCCTCGGGCTGGAAACCTGGGAGAGAGAAGGGAAAAAGTGTGCCGAATTCATGCCAACATGTTGCGCCGCCGCCTCAAAAACATCAGTGACAAGGGCGCGGAGAGCAGACAGTGGGCCTCGCGAAGAGACAGCCTCGGAAGCGCGGACAAGGCGGACGGACGGGTTATTTTAGAAGTTGCTTCGGAGAGACAGCCGCGGGACGGGGGTCGAGGGAGACTTCTATTCGCCGGGTGAAGCCCACTTTTGCTCCTCAAATAGCGAGAATGCCCCTCTCGATGACAACAAGCTTATACTGATCAAGCAGGTGGGAGTTTCGGATTGTTCAAAAGAGGGGCGCTGGAAAGCATGACGGACGAGCAAGTGGGTGAGCCGAGCAGATCTTGTAGTACTGCACGGGCAATGTACACTAGTGTAGAAAGGGGGTTTGAACATGCAGATATTCTTCCTGTTCGAGAAGCTCGCCCCCAGATTTTGGGAGCTGGCATGGGGATTGACACGCCTCGAGAGGCGCGCATAGCGTAATAAGCCAGAAGCCGTCATGCCACTCAAACACCCCGGGCAGCCCATCTTGGCGGAGATCCCGCCAGGCAAAAGCAGGGGAGGACCCAGGACGTCGGTGTGATGGAACGCTGGGCTCTCCTTCGGATAGACAACACCACCACGTCAGCGATGATGGCTTCCTTTTGTTCCCTGTCCTTTATGGTAGGGCTTGTTTGTTGTCAGTGCTGAGTGTTGCACAGCATTTGCGAGCACATGTTCTGCTTGGGCGAAACGACGATGGCGCCCAATGAGGAGGGGTCCCGACTGGTGCGGCATCAAGCGAAGGCTCGAGCCGTGGATGACGGTTGACAGACAGGACAGACTGGGTGCAGACCGTGAGGAAACAAAACAGCCCGAGGGGTTGGCTGGTTGGCCGGTTGGGTGCAGACCAGTCGACAGATTTGGTAGAATGATAGACAAGATGGATGAGTGATCGGCCGTCAGCTCGCTGCATTTCAAGCCACGATCGTCACGACCTGATGAATATCACCGAGGCGGTGCCAGGCTGCCAGTTGTGCCCAGTTCTGCCCAGTCAAGCACGACCTCAGTCTGTCCCTCCCCGCCAACTGCGAGCCCGCCCATCATTGGTGCCCCAACTCCCACCGGTTTTGTCGATCCGTGAAAGAAAAAGGCTTAAGTCGCCCCGACCTCGTCTCCCCATTTAGACTAGATCAGAAGTGTCGGGATGCGACTCGAGTTGGAAGGGACCTTCTCCTCAGATCGCGAGCACTTGCCAGCACTTGCATGACTAGAGGGGTGCTACTAGGCTGTTCTGTATTGGAAAACTAACTTCGGCGTACACTGCTTCCCCCCCGCCCCTCTCCCCTCATAGAGACAGCGTCGTCATCGTCAGCGGCCGAGCCGCAAAATGCACATAAAGGGTCCCCAATCTCTGTCCATCCCTGAACCATGTCACATCTGAAACACCCCCAACGCAGTGGCAGCGACTCGCCCAATCACACGACTCGGGCGCCGCACCCGAACAATACCCAAGATGAACGTTCAACTTCCTTCCTCTCTGCCTTCCCACAGGGCAGACAGCCTGACACTGCCCTCCGGCCCCTCCCCAACGGTCCTCGCTCCGCACTCTACACCAAAAGTGCTTGCATGCAGGCCAACTTATCCTTGTTCACACCTAGGTCCACTCATTTTTCTCAATCTCGTCTGAAGATGCCCCTTGGTGACATGTGTTAGCCTGATCTCCCGTAAGGTCCGCGGAGCGTGGGTGGGCGGAGGAGGGGCCTGTCAGCGGACACGGGGACGAGAGGATGAGACCCAGGCAGGATTGCTGTACCTGTGTCTCGGTAGCACCACCATCACAGCCACTGCACTGCTCGTGTCCTCCTGCCATGTACTTTCTTCTCGAGGATGTCTCTGCCTATTATCAGGCTTGTGCGCTTGTACGTGTCTGTGTATGGCTTCACCTACAAGCATATATATATATATAGGTATATATAAAGCAAAAATACATCGTGTGTAACGATGTGATGATGAATCCCACTTGTGTCGAACCGCCCAACATCGCCTTGAAAATGCCAGTGCCTCAAATATATACACTGACACACCATGACTACACCTATCTTGATGCGAGAGTCTAATTAGCTCAACCTGAGATAGACTAGACCAGCACAAACTCGACAGAGCCACAGCACAGAAAAATCCACATCCGCGCAATCTAACAGAGCAATATAAACTGCTACCTCGAGGCGCACCATGGCCAGGGATAGATTGGCGGTGGAAGACAGCGATGCAGAGCAACGCAGCACACTGTTCCATCCTGCGAGGCATCAATGTTGTTGTTCCACCCAGTCTCTCACACGTTCGCCTAAACCAACAATCTCACTCGGCCGTAAAGGCGACATACACCATAACCTGTCACGGGGCGTCACCCTCAAATGTCTTTTGTTACTGGCCAACCTGTCACGGGGTTTTCATCCCTGATAATACTCACACAGGTACACACATATATGCAAAACCTGGGCGAGTAGAATACACACACCTCGAGGAAGCTGTCGCAGAGCGCTGCTCCCAGACATAGATCCGGCGGCGGCGCAAGAAACCTCAGCCGACACACCAGTCCCCATCTCCTCCTCTCGTGGAATGTTCACGGCCGTGAAGACCGTTCTTCGCGGCATCCTGCCTGTTGTTGTTGCGCCTCCTCCAGCTTCAAAGAATCGCCCCGTCCACCCCTTCCGGGGAGGTGGGGAAAACAAAGGAGAGAAAAGAAAAAACCACCATCACGTCGTCTGATGTCCGTAATGACCCAAATGGAAATGAGTCTCATTGTGGAAATGCACACATCCATCTGAACATCGTGGCCTTTGCCTTTGCGGAACCCCGGCGGCCGACATCCTCACCCGCAGCCAACAGGTCAACAGGGTGACCAAAATCCGCCACACTTCAGCACGTCCCAGTAGGCCCGAGTTCGAGTGAGTGACGATGAATTGTGTTTGATTGGCATAACGTGCGCGCGGACACCCGCCACAGGTAGGGAGGGGGTGGAGGCAAAGTTGTTGGTCAAAATATCCGTCATACGTCCACGATTCCCTTTCCCGACACACACACACACATACACATGCAAGCAAGCAAGTCGGCAGCTGTTCATGTAGCACAAGACAATAGCCACCCTTCTCATCGATTCATCTCATGGCCCGTCGATTCTTTCGACAGCTATCTTTGGCCTTAGGTATACAATACAAGAAAAGTAAAGAGGAGCAAATAAAACGCTGGCTTGGTCCCACATTCGTTAAAACGGTCGGGCTCGTCGTCGAGGGATCGCACCGGTGTCTCTCCCAGTCTTTTAGTCTTCGTTCTCCGTCCTTGACCCGTATTGGACGGTCCATTCTTTCCCTTCAATCCCACTAGGAAATATCAATATCGTTTCCGAAAATAGAGGCCCCTCTTGATGTCGTGCTCCCGCCTCCCTTGCTCGCGGCCATCGGTAGCCCCGTCACGACAGCCAGTTGCCCATCACGCACACAGATCGGACGCGTACCCTTTTCCGTCGTGCACAATCCAGCATTATCCGTACCTCAAAAGTCTGGGTATAATAAGAAAAGCAAAAATTCCAAAAAGTTAAAAGCAAAAAAGCAACGAATACCGGCACACGCGGCTATACAGCGAAGCCATTAATGCCTCGCCAGTCCGAACCAACACCTATCCCGGTTGTCCCAAAAGAAAAATAGATCGAGAGGCAAACCGCCATGCAGGGCGAAACAGCTCATGACTTTTGGTCGTCATCGATGCCAACGCCAGGCAATGAAAAAAGCGACACCCTCGACTTCGCGTGCCTCTTCACAGTGGAAGACGACCAGGTAGAGGTCTGACCTCTGGGTTTCCCGAAATACCGCCGCAAATTAAGAATATTCTAAACCTCGAGTACGACTGGGGACCGCTGGCTGCTCTCGCTGCTCTTCCGAAGGGGCTCGAAGCGGTCGACAAGGGGCTTCTCTCGGTCCGTCGAAGCAACAACTCGGACGCTGCCTCGGGTGCTCTTGACAATATGGCCTGTCTCAACTCGATCCTGTATCATCTCGTCCAAAATGCGGCTCATCTCATCCGTGCTGCGCCGGTCCTTGTGGGAAGACCTGACGCTGCTGTGCCGGAACAGCGTGCGTTGGGGGCTCGTCGGCGAGGCAGGGTTAGAGCGCGGCCCGTTTTCCAGCATCATCAATTGAGACGTACGGGTCTCGATGCTCCGGTCAGCAATCTCCCCTCTCCTAGCCGCACTACGCAGGGCGATGAGCATTCGGTCCTTGTCCTCCAGCTGGGCGCGCAGCTCGGCAATCTCGGCGTCCTTCTCCTTGAGAGCTGTCGACACGCTATGGTCCTCGCCAACCATGATACCTTTGCTGCCAGAAGATAGACCGCCTGAAGTGCGCGATGAGCTTGCCCTTCGGGCCTGAAGCAGGCGCTTTTCTAAGGTTGCGATGTATCGGTTCTTGTCCACAAGGTCGGCCTGCAATGCTCGATTCTGGGCTGCCAGTGATGCCGTGCCGTCACCGAATTCGCCGACACTGTCCTCCTCGTCTCCTGCAGACCTCCCACTAGTTGACGCGCGGTGATCCATGCTCGGCCTTCGTCCAATCGTGGATGAAGACGATGTCAGAGATGCTGAGCGCTCGAGCATGGGCCTACCCGCTTGGGATGGTGTCATGGACGACCGCGAGGACCGCATGGATGCCTGCGAGAAGCGTGGATGCGAACCTAGGGAGCTCCATGTACCACTGGCGTTGACACCTATCGATTTTGAGCTCAGGATCAGTCGGTTGAGATGGTCGATGCGCTCTTTGAGCGCCGTTCGAGCAAGCTGCATCTCCAGCATCTGCTCCTCGTGCCGTGCTTCTGCCTCCTTCTCTCGGGCCAGTTCCTCCTCGGCGTCCCTGGTCTTTTCCGCGCTGTCCTCGTTCTTATCTTTCTTGGCTTGTGCTTCTAACTGCGCTCTCAGTTCCGATATTTCCATGCGGTATCGTTCGAGTAGAACTCTTGCGCCACCCTCACCACCGGCACCTAATGCCTCTTCGGCACGTTTCGCATGGCTGACCAAATTGTTCTTTGCTCTCGACGCAAATTTAAGCGTATTGAGAGTTTCATTCGTGTGCGTGTTGGCAGCTGCAGCGCTTCCCGTCGATCCTATTTGGATTGTGCAGAGAATGCTGACAAGCGAGTTGCCCGACAATGCACCTTGCAGCAACCTGGTCAGCTTGCTGTCTCGGTAGGGCAAGTGCTTGCCGTCCTTGTCCGATTTGCCGTCCTTGTGCTCAGAGAGCTTGGACACGACGGTTCCCAGGGTGAGCAAGCTCTTGTTTATGTGCGAGCCTTCCTGCCGCCGCTCTTTGCTCTCCGCCGCCTTCTCCGAACCCGCAAGGTCGATCAAGCTCAAAGTCGAAACCCGTACGCCGCCTGGCAGCAGGGCGGATCGCTTGTTCTCGGCCGACGCTGCGGGGCCCCCAGGAACGCGCTCTCTGCTCTCGACAACAATCTGCACCACCGCATGACTTCGAGAGCTTCGAGAATTGAACTGGGTGCTTGCTGTTCGCCGCGCCTGGTCGCCCCGAGCAATAACTCTGAGGAGTTGCGTCGGACTCTGCACAATTTCTTCCTTCAGCGGACTTGCGTAGACACCGCGCTTGCTGTCCTCCCGCAATTTGATTTCCTCCTGTGCCACCGGGCCGCCGACACCCGCACCTGTCGACATGCTGAGGAGATCATGAATCTTCTCATTGTAGATCTCCAGATAACTGACTCGAAGTAGGAATTCTCGGGAAGGAGTCTCGCGAATGTACGAGAAGATATCGGTGATCGCCAGAGGGATCACGCCGGGCGATGAAGCAGTTCCTTGCATTGAGAATGTTTTTCCCGTGCCTGTCATTCCGTAGGCGAAGACTGTGCCATGGTAACCCTCCATGACTCGTCTGACGAGTCGTTTCGCGAGATGATCGTAGACTCGGTAGTTATCATCATGCGTCGTGAAAACATTGTCTGAGAAGGTCAGCATGAAAAGAACTCCCCGCTGGTGTCCTTCGCTAGCGCTAACGTACCATAGTAGTAGTCACCACCTTCCTTGCCGTGATACGCGATCAGAGACTTCCGCCCATCGACCATCCACTCTCCATCAGGTCGTTGATCTTGAGCTCCTGCGTCTGGCCTCACTCTTACACTAACAACCACATTGCCTTTGTTGTCACCCTTTGAGAGGTGTTTACTCGAAGCGTCTGCGCCGGACTTTGCTCCTGCAGCATCGACAGGGTCGTCGTATGTTGTTGCTGACGTCGAATAGGAATCTTGTGCAGAGGAGCTTCGGCTTTGCGGAGGCGATGACACACTAATCAGGCCGTCGGAGAATCGCGCGCTCGCCCTGGTGACAGATTTGCCTTCACCGGAACCGTTGAGCAGACTCGGTGTTCCATTCGAGCTTGAACCTGAGGTTGTAGCGGTGACTGTTTTCGACCTGCGATTGCCTGACAGCGGGCTTGTTGGGTGGCTATTCAATCGTGTGTCTCCGCGGGGCGGCTGAGGAAACGAGTTGATGCTGACCGTTTTCCGCAGGGCCTTCGTCCCTTGTACGGCAGCGGACACTGATCGTGGTTGCGGTAAGGCGGTCGTAGGAGCTGGTGTTGCTGGCGGTGGGAGTTGGCTTGTGGAAGGAGTTCGTAGCCCACTTTTGGGTGTGGACATTAGTGACCTGGCTGGTGTGGATGGTGGCTGAAGTCCCGATGACTTCCGCGTTTTGGCAACAGGCAGCGCCGGAAGAGCCATATTCGGTGGCGCATTGGGGTTCCGTTGTGGTTTGGGGAGTGCGGTCGTCATCCTGAATTCAATCTGCTACCCAACGGTAGCCTTGTGCCGATTTCGTCCCCCTTTGGACGAGGGCAAACGACGATTGAAGCTCGAATCTGCTGCGGACCAGCTCTGGGAGACTATGTGGTCGGCTCTCTGGTTGTGCTAAGAAGAGGCTCTTGCAGCAGTTGAAGGGACGCCCAGATTCCGTCCATTAACTGGTATCCGAGATCTCGGGTGGCGGAGTGAATGCGGTTCAGGGTGATGTCTGCAGATGTACCATGGGCTCCCTATTCGTCTTCGTCCAGGGAACTTGATGAGGTGCCAGGGATCAGCCCAAGAAAACAAGCTAGGCTGGGGGCCCAGAACCCGGCTTATCAAGGAAGAGGATGTGAAACGGCTTCATGCAACAGCCACGGGTCGACCTCTTCAAGTACCCCGGAGCACTGGGATAGCTAGCTAGCTCAAGAATATCAGCGACTGGACAATCAGAAATAGAGGCTCCCAAGGGTTTTTTTTTGCTAGGTTGGGGGACCATTGCCTAATCAAGGGCTATGTCGTAGACCGCATGTGAAAACGATGGTCCAAACGCAACATAAACTGGGATTGGCTCGAAAAGCAATTCAGGGCAGGTGAGACTAGAGGGATATATAGGGGTGCAATATCGAATACACAACGTCTGAAGTTTCCTGCATACGGCAAGCTGATGCCCCCTGGTGAAAGGCTCCTTTGTAGGTGACAACTTGGGGAGAAAGGTCATGGAATCTCCCGAGATCGTAGCCTTTGCATACCTTTTGCTGGTCGTCTCAGGCTCGCACACACACCAGGTCTTCCTCTGTCCTCCCTGTGCAGAAGTGTTGGCTGGGAGTGGAAACGATACGTTCGCGACAGGGCAAACGGGCACGGGTCTGGGATAGGAATGACACGTTTGTCACGGCGGGATCTCGCGGCCTAGTTGTCGATCCAAAGATGGCAATGGCCTCGCTGTGGGAGGTGGTGACGACGAGGAAAAGTAAGGAGGTCTCGCGGTGGAGGATGTCTCGACTTTGGAAGGTGGGGAGTGGTCTGGATCAGGGCGGCCGAGCGTGGAGGTGGAGCGTGCAATCGCAACCCAGGACTCTGGAGCGTGACAAATTAAGCAGAGCGGCCAAGCAAAGCAGTGGCACTCTTCAGGATATGAGATTTTGGAAGACGAGACGAGCGGGGACGAAGAATTCGAGATCAGTAGTCGGGACCAGAAGAGATGGGACGGACGGTGAGAGGGAGAGGGAGAGGTGGGCGGCAAGCTGTCGTGTCGTGTCGTGGACGTGGCGGTGGTTGACCGTTTTCGAGAGGAATTCTGGTACCGCTCTTTGGGCCAATGGTACTAGGAGTGACTGGTACTGTGGGCTGGCAGGTCGAGGTCGAGGGGCAGGGAAGGGGGCTGCTGTACACGGGACGGAAACAGCCACCAGCGCAGAAAGAGGATGGATCAGATCCGAGGTGCAGCTTGTGGTTCGTGCTCTCCTAGTGAATCGGCGAGGTAATAGTCTAAATGGGAGCCAATGTTGTATAGACTTTGGTTGGAGAGTTCAAGTCGAGGCGAAGGTGTGTGTTCACTTGGAAGGTGCTGCTGTGCAAGCCAAGATGGGCTGGCTGCGTGGATGGATTGGATTTTGGGGGGGCACAAGATGCGAAGGGGACGCAGGAAATTGCCCTGCACACACAGACGAGGCCTAACGGTATGGGGCGGCGGTTGCAAGGGTGGGACCGATGGGCGACCGCGGTCCGGGGTTGGCAGGTTGGCTGATAAGTGCCACGACGATCGGCAAGAATGCTGGACAGTGCTAATAAAATGCTGCCAATATAACAATCGAGCGATGAATGAGTCGAATCGATTCGTAGAGCACAAGACGACACAACTTCACAGGGCGCAGGGGTGGGGGACTCCAACAAGGCCTGTCAGTCAGTGCACACCGAACAAGAGAGACCCAAGGGGCTGGAGGCGTGGAACACGAAACGACACGCAACGCTACGCTACGCAGTTCATCACACAACTCACAACACTTGTTGACACAAACACACTTTCTCGTCGGTGGGCGAGCAAGCCACGACTGGGCGCTCAGACTCGAGGGATTGGAGACGACAATAAAATCAAAACCATAAATGCTTGAGGATGCTGCGCGGGGCGGTGCAGGAGACGTGGGGGCGTCAGTCTATTTGATGGCCCCAACGTGACAGTTAACGTCTGTGTGTCTGTCTGCTCTTTTTTTCATCTTCATTTTTTTTTTTTGCGCAATCGTCTATTTGTCTGTTGTCTGTTGTCTGTCGTCTGTTCTCTCCATCCCTCCCCATCCCCCGTTCCCTATGCCCTATCCCCTGTGGCCTGTGGCCTGTGGCCTGTGCCAGTGCCAGTGGCTTCGTGTGCTCCGTGCTTCCCTCAACCTCCTCCACATTCCCCCCTTGATCTCCCCCTCCCCCTCCCTCTCTTTCCCATATCTTCTTGGTGCCAGAAATAAGCAGTTGTTTCCACCATACGCCTTGTACTGTAGATTGGCGGATCGACCATCCATCCACATCCAAATCCACATCCAGACTGCGTCGCACCTGATCATGTCATGTTCAGTCACCAATCAGTCAGTCGGCCGGGCAGATCGAAGAGGATTGACTTCTCTGGTGTGGAGCAAAGCCTACGAACCAATGCCGTTTTCGCAAGCAGCAATTTGACTTCACCCCGGTCCGCCCAGCGCCTGCCAGGGCCAACCTTACCTCCCACCCATAGGGGTCCCTGATTCAAGGTTGCACCTGCACGATCCCTGCCCAGCATCACAGCCCGGGGGGGGGGCTGTCTGATAACTGCCTATCGGCATCCAGCTTGCCATCTTTGCCCAGGGCTCGCCAGGCTTTTGCTGACCCAGTCTTGTTTACCCAGCCTAATAAGTCTTTATCCCAGATTATGTGCTACGAGACCTGCATGTAGTGTACGTGCAGATGATTATACACAGTACCGTGTGCTATCTACAGGCTCCCTGCACAATATTGCAGGACACTTTGACCACGCAGAGCCCGCGTCGGCCTGCTTCCCCAGATCGACCAAAGTCTGGTCTGATCTTTTCGGGAAGCTGTGTGCTGACTGTACAAAGTACGGTTCCATGTCACCCATGCATGTAGGGAAACACATAGTCGAGTCAACTATTGCTTCCATCCCCTACCTTCGACTGCCCGCCCGCCCATACCAAGCCATTGTTTGACGCAAGGGACCCGAAATCTGTACCACACTTTTCACGCCCCTCAGCCCAGCGCCGTTGGGCTCTGATGACGGCCGGGGAATCGAGGATGCAACCCTCCCTTTGGACCTAACGCTGTCCCGCGAGCCCGAGTCGGCTACACAGAATCCATGGCTCCCCTTCGATCGGGCATAGCGCCGCAGCCCGTACCACAGTTTGTACCACAGCTTACGAGTCTGCCATTTTTCTGTAGTAGCGAGGCATGTGCCCCATCCCACCCTACCTGTCTGATTGCCAGCTCGGTGCTACGCGGTGCCTCTGCTCGATCAACCAGAAACCCCTTTTCTCGTCTTGTTCCTGGCGCCCTGCTCGACATGCAGCAAAAAAGTGTCGAGCCGTCGAGCCTAACGCTGTTCCATATTCTAGCTCATATGCCACGGCAGAGGCCTGCGGGAATGGGGCGAGGTCGAGCCCGAGGCTCATTTCAACCCTCGTGCCCTTCGACGTCGTATCCTCATATCCTTTGGTCGGCATCGTCTCGACTTCACCGACTGCCCTGCCTTGTCCTTCGCGGGTCTGGCTCTCACAACAGCTTTGACCGTCACCGCAGGCCATGGCAGGTCGCAGGCTTGTTGTATCGATCACGCCTGGCGCCACTTCCGAAAGCTTCTCCACCAGCTGTCATCGCCCAGCCAGCCAGCCTGACGAACCCCAGGCTCACAGGCCTTCCTGTGGCCAGCACGGGGCATTCCGTACCGCTGTCAATGGGATGGAAACTTGCCGGATTGACAGATGAGACATAGAAGAGGAAACAGTTCCGTCTCATGGTTGTCGACCACACAATACGGATGCGCTCGCCGTAATTTCCGCAGAGTGCCACCGAACGGTGATCTGCGAGCGAGTGGCCCTCAGCCGCCCAAAGCGGCAATCCATGTCCGCTCCCAGAGGTACCGCCGCTGTACTGTCCCGATTCTCCAGAACTGCCCGGCCAGCGGAGGGGTCTCCCGCCCTTCCATGGTATCGTAATTTTGGTATTCGGGCAGTGGCGCAACTGCAACGACAAAATTTCGGTGCCATTCTACAGAGTTTGACTGGGAAATGACAGCGTTGATGCAGCATGCCCATATTGCTATGCACTTACTCTTTTGTCCCTATTTCAAGTCTATAAGATGCCACTCTAAGACGTCACCTCAATATAAGGGGGTGTTGGCATTGCTGTCTGCTGCAATCATGTTCCCCAGGGCCTCAGGGGGGCGCAGCGCAAGGAAAGTTGACCTGGGCTCAGCTTAGGAGCATCAGGAATAATACCATCACGAACCTCGTTTTCTTTTTCTCACACGGCTTTGGTTTCGTCACGGGGGCTGAGAACGCTGCGACGGCGATATCCTTGCCGGAAATCATGTACAGAGCAACGAAACGAAACCGCCCCGTCCGGATCCAAGTTGCTGCTGCGTGGGAGTATTTTCCTCTCCCGACGCATCCGTCCTGCATACTCAACCAAACACCTACATGGTTAGATGAGATGATTGATGATTGACAGATCCGCCCCTCGGTCTGAGCACCTGCTGCATGCCCTCGCGTCGCACTCGTCCACCCGATATTTCTGCAAGTCGCTCACTCTCGTACCGAGGAAGATCTGTGACGTTTCGGCCGGCTGCAGATTCGCGAATCAAGGCTGCACATGCGATGGGATATCACCACCCTCACATCGAAGCAGACGAAACATGTTCGCATCAAAGAGACGTGCCCAACGATGGACCGTTCCCCACGAGAGGCAGCGAGACTTTTTGGGACATTGGTTTAGCTTGCGGGCCTGAATGCCAGGCGAACCTGGCTCACGCTCGGCATGGCAAGCTACGAGCGGCCTCCCTGAAACGGCAGTGAAGATGCTGGTACCCTGCCAACCGCAACCTGTTCTCACAGGATCGACTTTGCGGACTACGTGTGTCGGACAATTGTCTCCCCTTGTTGGATCTCCCCTGGTTGGATCTTACCTGGTTGGACAACAACTTTCATCCGCACTTTTCGCACGTTCGTTTGATTCTAGAAAATAGTTCTTGCCAAATTCAATTCGACCAGTCTTTTTTGTCATGTGTTGGCCTGGCCTGGGCGGCGAAGAGGACCTCAGCAAGCCCGCAAGCCAACGAACATTTGAGGGCTGTCAGTGCGTCCACGGACGGTTTCGGATGCATGCGTTGATCATTCTCGACGCCGCAATGGTTGCTCCTTTGGCTGACAAGCTTTTCAGAAATACCCTCTGTTGAGAAGACACACTGCCCAATTCACCCTACCATCGCGATGTATCAACACCGTAACGACTCATACGCCTTATTCTTCGCTTCTGTATGGTCGGTCGGTGGACGGGCAAGGATGTGGCATACACTTCTGCCACGACCGCAGGATGATCATATTACTGTTTGCCGGCATAATGTCCCGCGTCATCGTCTTGTCGGTAGGACAATTAACACTTTTGCTCGCCGGCTTACCCTCGCTGTGCGCAGGGACGACCGGCCGGAAGAGGGGATCAAACGCTTTGACCCCAGAGAGCTTGCAAGGCTAACCCAAGGCGTGACGACCCAGCCTCGACTGTTCTGTAACCCGGCACGTGCAGCAGAAGAGCCTCCTTCCCAAGGTTCGATTCCTTTCGGACCAGGTGCACCTGTCTATCTTTCTCGCGCATGTCAGTGGTTGCTCCCTCGGGCGTTGTTCACCGCTGGCCGCGCAGTGCGCGGCGAAGCTGTCGCGATCGATGATGTGGTGCCACTAAGACGCAAACTTACATCTCGCCGCGGGCTCTGCAGGAGCTAGTGCTTCAAGATATGCGAGGCAGGGCCGCGGCGGGGAAACAAGCCTCCTTAGGCTCCCCGAGGGTCGGTATGGGGGCCATCAAGATCATCGTCCCACCTCTACAGTGTTAACAACTGCGCTGCGGCTCATAAGAAGAGCAGTGCAACAGTGAACTCCTGCATCTAGAACAGCGCATTCTGCGCGACATCGATACTGAACGCCGCCCGGCCGTATGCATGGTCGATCACGAAGAAACCCTTTTTTTTTTTTTTTTTTGCCTCCTGGAGTAGTGTCAAAGACCGAAACACCTCGAGTGTGCTGGACGAGCCAAGTGTTCGCCTCAGGTGCGGTGCTACGGGAAGGGCATGGCCTTGCCAGCGGAGTTCGATGCGCGTGACTCGTCTTGTTCATCCAGAACGGTTGCAATATCACAGGTCCAATATAAGGATTGTGAAGCACCGGCGTCCGATAGGACAATGATAGTTCGCATTCTTACGATTAGGGTTTCTCTCACACACGGCCAGCAGAAGGATTTCGAGACGCGCATATTTCTTGGCACAGCTGTTGCGATCATCCTTTCAGAGAGCTCAAATTCCCGCAGTAGAGAGGACAATTTACAGGCAGTGCCCAAACATCACAAGCAAACCTTCAGTGCACACCAACTAGTGACGTCCGATCCACCAGTCGTGCCCGCCCCACCCTGAACATATTTCGATAGTCCAGGTCCTGCCGTGGCCATGCCGACGCCGTGGCGCTCGTCCAATGATCTCATTCATCCGTGGGGCATTGGCTGCTCAGACGGCACTCGGTAGAGGGGACGGATGGCAGCAGTCCCAGACGACGGCGCGGCGAGCTAGACAAGTTGGCACCCGTCAAAAACGGGGTGCTGGGTTTTAGGATGGGTAGAGCAGGCTGGATGGGCTGGACGGAGTGGAAGGGCACAAAGTCCCCACACGCCGCTTCCGAGCCGCCGGCGGCATGACGGGACCGGGTTGATCCAGGATCAACCCAACGGCTTCATGTGGCCTCGGAGGGTCATAGCTCTCGCAGGCAGCTCGGCCCTTCTACGCTAGCCTATGAGCGTCTGCTAGCCTTTGGGATGGGGGAACGGGGAGAGGGTGCCAGATCATCGAGAATATGCAAGCGCATTGAGAGCGGCGGTATCGTCAGACGACGCAGCTGAGTCGAGCAGGACGCCGCTAATGTGAAACACAGGATGGTGGCCTTCGGGGACTGGGTACCGTGGCCCCGGAGCTGCTGGTTCGGACGGATCAATCATGATTGCCCAGAATGGGTCCGGCTATAACGTCGCAATCACATCCGAACGAGAGCGGGACCGGAGAGAACACACTGGCTTGGGGCATCGGACTGATTCTCGTACCCGGTCATGCGTCTAGTTTCTGTTTGTGTTCACAGGAGCCTGACCCCTCTGCCCACGCTCCCCGTTTCAAACACCTCCACAAGCCCGGCACCAACAGCTTCATGCAGGATCCATTCAAAGGTCATGCCATGGAAGTCCCTCCACTTCCTCGTTCTAGCGGGCAATACCCCAGCAAACTCCCGCCTCTCCCTCTTGGATGCGTGCTGTCTCGACTCCTGCTTCGCCACGCCACCGTCCCACCTCTCCCTCAGTAGCGTCTCGGGCATCTCTCTATAAGCCGACTTGGTGAGTATCGCAGTCAACTGCGACAGCGCCGTAGACACCAGCTTCAGGTATGTACCCTGCCCAGGGATCGCGAGTGAAAGGTCAACACTAGGGCCGCCCTGGGACATGCCAACACTACCTCCAGAGCGTGCCCCGCTACCGCCGGATGCATGGACTGCTCCTTCGCCTCCCACGGCGTCAATGGACCCGGCAGCAGCTCGCGACACAGCCGCAAGGCTGAGGTTAGTGCCTCTATCCTCCGGCCGCGCGAAGATGGACGTGACGCTCCCCACGTCACGGTCATGAGCGGTCGTCAGGAAGCCCGCCCTGACAAGCTGGTCAACATGGCCCGGGTCGAGTGCGGCGTTGCCGGCGCAGACCTTGAGTGCGGCCGGGTTGCCCTCCAGCCAGCGGCGAAAAGCCCCGGCGGCCTCGGGGTCCAGGGCGCCATCCCCCTCCGCCGCCTGGAGGAGGGTCTGGAGGTCCCCGCCGGCGACCAGAAGCTCGCTAGGGCCGCCGTCCCTGGCGCGTCGGAGGACGACAATCTTCCGCAGGGCACCGGCGCGTGTCAGCTCCGCCACCTCGCGGTCCACGGCCGTGGGACTGCGTAGCAGCGCCTGCAGGTGCGCGACTGTCGCGACGTGCGGCAGGTTACGGCGGGCGCCGAGAACCTCGGACACGCGCGTCGAGCTGAGCCCCAGTGACGAGGGCTGGTCCGGAAGCGGGGCGAACATGTGTTCGCGCGAGTAGCGCATTGCCTGGGGAACGTCACGGAGGGTCAGGTCCGTGGCCAGGGCTTGTACGAGGCCGGTGTCGTCCAGCTTGTCGTGGAAGTAGTCTTCCTCATGGTCATCTCCCTTTCGTGCCCTTGTGGCCCCCGGTTTCGTGCGAGGGAGCGAGTCGCTCCATGATGAGGACGAGGGTGATGACCTGCCGCTTCTGTTGTTGCCGTTGCCGTTGCCGTTGCCGTTGCTGTTGCTGTTGCCGCTGCTTGTCCGTTTGGGTGCGGCTGGCTTCTTGCGTACGCGGTTTGGGTTCTTTAGTATGGACTTTAACCGACTGCTCATTCTGTCATCTAAGACACTGAGACCATCTAGTGTTGATGGCGAAAGACAAGTGTCTTCAAGAGTGATGAAGTTGAAGCAAGGGATTGTCGATGGACGTTAGCCTGAGTCCTGTATTGGATGTTGGTGCAGCCTTGCCAGCAGCGCCAGAACGCAAGGGGTTAGGTGCTTCGACCCCTCTGATTCGCTGTGCGGGTGCTGCGACTTTGCCACCTGCCACCCGCCACCCCTAAGACGCAAGTATGACTGTACCTGCCTCAGGAATCACTGGTCAAATTCACGCCCTGCGGCAGTAAGCATTGGTTCCACAGACAGTACAACTTGGACCAAAGCGATAGTCATGACCGTAATTCGCTTTCACTAAACCGCTTTCTGAACACTCCTGTGACTTATTGAGAAACTTGTGCTTGGTAATCAATATGCTCAAGCTTCCCACCCCGCTGCACATCCTCACGTCTTTTGGGCATTTCACAAAATTCGAGCAAATTGTTCACACCTATGTCTTATCTTTCGATCCATCAAAATCGTCCGGTTCATCGCTGAGGTGCAGTTTTTGCCTCCCTGATCAATCACTCATGCAGAATAGAACCCCGCTACCCTGAAGTCCTCTCAAGCAACAAGCTGGTTCCTCGTCCAATTTGTTCTCCCTGTTATGTGAAGATGTATTACTAAATGACTCCAACTTTCTGAGCACATGACGAGGATACGGGAGTAGATCCGGCGATCGTCTGAGCTTCAGTCGAAGACTGCTGCTGGCTGTGCTTATCTATATGGAGCATCATGTTCGTCTGGAGAGCATCATCAGTTTGCAAAAGGCGAGCGGGGTCACTAAAAAAGACGAGGCAAGTGTCTACGTAGTTGCCACCAGCTTCATGACCAGAGCCCAATAGACAGTCAGTGCTGGGTAGGGACCCGAGGGGGAGTCAGGGACGCCGCTTGTCTTCTTCAAGCAGATCTACCTGGACCAAAATAAGGGCCACAGGACTTATTGTCGTCTTTAAATTCTTGGTATTGGCAGAGCCTAGGATGAGAAAATCAGGAGTCCATGACTGAATCAGTAGCATATCTGATTTTACAACTTGTGCTGGAGCATACATTTATACGGTGCTCCAAATATTGGCATGATTACATGCGTTCCAAACTCGATATAAATCATGCTAAAATGATAACTGTGATGGTTCATTCTCCTGATCTCGCCAGTGTCATCCCAAGGCTGTTCCAACCATCCAAATACATGATTAATTTCAATTTGTATGTAGATATATGCTGGTACAGGCTGGATGTCCCGGCATTTCCCCTGTGCGTCTCATTCATTTCCCACTCAGATGAAATGAAACCTTTTGAAATCCTCTGCCCTCGCCGTCTCCCAGTGGGGAACAAATAACACCTTCTGTTTGCGGCCCAGTGTGCGGCGTAGTGGAATATCGGAGAACTCCCGCTATCCTTAGGGCGCAAATGGTCCTCAGGCAATCATGCTAGTTAGCCGCAAAATGAAGGTTGTTCGTAGGATCGAATGGACCGGGTGGGGCGAAATCTCCAGTGTGTTCATATTGCCAGCTGGCAGGGAGGCTGCCTAGCTGGCCCTTTTCAAGTGGAGTAGTCCTTGATCCTTCTGTCGACCTGCTGCTGGATCAGGAAGCTCGTGTGGCGAGAACCTTTGGCATGAGAGTCCCCCTTGTCGGTCCGAGTGGCATTCCTGCTTGGGATTCAGTTGAAAAGCTCGGTGACAACTGATCCGTCCGCCATTTCAAGTCGATGAATTGTAACAGCTTGTACCAAATCAAGAAATACAACGCCTAGTCGGCCCCAAAACGACAATACTTTCAATACGTGAGAAAGTTGTGACAAGGCTTGGCAATATTTGTGTCCGACTATCCAGGGCCTCGACCTATTCATGCTCAACCAGGATCTGGCATTTGCCTCTAGTCAAGTCGGATCGAGTTCAATCAATTCATACGTATATCCTGGTGCATTGGCAGACTCCGAATCGACAAAACTCTGTCATTTCACTTGGTCAATCAACTATGGGAGTTTGGATTTCCTCCGCTCTGTCTCCTTCCTAAAAATTCACCCCGGATCTCATCAGCAAGCCCGCCATGTCCTGGAACACAACTAATTGCCCAGACGGACTCCCAGAGCCTTCACAGGTCGACATTCCCTCCAACATCACCTTCGCCTTCGTCCCATCCATCAATACTAGCAACCAGTCATTTGTGACCTGCTGCGACCCAAATCCAGTCAGTATTGCGGACGGCTGTTTTGCATGGTGCGAGGCTCCACCAGCAGCGGCCTCAGAGCAAACCTTTTCAGACTGTCTCACATTAATGAAGATGGCGACAGCAGATGGAGGCATGGAGTTTTAGGGGTCTATGAGAAGAATACGGCTTCGACCACGATCTCGGCAATGAGCCTGTTTGTCTTGGGCATCTGGGTGTTGAGTGTGACGGCACTCTTCTGACGAAGACGATGATTAGTTGATGGATAGATATTTCGGGTAAAGAAAACGGAGTGGGTTGAGAAGATTGTGCCAAGGCTTTCTGCGAGTGTTGTAAAGAATTGCTACCAACTGACAAGAAATGTCCTAAGAAGGTGACATAGCATCCTGTAGTCAGAAACGAGGCAACACTTACATTCTCGTATTGTAGCTTGTCTCCACTCATCTCCGTTCGAGTCTCAAATGATCCGAGCGAGAAGTAAAAGACAGGGGGACATTCAATCCGGATTCTGTCGAATAAGTGTGCCAAACCTTTCGGCCATTTACTTGCAGCGTCAAATCTTATCGTGACCCGGAATGAGCAATGTCTAGCACTCTTAGGGTTACGACTTATTTGTGTCACTGTAATGCCACATTTTCCAGGCATGGGAAATCAGTCATAGATAGCGTCAGGTAAGTTGGGTATGTTTGAAGATGTTGACACTGCATCGGGCACTTGCGTGGAGCATTATGGCGCTACCAATCCATTTGGAGAAGATCTTTATTCAAGCTATGCTCTGGGCTGGGCAAGAACAGAGTTTCGATTCACAAGTTGGAGTCAAGATTGGTGGTAATTATTTCAGCTGCAAGGAAGAGTCTAGCCCGCCTTCCAGTGTCCCAATCTTTCAAGTTCAAGAGTCTTGAGCATCCTCTGGAGGAAGCCAAGCTGAGCCAGAGCGATCTATGTCAATTTTAATACAGTAATGAACCTGCATGGCCTAAGCGTGGTCGTCAACGGCCTTGGAATCGAATTTCGCCATCTTGCTACTGCTCTCAATGCGCTGGCCGCTGGGACGCTTTACCTTTGCTATCTTCGAGACCAGTCACGTCCTGAATGTGAATAACAGCCCTCAAAATGAGGGACCCCAAGCTCATCGACGAATTGGCCTCGTAAAGATTTGCTGCAGGGAAGGCACTTTTGCCAGTGAGCTTTCAAGGCCATCTCTCGCAGCCTGACAGTACGGGCTTGTTTGGCCTCGCTGGCTCTCTGGCTCTGGAGAGCAAAGCCGAAGAGGAGGCCTAAAATACCTCCCTTCCATATCAGGGCGAAGAGGACACCGCGCATAGCTGTATCAGTAGTGGACATGATCGGAAGTTGCTGATAGTAAGTGGTATCAGATGTATCGGGTTGTTGTTTGAATGCCAGATGGCTTAATAACGGGTTGCTAAAAAGAGACGTGATTGTATCTAGGCAACCAGTAGTCACACACATATTGGCATTGTGCTATCACCATAGGCTACTAGACCTTTTATGCAATCTTTACAGACCAGAGGTTATGTGTGCGGCCTTAAAAACCTAGGTCTTTGTCAGACGTCTTTGTGCGGTGGAGAAGAACAAAAGATTTTGGCCGCCTGTCTAGACGTATACAATGAATTATATGTATCAATGGGGTCCAGATGTCGCGAGCGGGTTGGTGGGGGTCACGGTAGGGACTGGAGTGCAACACAAGCTGATTTCATGACTTCAAATTTTGCTACTAATTTGACTATAGTATCGCTCTCGTTGGTATCCAAAATCCAGAAACCCATTCCAAGACAAAGGAGACGTTAGACCAAAACAGCATGACAAGGCCATCCAACTCCTATTCATATCACATACTATGTAGCAGGAGCCGGCTCAGGCTTCGTGTCGTCAGACTTCGCCTCACCCTTCGCAGCTTCAGGCGCCCTGGCGTCAGCCCTTACATCACTCTTCAACTCAGTAGCCACGGGCTCAGGCTTCTGCGGCAGCGCCTGCACCTCTTCCTTCCCCTCATTTTCCTCCGCGATTCGCGGCGTCACAGCCCCGCTACCAATCTTGGTCTCGGCGTCGCTCGGCCTCCTGGATCCGTTGAGCGTTTCCTGTGGGCTCTCCTGGACGCTCTCCTGGACGGATTCGAGCTTGAGACCGGCCACGGCGGCAGGGTTCATGCGCGAGTTGCGGTACGACGACAGCCTCTTTTCCACGATGCGGGTGATGTTGTTGTCCTGCAGCTGGTGGTCTGTAGCCAGCTCCTTGTTCATGTCGTAGTGCTTGATGGAAAGGCTGATGAGGAAGGCGACCGCGCTGATGCCAAGGTACACCCTATACACCCCCTGGAAGCCGAATACGTAGCCGTCGACGATCTTGGTCTTCTCTGGGGACTCCGGCATATCGATGAGCTGCACAATGAAAGCTTCGGCATTCTTGGCAATCTCCGCACCGTCGGGCAGATCCGTCCAAGACAGCTTGAGCGCCATTATGTTCTGGAAGGCGGAGCCGCCGATGCCCACGCCGAGGGCGGTGCCGAAGTGTCGTAGAAAGCCGTACATGGCTGCGGCGGCAGCTTCTTCACCATCGTTGCAGATGGCTTGCGAGGCAAAGTTTTGCGCGTTGAGAACCGCCCCGTGGCCGAAGCCCAGCAGGATTAGCGTCACAACCCAGATACCGATGGAGGTGTCCGCATTCCACATTGTGCTGAGGCCACAAGCGATCGTTGTAACTACCCAGCCTGACCAAATGGGCCAGCGGTAGCCGTTCCAGCGAGTGATCAAGACGCCGGTGATGATGGATCCCGGGACCAGGGTCAGCATGACCGGCAGGAGGGCCAGGCCTGTGTGGATGGGGGAATATTCCAGCACCGACATGAAATAGAAGGGGATGTAGTAGAGCTGGCCGAAGAGAACCAGGCCTTGCACCGCGCTACAAATGTAAGTGGAGATGGCGCTGACGTTGTAGAACAGCGAGTGTCTGAGGAAAGGCTCCCTTGCCATGTATTTCTCCCAGGCAGCGGTACCCGCCAGGCCAATCGTGCCGATGATCAAGGGTGCAATGGTGGCCGCGCTGGACCACTCGAACTGAGTGCCGCCCCATGAGATCGCAATGAGGAACAGCGTCGCAGAAACCATGAAGATAGCTGAGCCGACCCAGTCGACACGTGCAAGCTTCTGCCCCATCGTCTCGACTTTTGGCTTGAGCGTGAGAAGGAAGGGAATAGAGATGAGGCCAAAGGCACAGAAAGGGAACATGATGTAGAACACCCAACGCCAAGTGGTGTTATCGGCGATGGCTCCGCCCAGCACGGGCCCGACGCAGTTGCCCAACGCCCAGGCTCCCTGGACTGTTCCGTACCATTTCGGTCGCTGGCGGAGGGGAACGATATCCGTGAAGATGACCAGACTCAGAACAATGATACCTCCGCCGCCGATTCCCTGAACCGAGCGACCTCCCAAGAGTGTAGCAATATCCGGCGCAACGGCGCAAATGATGGAGCCGATTGTAAACATAAAAATGGAAAAGATTAAGAGGATCGGTCGGCCGAAGATGTCGGATATTGAGGCCAAGAATGGCATAGCGACTGATGTTGATAGCAGATATGCTGTGCCGACCCAGAAGCTCTGAGTGGCGGTTCCCCCGAGGTCTTCTACGATAGCCTGCATAATATTTCTGTCAGTACAATCGGGTGTCTGGAGAAGGCTATGGCTGAAAGGATTGTATGACATATGGATGGGGCCTTACACTAAGTGAAGTGACGATGATACAGGCGTCGAGTGACACCATGAAGCTGATGACACTCAGAGCGACCATGATCATTAGTTGGTGAGTCGTTGGCTTCCATTCTGTCTCTTGTCGAAGAGATTCATCAACCACCTCAAGCTTGCCTTCGGGCTGCTGCTTGCTGTCGCGTCGGAAGAGGCCCATTCTGATCCAGTGGTGAAGTGGAGCTGAAGGAGGGCGCTGTCGGCGGTGGAGATCATTTGGGCTTGTTCTTGATGACTTCTTGCAGGAAACAAACGTGAACTCAGATATCGTAGGTAATGACAGTTGTGTACAGAAGTGTACTAGGCAAGGGAACGCAAGACCAGATGCAAGTATCCTATAGACAATAACACAAATTATTGTCAAGATAGAGTGACGGAGAAGAGAAGCAGGTTGAGGTCTAGGATGTTCGAAATATTGCTGTGTAGTGGTCTCATGGAGGGCAGGTTCTGACGGGCAGAGACCTAGCCTGTTCTTATATCAGAGTCGAAGGGAATCATCGCCTGGAGGATCTCGCGGCTCCAATGGAGCCTTGGAACGGAGCATTCGAGGAGCACGCGTTGGAAGCAAGGAAAGCATTGGCTCTCACCAGAACAACAGCACCAACACTGTTGGTGTGGATTAGATGGGTGGGTACAGTGAGAAGGAGCCGACCACAACGTACATGGTTCTTGGCCCCCCCAAAAAAGAAACAAGGCCAGTCGCTCGGAGCATTTGGAGCCCACATGGGCGAAGAACAAAGCCTTGCAAGCCACAACCCTTGACTTGACCAAGGCCAGTGAGCGTGGCATCAGCATGGGAGTTGTGCCTTACCTAGGTCGAGAACGTCCTAGGCAACGAAGAGCCGATCGCTGATCGGCAGCGGGCCGCACGCTTTGGGGCATGAGAGACCAAACCCAAGCTCGAGGTTGGTGACCCAGATCGGAGCTAGCGCCTAAATGGACCAATGGTCTCACATCATTCCCAGCAACATGTGGGCACTTATTCCTCAAGCCGCAGTTTGCTGACCTGCAGGATCCTCCGCTGGTGCCAGGCCCAACGTGGCATCGAGCATGGGGCCGGATAGCCCAGCGAGGATAAAGGAAGCTGCCGTGTTGCCACGCCAGACCAACGCAGAATGTAACTATACACAGCCGCAAGTCCACTCACGTGCAGCTTGTGGTACCTGTTTCAGTGGTGTGGTGCGGGAGGATGTCAGATCTAGCCGATAAACGCGGACGCGCAAAAAGGACATTGATTTGTCGAGGACGGATGCTCGCTAGAGACCGAGATTGCAGCGTTTCGGGTTGGGCAAGGCTGCGGCACAGCGTGTTGCCTTTGTCTTTGCTGCATGGCTTGCTGAAATTGCAAACTTGCGAACTTGGGATAAATGGTGTGCGGCTGAGGCTGGGGGGTGGGACTGGCCAAGCTCTTTGCATGGCGGTCAAACAACCAACAGAAAACGCAGGCACAGTTGGTTGGGCCAGAATTAGCAGACAGAGTTTTGCCGTTGCCCACGACGTGGAGCCTGAGATCTGGAGACGTCAGTGTGCAGACTCAAGTGCCCTCGGTGGAGCGAGCCAGGCAGAGGTGCGCAATCATGATGGCGCGAGGCGCGAACGTTGCGTCGACTTTGGGGGCCAGCGGCGCAGGCCCGTCGCCCTGGGCAAAGGTGGGTGACATCGCCAATGTTCCCGGTACAGAAATATCTTCTGGATTCGAGTGGTGCCATACGAAATCGTACATGCGACGCCCCAAGGATACTGCGTTTAAGGGCTGAAGACTACAGCAAGCTGCTCACAACGTGACGGCAGCGGCGAGGCCCGTTGACAGGGAGCCATCTGAGGCCGGGGACTAGGAATTCAGAATGGAGACAATCTCGACCAAGAAGGAGTTACCATCGCTTTGGGTTCGAATGGAGGAGCAGTCGCCAGTCGCGGGTCGCGGGTCGCGGATCGCGGATCGCGGATCGCGGACGACAGTTTCATGGATCGTCCACGGCGTCGTTGATCAAGCCGGTGGGGGTTGTCGCCGCTGGTCTGGGCGGCGGAGGTGCTCGAGGCGCCAGCACATCGGCAGACCGCTCATCGCGCAGCAGATATGGGAGCCAACAGTGCGGTTGGTGCTTTGTTGGTGCTAAAACGCTGCATAATGGCGGATCAGTCGACGATGGAGTCATGTTGTTAGCTCGCTGCGGCACAGCAGCTCCTTCGGTGTCGCGTGGATCCACCCTGCCTGCTGTGCCGTTCGTTGCTGGGAAGTGAGGGCGACGCCGGGGATTACAGCCCGGGAACCTCGAGTCAAAAGCACAGCGATGACGGCGGGAGGAAGGCCAGGCGTACCGTGGGATGAAATCCAAGAGAATGTGGCGCAGATGACCCTAAGCGATGAGGTCAACGAGTATGCGGAAGCTGAGTTTGAAGGCCGGGCAGAGAGACATGAGGTTGCATGTGCGCAAAGCCAGGAAGCGCGAGCACGGGCGCGGTTGTGGTCCGAGCTCCGAGCTTCTCTCCGTCCCCAGTCAGTCCAATTGGCCCAATCCAGTCCGGCGGGCGACTCAAGCTCCACTTTCAGGGCGGGTTCACAGCACCAAGACAGGGGGCCAGCTCCTGTTCTGGGCATCCGGCCACAAAGAGACCACCTGAAGGACGGTCAGCCAGCCTTCCTCTTCTTCGCTCCCGCGTTCAATAGGGTGCCCTCCTCACGAGCACAAGTGCATTCCTACATTGTATGTGTGTGTGTGTGTGTGTGTGTGCGTGTACTACCCCAAGAGAATTTTGTACAATATCTGTCGGCTGTCTCGGAAATGTCATGCTGACCATCATTCGTTCCCATGTTTCTCGCTGACTACGTGATGCACCGTATTATCACTTCGGTACACGGGCAAGTTGGGGGTTATTTGACGACGAGCTGCTGCAAGCCGCGCTTAAGGAATCGTAAGAACCCACAAGCGTATGCACGTCTCTAAAAATAACAATCCTGGACCCTACACACACAGTAGAGCAGACTGCATGCCGGCATCTCATCAGCCGTGTCTTTCTGCCGTCATTCGGCACCATCTCTTCTCCGTGGCACATTGCACAGCTCAACGCCCACGAGGCTGTCACACCAACCACTAGCTTGCAGCGAGCAACGAACTCCCCAGGTTGCCCACTGGGACAAGCCGCGTCTCTTAAAGGGCAACCTCCTACTGCTACTGCTATGCGATGTGTAACATAATTGATGCTTGCGTGCTACTTAGTATGGAATGGAAACCGCGTGGCCCGTCCACGGTGCACGGAAGTATGCATGAAATGAATGCTTGGCCCCGCTCAACGAGAACAATTGAGCTAGCTTCTCCCATGTTTCTGGTCGTTCTGTAGCACCACCCTAAAGGGACACCATCTGTGTCTGGTGTATCTTCGAATTAAAAAACCAAAGCAGAGAAAACTTGCTGCAATACAAAATCTATACAAAATGGAGCGGGGAGCCCGTCGGGCAGGAAATTAAGAATGTACAAGTGTCACTCGTTTCGTAGTGTGCAACGAACATGGGTATAACAGTATTCCCAGCATGCCGTGCACTATCCACAGTAGTCCACGATCATGACTTTGCCGTCTCGTCTCCGTACGGAATTGCGGAGCTGGAGTCCCCGTGCGTAAACATAGGCAGGCAGACTAGTATCGGTTAGTCTTTGGTATAAGGCGAGCAAACGTCTTGGCCCTCTCCGGATTTGCTGACATTTTCTGGTTCATGTTCATGGCGTCCCCGAGGCCCTTGGCAAGCCGCTCCACGTCTTCAAATGGCCCGCCGAAAGTCTGCCCGTCACTCGTTCGAAACGTAACGTCCGGAGAGGGCCCTTTTCTCAGGTTCCCGGACTCCGGAGGAAACGAGCGCCCAAGAAAAATTAAAAGGACAGCAAAGCGCGCAGTTCAACCAAGTGGGATGCAATTTGCTTCGCTATGTCTACTATCTGGGTAATATCAAGGCTTGCTGATTCGTATTTGTAGGTTCTTTCATATGTAGCTTTTTGTGTTCTGTCCCGTTGATGTATTCCATTGGATGATGGTGAGTCCGTTCGCCTTCACGGTGTAGATGGTACATACAGTTGGAAAAGAAATGCTGATCATCTTTCTGAGATGCAGCATGGTCTAGCCCTACATAGTTTCAAAACTACCTGTTTTTGCGATGTATTTCCAAATTTGCGCAACCTCATTGCGGTAGATCTAAGACCAAAAAGTGTGCATCGCAAGACCTGTCCTTGACGGGATTCTTATACGTCTCTTCGGTCATGTCCATGATCTGATGGATTCAAACGCAGTTCAAGACAGCTCTGATACATACAACAGATGGCGTGAGTCTTAAATCAAGGTGGCTAAACTCACATGAATTGTAGTACGAAGACAGGAACCAAGAAGAGGAGCGTGTTGTCATGCCTACCAGGGGGAAGGGGGGTTTTTGTATAGGTGCTGCAACCAAGTCAATAGAATTACAACATAATAGCAATGTTTAATCAAGGTCTCGACAGTATTATTAAAGTTGTGTCTATCCTAACTTATTTATTCTTGACATAAAAACACTCTTAACATAATATTAGCCCTTAATATAGCCCTAAAAAAATACCTAAATACCTCCTTGTCCCCAACCTAACTATTTATTAGCTTTCTAGTAGCTTAACTATTTATTATAAGAGGATCTATAAAACTATAAAAATATCTAAAAATAGTAGTAGATTTAGAGTAAATAAGGTTTAAACTAGTAGTTTAGATATTAGCTAATATAGAGATAAAGCTAATATTATCTTGATATAATATTAACCTCTTAATATAATTTATTTCTAACAGACTATTGTTAGTATTTTAATAGTATTTTGCTGTAATATTAAAATTTTGTTTAAATCTTGAGATTATTGTAAAAAATGTGTATATTGTGTGACCCAGTCAGTAACCCCCCGTCCCCCTGGTAGGTGCTTGCTATGTGAATAGCCAATACGCATTAACTGATCTCTCTCTTTCACCTTCACTGTCTCTACCAATTCCATGTACCGTTTTCCCTTCTTGGTAGTCGGATGCGTCTAGTGCAGGGAGGTCCATCCCGTGACCCTCCACATATACGGCAAAAGCCGTTTGGAAGGACTACCAGTTGAGTGTAGGCTAGAAAATTGGGTTTCACAGCGCAACGATTATGGTGCGATCACCAGCATTGATGCAGCAAGATACAGCACGAGGAAGTCAATTCCGTTGTGATTCCTTAAGCATCCATCAATAATTCTTGATTTCCTGTTTCTGTCTTTATTCTGTCATGATGCTTATTTCTGAAAACTAAACGAGTGACGGAAAAGAGTGGCAGAGAAATGAAGGGGGAGCCCAAGTGAACACTTCAACCATCCAAAACTGCATAATTGATCCCTATCAGCAATCAATATATGGTCGAGGTGCTGGAGACTATCTCAAGCGTGCAAATGCCTTGACATCAAGCCTGTAAACTCAGCACATACCGCACACAGCGGCTTGGAAATAGCCTTGCATCTCTCACCCAATACGAGCAGTCAAGAAGCGCGGAGCATTCACAGCCGCCTCAGTCTGGTAAGAGAAATGTCCGGGCAGGATGACGAGTGTGCCGAAGCACACAGCGTCTGTTGCGGCGCAGTATACCTCGGTCTTAGACGTTGGGAAGTTGGGGATGCGGCCTCCGTTCTGCAGGTTCTTGGTGTACCCGAACAGCACGACACCCTTGATCTGGTTCTGGATCGCCGAGCCCAGCTCCGATATCGATGCTGCCATGACGGCGGTGCCCTGACTATTCCGCCGCCGCCCCACGTCAGCACTCGATTGGACGGCTAGTCAAGTTGTGGAGGAAGATCAGGATTATTTTACCTGTATCCGCCTGCAACGACGGCCGAGTTGGGGCACTTGGTGTTAGCCAGTGTGAACAGCCTCTTGGCCTCGTTGATAGCGGCCCGGCTGGTGCCCTCGGGCAGGGCGTTGGAAGCCAAGTCCGCGATGTATGGCCCACCAACTCCCTGTACCCAGACCTGAGAGGTGCCATACTGTCTCTCAAGGGCGTCCGCAACGGTGGGGCCTGCACTTCCTCCCTAGTTTGTTTTTCCAAGTCAGAAGAACCCGTTTCAGAATTCTGGATGGGAAGTGGCTTACCATATTTCCCAGCTCGGTAGAAGCGCGAGCAAAAATGAAGATCACCCTAGGGCATGCAGAGCTACTACCAGACTGAAGCTCGTCGCGGGTCAGGCCACTCTGGCGGACCTCGAGATCAGCGACCCGCGCGTCGACTGTGATCTCAACGGGGCCTTCGATAGGAGCAGCGGCCACGAGGGCGGCGCAGAGAGAGATGATAGCGAGGAACTTCATTTTTGAGTCTTTTCTGAGCTTTGAGAGGCTAAATTTTGGAAAGAAAATGCCTTGCCAGTTTTTGGGCTTGGAGCGAGAGAATGAAGGCTTCAGGACTGAGGCAGAGCTTGAGTCTGACGATCAAGAGACTCGATCTATTCTTTGAGGGATATTCGGAGGCCATTTATATTATTTGAGATTCTCTCTTCTGTCCGCATCTGCGACTTTTCGTCTACTTGAAATCGCTGTGAAATTCTTTGCGTGTCTAGGTAGTCCGCCATTCAACGTCTTCTGATGATTGGAGGCCCAGTGTTACCCACCACCTCTCATGCTGTAGGAATCCTCGTGAGACCCATCTGTCCAGTCGCATCTACAAAACATATTCATTGTCAGTGGCCCAGTCTTGGCATGGTGGAAGTTCCAAGGAAAGTGTATGTCACACTAGGGCCGCCGTTTCGCGACAGAGCATCGAATTGGGGAATGGTCGGAAGCGCCTCCGCTGACCCTCTTGGTTGCAACCAATTCGAGAGCCTCGGGACAAGACCCTCGACAACAAAGCAGGACATAACGACGAATTGCAGGATGAGGGGAATATGCCGCAGGAGAACTAGAATGATGCTGATGGGCTGGGTCGAGTCAGGCGTTGGCCAATGGAGCGTGCCAGTGCCCAAAGAACAACACCTATACCCCAGAACAGTCAACAGCCTCATTGGACGACGACAGATACTACTCGATCTGCCAATGTCTCAGTCATCATCGCCATGGCTGGTTCCGAGGTCATTCAAAGGCTTACACAACAGCATAATCCTCTCTTCTTCAACACCATTTGCCAGCTATCCTGGTATTTCGGTAAGACATGGCGGGGTGAGAACAGTGGTGTCGCCCAAACAACTCTTGAACGGAGAGCCTCGGCTTCGAGGGGCATTTATGTCTAGTCCGATCTGACTGTGAGATTCAATTAGCTTTTGCAGCCGACCGAGGTTATTTACGACTCTGGTCATACCAAAATTGGTTAAGGATAGGGAGACAAATGTGTGTTGTCTTCCGCGAGCATCCTGATCGAGATTTACGGCACAGAGCCGCCTACATATGTAGCCCAAAGTTGTGCTTTTCGAGTGTTAGTGGTGGAGGTGTAGCACTCGTGCTGCCATGCAAGCTCTATATGACCAAGAGAAATCTAAGATTGATGCTGTAAATGATTCAGGGAGTACAAGAAATCAAACTGCAAGGGCAGTTGATTACCAAACGAGGTGGGAGGCTGATGTCTGCCCAGGTGGGTACCGAGTTACTTCTAGACCGTGTTATGACCAATAAACTCAGCTGTTCCATTCGAACAAGTGCTTGAAGCATCGGGAAATGTCAGTTGTTGTTCATATTCTTGAGCTACATGTAAGGTCGCCATAAGCCCCTAAAGCAACAGTCCTGGCGGTGGTACAACATTTGGTATAGTATGGATAGTACGGGCTTTTAAACTTACGCACACGGGTTGTTTCAAAACCTACGAACTCTATATGATTCCCTCTTGAGGGCAGCAAGCATATCATGAGTATTTTTTATAGCATTTGATCAGGCCTAGATTGATGATCAATGTCAATTGACCATCCTTGACCAGTTGGGGCTAATGGGTCACACAACAGCAGAACAGGAAACCCACGAGACCTACTCCGAGCTTTTGAGGGGTTTCATTGGCTAATCCGCAGCGTTGTGCTGCATGTGTTGACACAGCAGTCCACAACTCGACAACAACGTGAGCCAGCGTTCCTGATTGTACCGCGGTTGGGGGGCTGGCGAGCCGCTGCCTCGATTGGGATTCGAAGGATCTACAACACCCTTATTCATTCGGTCTCGGCTCCCATGTGCTGCTGATCAATCCCACTTACGGATAGGTCAGCATCTCCAACAGCAGACACCACGCAGGATTGAAGACCTGCCAGAATGGCGTTGTTTGCGTGAAGAGCAAGGCCAAGCCAGTACTGACTCTCCACACTGGGTTAATCGATGTTGACTCTAATTAGACATTAGTAGCCCTGGTGTCAACTGGCCTCATGCCAACTAGCCAACTGTGCACTTGTTTTGTGCAAGGCAACACTTCCATCCTCCTGCACGACTTTTCAATGTGGCTGCGATTTCTTGGCACAGCAGTTAGCATGGCAACCGATATGCAGGCGTGGACAGACACGGCCCTCTCGTGACCCGACTTAGCATCTAGCCATCAAGCGATTTCTCTGTCTCTGTGCGGCGTCCCTCCGACCGCCAAAATCGCCCGGGAGTGGTGCATGAGTGGTGTGTAAGCGTTCCGATCCTGCACAGTCGAGTGAACTGGGCCGCTCAGTGTGGTTACGAGATGAGCACTCTGAATGTAGGGGGCCGAATGGCGCAGCGCCAGCAATGTGATCCAGTGTGAACACGCTCGAGCATCCTAAAATTTCTTTGGGGGCCCTCTTCCAACACATATTGGGTGCCATTCTTCCCAGGCTTGTGCAGGTCAGCATCATGCTTGCCTGGAGTGGAGTGGCCGTCCAACTGGCCTGGCTTGTACTACCTTCAAGCTCTAGCTCTTCATGAGTATGTATTTTATGTAGAGCTTAGATTAGCGTGTAGACCTCGTGTTTAGAAAAGCAATGACGCTTGGTGGTACCTAGGTAACTATTCTGTCGGAAGCCTTGTTGTTGATTTGTAAACCTCAGCTGCCCACCTTATGGGTATAATCATCTAGAGTACTTGACCTGCATGCGTCAGCCTCTGAAGTCATCTCAGGCGCTCTTGTCCGTAGCCTCAGGCTGTATGGCATGTATCAAACTGTCATGAGCGAAAGCTTTATCATCTTGGCAGAGAAAGCTGGAAGGCAAGTCCCGCATCCCTCGATCCATATCTCATCGTGACAGTTAGGCCGATGCTCAAGTGCTATCGAATGAAGTTTGAAACAGCACCATCCAATTTCAATTTTCGAGTACACAGCTGATTGTCATACTTTCCAAGTCTCCGTGACTAGTATACTCAAGCAGTACGTTGCAGATGCTTCTATGTCGATCGCGTCATTCACAGTAACGTTTGTGCCATCATTACAGAATCTTCCGGTACTATATGAGATGGATGAGACTGCTCCTCAGCAGTGTGCATATTGAGTGTAGCGAAGATTGAAGTGATGGGCGTCTGGAATTGCTTCCCAAAGATGAATTCATAGTGACAGTAGCTCAAAAAATGAAGAATTTGGTCCATCTAACGAGCGCGATCCCCAGCCAGGCAACCAGCACTGGCATGTTAGGGCTACTGGTTCTGAAACTGGGGGTGTCACAAACGGTCCGTTCGGCTCGATGGGTTCGGGAAGAAACAACGCTCCCGTCGGTGCGTGATTCGAACCTTCGACGGCCCCGACTAACATACGGGGTGGTCTTATACCACTGCGCCACTCAGGCTGGGTCTGACGCTTCTTGAGGCGTCGAGTGGTGCGATCGGCTTGTTGATAAGTGGCGCGCTGGGCGTCCATCTGATGTTTTGGGGTTGGGTTTTGGTGAAGGCAAGCTTCTCAAGTGAATGATTGACAAGCTACTAGTACAGGCATTGCGCCATGCCCCCTTCACTATTCTCTCAGGCCAGTAAGGTGGAAACCATTGTATAGGCCGCTGCTGTCCACAGTAGCCTGTCAGATAAATGCGTCCAGGAGCAGTAGCACGGCACCACTTGCAAGTCAAGGCATTGATGGCTGAGCCGCTAGAAAGATCACAACTACGATGTGACACATCCTGTCGTTAATGTGTTAGCTAACGCTGTGATCGAGACATTGAGATTGAGCACGAGGACAGAGGAGGGAAGCCAACATTTGAACATTGCACCCAGACACTTGGGAATTGCAGGAGTAGAAACGTCATATGCACGTTTCACCCCAATTTCCTCTGATGGCTTGAGGGGACACAGGAAATCGATAGAGCCATTGTTAAATCGTCCTTGCTCCTTCGCAAGTCGAGCCTTTGTTCAATGTTAATGTAGACGACCTTCGTGGGACGACACCGCAATGATGAGACGGCACAAAAGACACAAGCTCATTCAAATTCATTCTAGCCGTCCAGTTTGACAGCAGCTGATCTCAATATCATTCTCGAACTGGAACAGTGAGCCGATCCGCTACCTTGGACGCGCCTCTGAGTCCAACACACCCAACCTCAACTTGGTCGACGAGTTCGAGCCCATTCTTAATTACAACGATATCTTCATTCCTGCTCAAGACGATTTCCTTGCCGTCGGAAATTGTGGAACATATCACACGCCTGGACCCTGCAATCCACTCATGTGGTAAGAAAAAGTGCCGCGTGTACTTGGTCAGTCCGTTGGTGTTGACAATTTCGAGGTCCACCGAGCAGATCCATGACTTCTTGTCGATAAAGATGAGTCTCTTGCTGGATGTTACGGCCAGTATGTGCCGCGAGCTTTGTGACATCCGCTAATTGAAACTTGCGCGTCATAGAAGGCCGCTCTGCTCCAGTCAAGACAAATGTGGGCATCTTTCCACTCTTGTCATGATTTCCTGCCTTGTACCAATAATCCCTTTGTGGATGGTTCTCCGTCATAACGTCAAGTAGCCCATCCACTGGGAGGTCCTCCAACATCTGGCATAAAAAGTAGCGTGTGTAACACATCATACATTCCCACTGCCAAGGTGATTGTTCTCGTGCCGTGGTGGTAAACGAGCGAACGGCATTCAGATTGTCCCAGAGACAGATTTTGACCTCTTTGCCATCGAAGCATACAACGAGAGCGGGATTCGATGGGTGTTGGAACCACTTTCGAGTGTCCGTACGGGATGCCTTCTTTTTGCTGAGTACATATGTGTGTCCCGCATGACCCCCAAATGGCAAATTCGGCTTCCATATGACTACCTACAGCGGCAATCAACCAAAGATGACGGATTGGGAGCCTAGTTGGGAAGCCTTCTTCACTAAGAATCTAAGATTCGCACTTGGCCTCGAGATAGAAGCCAAAGGTCACGTTTGACGAATTGGATCCAGCAATTTTTGACAAGGTGATACCACGCCTGCTTAGACCACTCGAGACTGGGGAACGCTCGGTGAAACCATCCCTCGTCCACGGCGACCTCTGGTACGCCAATTCCGGGATTGACCTCGACACAGACCAGCCTCTTGTTTTTGATGCGTGCTGCTTTTATGCCCACAACGAATGTTTGTTCATCACTCCTCAATAGCCTGCGGTCTCACAGTGCTGAAAGTGGCAAGACGAATTTGGACAGTGGATGCCAGCATGCAACAGGTTCGGTGAGGAATACTTGACAGCCTATCACTCTTTCGTACAAATATCGGCGCCCGAGGAAGACTACAGGGGAAGGCTAGACTTATACAAACTGTGAGTCAGGCAAAGCCGAGACCACTCCATGCCTTGGAAAGTTACTGACACTGTGACACAGAGTTAGGCGATTCAACACCCACGTTTCTGCTCTAATTAAAGATAATCAAACACTAAGAGACAGTCAGTCCCCACCGAAACATGTCAAAACGCTGAAGAAGGGCTCCACATCTAACACTTTAACAAGAATGCTTGGGGACATGAGGGACCTTGTTCAACAGTACGGTCAATAATGAAAGATGTCGCTGTTGTACGTAGAGCACGTTGCTCGCACAATTGGAGAAATCCTCAAGCCAAAGGTGACAAGGAGTGTGCGATGCCATAATCAGCCGATCATGTCGCCAAAACCGCGTTCAGACATCATCACTACCATATCACAAGTGTTGGGAAGAGTATCTTAATTTTCAGATGATTTTGACCTCTCTACATGTGTGCCTGAAGATCATTCCAGATCCTGTGGGCCGAAACGCCCTTTCCATGCAACCCGCCAGCAGAGGTCGACCAGCCTGAGGAAGAATGCTCTTTCCAAGCTCAAATACCCAGAGACCAAAACGCCAGAACACCAAACATCAGGCCCACAAGTGTGCAGCAAAACATGACGCTATGCCTACCAGGGCCTCCCAATAACTCTTGTACCAAACACCGACCGCGATGATTTACTACTTATTCAGGGTCCTGCCCGGGCCGGTATAATCCCAAGGAACGTATGCGCTCGCCACGGGGCTTGGGCGCAGGGCCGCCTCCGCAGGTTGTCTTGTGGCGTGCAGCTCGCGCTGTTGCTGAACCAGAGGCTTGGCGTAGAAGGCTATGTCACATGTTAGACCAAGCATCGGTGGCAATGTGATGCTGAGTAGGGAAATCAGCACTCACCAAGTCCTGCAACAGCAGCGACTGAGACGATTCTCGCTGACAAAGGCAGTGCCTTTAACCTGGATGCCCTAGTGACAGCTGGCTGGATTGAAGGGTAGTCGAACTTTGGGAGGGCCGAGCCGTATGAGTTGGTAGTCATGATGGGCTATTTTATACTCTCTTTTTTTCTGCAGCGGTCAAGTGCCGTGGATTTTGTCTTGCGTTGATGGAGTATTTTTTAAGAGGAGATGGGTGATGATGGTCTGCTTTCGACGTCTCGAGAGCACCACCCTGAGCAGAAACCACTTAAATATCTGAAGACATGCCCCGGTATTTCACCCGTTCACATGGGCGCTCATCCCGTCGACGCGCGACAGCAAGCCCCCGTGCTGGGCTGGTTGGGGCGTGTCACAAAGTGTCTCGCCGGGCCCGAATGGCATGATGGGTTACGGGTGCTCATATGTTGGGTGGCATGAGCCCTGCCCATGGTGGAGCCACCCGCTGCGCAGCCCGAGGCGGCGCCAAGGCCAGCTGTGCGACATCATTTCCCGCCTGCAAACCCAACGCACGCAGATTCGAACCCAGATCAGACTGGACACCAGAGGCGTTGCCCGGGGTAGACGACGGGGGGGCTGACCATCTCCGCATTCCTGATTTGATCCAGATCTGCCATGTCTTTAAGGGGCGGGGCCTGCCCTCGCAGCCTCGATGTGCATTATTAGATGGTGCGAGAAGTGGGATGTTCATCGGCACGGGGTATTGGGGTTGTGTGCATTTCGCGGGGGGTTGCTGGGTCCCGGGAATCCCAGGGACTCGCCACGGCCAATGCTGTGGCCTCCGGATTATTCTCGTGACATCTGAGGACAACACTCACTGCATTGCATCACTGCTTTGCACACATTTCTTGCTTTTCTCCTAGCATGAAATCATTGTGATTCTCATGGTCTACGGTATGTTCCTGTTTCTTTCTCCTTCTACATGTTTTTCTGGAAGGGGCCAAGGCATTGCATTCCATCCCGCGGTAGCGGCGAGCGGTAGGTTGAACTGGAACCTCGCACCAAAACAATCAATAACTGGACCGAGTATCGATTCACTCGCGGAATCTCTCATTTCAGAACGGGGCTTTTCATTGGTAATTTGATGCTCTACAACTGCATTGGTCTTCTCACACTACACCGTTACCACGAGTAGCAGCACTCTCGGCTGGCAAGTGTCGCAAACATTTCTGGCCTCCTCGCCCGGCAGTAGAAGAACCGCAAATACGTGGCACTCAGCTTTTTTCTTGATTGCAGCCCATTCATTCACCTGCATCTAATCCGCAGGTTTACTTCACCCCTGTGGCAAAAGGCATTTGGTGATTCGAGTGGCGGATGCAGAGCGACCAGAGCGACCAGAGCGACCAAGCGACACCCTGTCAGCCTGTTCAAAGGCAGGACGAGTATCGACAACATGGACTGGAACACCCTGAACACCCTGGACTGTAATGCTGTGCAACCACTCTCGCGAGGTAGACCGAACGCCTAGTCGAGTTCGACAACACCAAAGCGGCAGGCTTGTTCTGAAGAGCGACCGGTGCGGTGCAGCCGCGGCCGGCGAGGGCTGATTGTAGATTAAGAAGCTCAGCTATTTTTCCCGGCAGGAAACATGATACTACTGTATCCAATCGCACTCAGCACCAATACTCTTGAGAGTCCAAGCTCAGAAGCTGCACAGAGCTTCAGTATTCGCAGGTTTCAGGGTCCAATGCGAAATGCCATCCGAGCCTATCTCGGTGCCCAAGTCTGATGCCGGCGTGTTCACCTTGGCCAGCCCGTCCAGTTGGGAACATGTGTCACAACAGCAGCGCTGGTGATGCGGCAGGTGGGCTACTTGAATTATCTAGCATGGAATATGCTGCACCTACTTTTGTGACCAATGTCACCCGTTGATTCACGGGCGGAATCTGTGAAGTCGGATAGCAGCTGCAGGTAACAGGTCAGTTTTCAAACACGGCCCGGCAGTGTCGAGGCCGGCTGCACGCTTGATCCGACCCCGGGGTCATTCGTGCTCGAGCGACCTCGGGAGTTATGTGATGGGCATACCATGATATCCGGTGTAACAGGCAGAGTTCAAGTCGTCAGTGCAATGTCGTGCCTGGCGTTGCGCGGCCAGTGTACGCCTGCTGGACTGCCCAATCAAGGAGGCCCGGCATCCAAGGATGGATAGGATGTACTGGTCAGACCTCTGCGCAGTGTAATGCAAATGTCTCTGCTTCGCCTGAGCTTCCAGAAAATTCCCCGAAACATCGATTGGCGTTGGTCAGCTGGGGCCGGGGGGACACGGGGCCAGGCAAGTATCCGTCGCTGTGCATACGTCAGGCGGTGGGTGCCTCTCTCGCCGGACACGTTTTGGGCATGCGGAGCGCAGAGAAAACAAATGGAAACCGTTGTGCACGAATGCTGTGTAAATGTATGTAAAAGGGCGACTGGGCCCACAGAGTTTCTGCATTGTTGACTTGGCTTTTTGGGCGGGTCAGATGCATCTTGCAGATAAACGACCTGGTCGGATTTTCCTGCCTGAACAACACGCCCACGCACGATACGAGCAATATCAAGTGGTACTCGGACACGTTTTCCCACATGGGATTTCCCGAGACGCGATCACCTACAGACGTCTATCATTACTTTTTCCTGACTCCGCCCTGTCCATTTTGGGCACTCGAGGTCGGATATACAGATTATGTATGATGCTTTCTCCCCGGCCCAAACATCTTCGCCAACCTGCATGCAGCCTGCGAGCAACTGAACTGACCAAACACCGTTGACAGACTCGAGCTTGGGTGCAGGCGACGCTTTATTGATTGACCCATGCGTCTGCATCTGCACCGTTGCCGCCCTGCCGCCGTCGCGAACACCAACCAGCAGCTGCTGTTGGTCCGACCTTGCATCTCGATATTGGATCAATCACATCACAAGGCGCTGTCATCTCTCGCACTCGAAGGTCGCCCCTCGCAGCGAGATTCCCCACACGCAGGTCAGCATTTGTCCAACCTGAAAGTCCTCAATGTCCTGTGTCTCGTGTGTCTTGTGTTTCTCTGTCTGCCCGTCTGTCCGTCATTTTGCGCCTGCAGACGCAAGGTTTATGCAGCCGGCCAGATTACCAAAACGAATGAATACATACGCACATTTGGGGATCGCTTACAGATCGTTGACCACAACTAATACGGTCCCTCTGGACGGGAGAGGCTCAAGTGCTGAGTGGTCAGGTACACTAACCAGATCACCAGGGCCAGGGCCAGGTTGTCCAGATCCAAGGGTCCACCTAAATCGACTGGAGCTACCCCACAATCCTGGTCCTGAACTTGCAGGAGTAGGTCGCAGTCGGTCGTAGTCGCCCGGGCAAGCTCGAGCTCCCAAGAGCTGCGTTGGACCTCCAGTCTTGGCGGCCTAGGGAAAGGGATCCGTTTTGCAGTGCCCACCCAACCCGCCGCCACCCCCCCCGACTTCCGCTCGGGCCAGCCCAAGTTTGCGTGCATCCGCTGCGTGCGTGTGACGAAAGCTCCCTGGAGCCTTGGGCTTTGACGAGTCTCGAACCCTCTGAGCCTCGAGCTCTGAACAGTCGACGGCTGGAAACGAACCACTTGCTCCCTCGCCCACATCTCCGACCACACATCCATCCAACGGCCGGCCAACCCGCACCCGTCACTTCGATCCCTTGGTTCGAAAGCTGCCGTCACGTCACCTTGTCTGCGTCTAGCGCCTGCCTCATCCACCAGTCTCCAGATCCGGATCTGGGTGGTCGCGGCGAGCACCCGGAGCTTTGGAAGCTCAGCCGTGAAGCCGCCGGCAACACCCATGAACACTTGGGCCCCTCCGAGACTCGTTGACGACTCTACACGAGCTGTATTAGAAATAGACCCAACTACCACTTACGGTGAATATCCACCGCACAGCGAGCATATCCTCTGGTGCGCGTGCCCCATTCACCACTTCCGCCGCCAACTTTATCCATCTTGTGCCAGGCGCCCTTCGAGCGCCTTTCGCCGCTTCGCCTCGCTGGCCCAGCCTCGAGCTGTGCGACCGACCACGAGCTTCCGCTTCTGATCCGGCACCCGGACCCTCGCATCCAGTCCTCGAACCGCACCTTCCTCACCGTTTCTCGCGTGACTAGCCTGTTCGCTGGCACAGTTGGCATCGGACCCCGCCTCCGCAAACTATCACCATGGACGACATATCAGACGGTCATTCTTCCTCTACCGCAGCCATGTCTGCTGCGGCCGCAGCACAAGCTGCCCATTTCCTTGTCCAGAATCTCTCCTCCGTCGACACGATATCCCGTTCCACATCTCCCGGCGTGCCTATTTTGACCCCGGACGAGGACGACAAGAAGCGATACCGCCCACGGACGTTCGCCTATTTCTCTCAGCTGCCTTTCGCTGTCGAGGAGGATCACGAGCGCGATGAGGCCCTGCAGGGCATCCTCAAGAACCTCTACATTGCTGTCAAGGCGGAGGATTTCGCTCCTGGTGCGATGCACTGGACTAGGGAGCTACAAGGATGGTTGAACCTCAAGTTCGAGATGGTCCGCGAGCTGCGCGCCACCCTGGCGCAGCTCTACTACCACCTTGCTCTGGCACCCGGCCTCGACAGCAACACCGCGGATCGTTTCACCAAGATGGTCATTACTCTTACCAAGTATGCAATCACCTCCACGTCCCTCTTTCTCCTCCCACCCCTATAACACTATAGGCCTAAGACTGTGCTGGACTCCTGCTCACGCGTATTTTGAACAGGAAGAAGACCTACTTGAAGCCGGGCGACGACCTATACCTCGACTGGCGGCCATTGTGGAAGGAGTTGAAAGGTCTTGTCCTGCCTTCAGAAAGCGCCGCGCACCAGTCAAGTAGAAGAAAGAGTGGAAGGCACTTGTTGAGGCTAGCCATGCACGCGCAGACCTATTTCGACCCAAGCGATCGACAGGAGATGCTGGGAGAATTCCTGCCTCTGTTCAGTACCTCCGACCTATCCTGCGCATACATCGCAACAGCGGCGATCAATGTGCTGGTTCCGACTGCTCCGTCCTTGCCCTCGCAGCCACTTTCTCAGCCTTCCGACTACCTGCCCACATACTTCCACCTGTGGTCGCTCATGACGAGGTCCAAGTCTTTTGACATATTCTTCCTAGACGTCTACTCGCGCATAGCAAGAGACTACCTCAGCTGTACCCATGTACCGTACACGGAGCACGGGATATTCACCAAGGACCAGTCAGACCTCATCTTCACTGCCATACTTCGTCTCACTGAGGTCCCCGTGGGTCAGGCCAATTCCCCATATACCGCCCTTGACTATTCCATGGGCGCGGCCGTGTTTCTAGAGAGAGACAAGAAACGACACCCAGTACCGCACATCGTTGCCAGATGGATCGTGCACTCTTTGTCTCCGAAGTGCCTCAAGGCCGAGAGCTCCGTCATGGCCAGCCTTGAAGGGCTGATTGAGTCTATTGACACTTTTTTCCATCCGTCAAATCAAGGCTCATGGACGAACTTCTTGGCACAATTCGTCTTCTTCCTCACACACGGCTTCGTATCCAGATGGAACCGTGAACAGGTTGGCGAGCTTGACACACCCGCTGATCGGAAGATCAACCCAGAGCTCAGGAAACGGTTTGTCCTCGCACTCAAAGAGGTCACCTTCATGGGTCTCTTTGCGAAGAGTATGAAAGCCGTCAGTTACTACACCAGCACATTGCAGTGGCTGGCCTATCTGGAGCCAGACATCATACTACCTGGTGCGCTGCAAAGATTCTACCCTAGTCTACAGGGGCTGGTCGAAGTCCACCGCACAACATCTAGCTTGAGTGGCCTCATGATGATTGCAAATGTCATGTCAAAACACAAGGGCTTCAGGTGTCACCTCACAGCATTGTTAGCCTTAGCATTGCCTGGCATCGACGCCAACGACTTGGGCAAGACACAGTACACGCTCAGCTTTATACAGAGTATCGCATACAGTATTCCATTTGTGCCGCTAGTCAAGGAGGGCTCTGAGGTTCGAGACACGAGCCTTGCTGTGCAATGGGTCCAGAGCGAGATGGACCGCATGGAGCGCGAAGGTCAGGATGTCCAGATCAACTATCAGGAAGAGTTGTCAGATGAAGACGAGGCGAACATCGTCCGCTCATCCACTGCTGCCTTTGGGGAGTTTGTCCTCACATTACTTGGCAAGGTTTTCACTCTTCTGGAGAACCTTCCCGACGCATCACAAGTCCGCGCCAACTCGCCCGAGGATAATGTCATCAACACCCTGCCTGCAGCACTAACCCCGCTGTTTGCGTCGTTGTCGCCAGAGCTCTTTGACCAGGCTTTGGAAAAGGTAGCGGCCTTTGTGTCGTCTCATGTTGTGCATCAGGCCAGAGATGCCATGGCCTGGATCTGCAATGCCCTTTGCAAGGTCAATCCAGAGAAGACCCTCAAAGCGTTCATCCCCATGCTCATCGTCAACATCCGTAATGAGATCGACTACAATGGTGCGGCGTCAGATCGCAGCAGTGGAACTGATGTGTTGCCACGAGACCGCGCTCTTGTATGGCACGTGAGCATGCTGAGCATGACGGTCGTTAATGTCGGCGCCGAGGTTCTCAAATACAAGACAGAGCTATTTGACATCGCCCAGTATATGCAAGACAAGTGTCGCGGCATACCGACCATACACATATCAAATTACATACACCACTTGCTACTGAACCTGACTCATACGTACTCCGTCGACACCAATCTGTACGAGCCAGAGGTTATCAAGAGGGGCTTGGATGTCGATGACTGGGGCAAGACAACGTCCCCTGCAGACTTGACCATCAAATGGCACCGACCATCTACCGAGGAAATACAATTCGCCGTCGAACTCTTCGAGTCCCAAGCCCACGGTGCATCTGAGAGGCTAGAATCGCTAATGAGTGACCAAACCCCTGTTAGCCGCAAGGGCAAGAACAAAGAATGGGGTGACGAGGTATCGAGGCAGCTTACACAGCTGAGGCTCGTCATCTCTGGAGTATCCGCTTTGTTTGACCCAAAACGGGCAGCTGGCGAAGCCAATGGCCAGAGGACCGAGGATGGCAGGATAGAAGCAGACGGCGATACCATTATGGACGAGGACGAAGATCCCCTTGCTGAAGTTGCTGATGACGAAGAACTCAAGCGCCAGTACCGGTACCCGTCCGGTTACATCCTCGATTCGAAGAGTCCGTTGTACAATCGCATTCATGAGCTTCGCGAGGATATCGGACGGCTCCTCTCCAAGACCCATGGTTTTCTCAATACCAACGCCGAGGATGACGTTACCTGTTTCACCGCTCTGTACGCCACATTCCGCACGTGGATCACCGATGTTGGTATTGAGAGGTCTGCCCACCCACTGGAGCGTCTATCGAGGCTGTACAAGGCCGATATCACTCCGTTCAAGATTCCTGGCCTACGCAAGGTCTATCCTCGACCGCTTCTAGTCAAGCGAGCAGATGCGTATCAGCTTCAGCGAGTGAAGTACAACGCCTCATATCGCCAAAAGAGCGATCTCGACAAACGGCTTCTTCTTGATCTTGCTGAATCATGTACATCCTCGTACGCAGATGTCCGTAGGGTCGCACAGGGCGCACAAGATTCCTCTCTCAAGGTGCTTATCGGTGGTCGTCCTTTGGTGATTCCAGTCATACTTGAGAAGTATCGGAAGGCTCTCCAAGACAACGATCACGACCACATCAAAGGCGCAATGTACACTTTGCTCTTCACATCCCTGACGAAGACCTTGTTGAAAGACTGGCGTTTTGCCCCTGACTTGATGCGGCTGTATATTCAGACGGCCAGCGTTGACAAGGCATCGATACAGCGGCTGCTATCCACCGCGCTTTACCCTTTGCTAGACTTCGGCAAACCCTTTGAGCGAATGGTGGTGGTAGATGCCAAAGCTGTGGACACCATCAAGCCAGCCGAGGATTGCTCGAAGGTCATACAAACAAGGCACGACTTCATTCTCGAGCGCAGGAAGAGGGTCGAGGCCAAGAAGGGCAGGCTGGGTCTTGAGCTCATCGAGAAGGCCAAGGGAGCACATTGGAAAGTCAGCCTCAAGTGCGCTATCTTTGCCACAAATATGGTCCTCCGGTTCGATACACTCGCGCCACCAGAATTTGTGGACTTGGTCGTCAACGGTACAAATGACGACCACCCAGGTTTGCGAGCAAATTACCAGTTGGCCTTCTCGAATATTTTTTCGAGCATTGATTTGAGGGCCGTTTACAGTCATGATTACCGCAACTATCTCCTAGAAGAGGACTCAGACAACGTCAAATTGGAGATGGACGTTCCGGCCAATGACCCTGATTGGACTGAAAAGTTCATCAGCTCCTTTGCCAGGCTCGACAAGGCCGAATACTTTGTCGATGCTGACCACCCTGGATGGCTTGTGTGGGGCAAGAAGTTCAACGCTTCTAAGGCTGATCCTGAACCATTTACAGCGTACGATGAGACCGAGAAGAGGGTTAGGGAGCAGGTCGGAAAGCTCCTGACAAAGGAGTGGTTCGCAAAATGCTTCGAGTTCATGAAGCAAGAGCCGCGGGACGCAAGTGCAGACAAGTTCCGCATGCAGAACGTGATCCTCCTTATGCATGTTTTCGACCTGATGAACTACGGCATGACAGCTGTGAAATTCGATGACATCAAGGAATTGGTCGAGGATATTTACGGAGATGGCAGTGACAAGCACCAGCACAGGGCTACGGCAGAGATCCTAGGTGCCATGTTATCAGGTGGCATCGACGACCCCCGAGAGTACCGAGACAAGGTTTGGAGCTTTGCGGGTCCGATGATGCTCAAGATCTTTGACGACTCTTTGACGCCAGAAAACCTTCAATACTGGATGACATGCCTCCACCTGACGGTAGACGCCAAGGATCCCCGTCGCTCCAAGGAGATTGTTGAGAGTTTGAGCTCCTTCAGATTGGACATGTCCTCCAACGCCGCCTTCAAGGAAGCAGCCAAGGTTCAGCTGCTTGAGCTCGTTATTAACGATGCCGGCTGGCACTTCCAGCTGGAGAAGCCAATTTTGGAAGACTTCCTGGCTCACATTGACCACCCATACAAATCTGTGCGGGAATCCATTGGTCGGGTCATCGCCACCGTCTATCGTACAAGATATCATGAGTCCTTTCCCAGTGTGGCGAAGTTGCTTGAGGCCAACAAGGCGGAATCTTCTGTAGGCATTCGACCTTACCAGCCAACAGCCGAATTCTCTGCCACCATCAATGAGGTGTTCGCTCGCCTCGAGAAGTGGCGGCACGAGCGGACTCCAGGGCAGCAGGAGCCATCCAGCTACACGAATGGATCAAAGACTGTTCTCACCTGGCTCGACTCGATGCTGAGCTCTCAAGAGTGCACTCAGCTTGTGCCGTTCTTCCCAGACCCTTTCATTGACCAGCTCCTTCACATGATGGACGTCAAGGAAGACCCAGAGCTGATGCGGCTGGCGTATCACGTTTACCGGCACCTGGCCAACATCTCATTCCGCGAAGGCGAGGACGAAGCTTTCATCAAGGCTCTCATCCGCATAGGAAGATCCGCTTCCTCATGGCATCAGCGCCTGCGCGCGCTCGTGAATATGCAAGTCATATACTTCCGACGACTCTTCCTAACGGCACCCAAACACAGAGAGATGCTCTTTGAGGCCGTGGGTGACATGCTCTCTGACACGCAACTCGAGGTGCGGGACTGCGCGTCCAACACACTTGCCGGAATGATCCGTTGCTCCCCGGTGTCTCTTCGTAATCCCATCATCAAGAGCTTGATTGAGAGATTCAAGCAGCAGCTCAGGGACAATCCAATGCCAAAGCGCAAGCTCCCTGGGACGGACACTCCAGTGGACACCCAGAAGCAGGTAGTCCGGCGGCACGCGGCCGTCCTTGGTTTGGGAGCGCTCATTGAGGCTTTCCCTTACGCCACGCCGCCTCCACCATGGATGCCAGATGTGCTTGCGCACCTTGCTAGGAGACCTGCGACAGACCCTGGTGTGGTGGGCAAAGCGGCCAAGACCGTGCTAGCAGAGTTCAAGAAGACGAGGCAGGACAGCTGGACGGTCGATCAGAAGGTAAGCTCGATCCCCACAATCTGTCTTATTGGGGCTGCCGTTCACACACTGACGTCTGTTCTCTTTGCAGTACTTCACGCCTGAGCAGCTCGAGGACTTGGAAGGCGTGCTCTGGAAGAGTTACTTCGCTTGAACACGACACAGACACAAGTGCGCGTGACTCGAGAAGGATTATACGTGTGTGAGATCGTCGCATCGATACCACCCATACATGGGCTCCAAAACATCGGAAGGAGTTGACCACTCCATCCTCTGTGGTCCAAGAAGGACTAACAGAGGCGCGGGCCTTGAATGATTAGGATGAGACAAGGGGCCCCCGAACAGACATTATACACGTGGCGAGGCGGATTCAACGGCCACTACCGTCTCAAGGCAGCCAGGCGCGCCATGACTGCCGTGACCTGCATGTCATCATGGCGTGTTTGCTTGCTCCATAATGGACGAGGGGGTGGCATCGCCCACCCATCGCATTTGCGAATCTGCGCACGCGTCATGGCCGGTGACCGGCTGCAGGGAATCAAATCGCCCTGGAGGGGCTTGTACATGTACAGTCAGCTTTTCTCCTGTAGAACACATTAACGAGGGCGGTGTGTCATTCACCATGACCGCAGGTTTGACTGCCACTCCTTTTGGTGCACGTTTTGGTAGCCTGGGAGCATTTTCCGCAAATAGAAACCCCACTTCATGGACTAAACTTTCCCTGCCGCAATGGGAAGGAGGACTCAAGGGGCCGAGTGCATGTTCAACTCAACAGGGAGAACGGGGCAGAGCGGAAACGACGGTGATAAATGTTGCTGATTAATTTGACACTTGGCATATGCCGGAGTTAGGATATTGTGGAGGATGTTACCGGCGTCAGCAAGTATTAGCGCCACACATCTCAACTTGTGCTGACCAATTTGTAGAACATGAGGCTCTTGAATAAAGCCTGGATCGGCACAGTGGTCTGTTGTGTGCTCTTGGACACCGAAGCACACACATAGTGCATGCTCATCTCATCCGAGCCACCTCATACCGAGACTCAAGGAAACCGAGATCATGCCTCCACCACAAGGAACACCGAACATCCTCGAGGGACCAGGTAAGTAAGAACAAATACCGTCTTACACACCCCGCAGCGTCAAAGGTTCTCGTGAGATTTAGTCATCTTTAACTAAATGCCGTACCCCACTCTGTAGGTGATTACACGACCACCAGCAAAGTCCACAGCGACACGTACCCAGCAATCGATCCCAACAAGCTCGACCCGTCTCTCCTGAAAGGCCGAGCCGTGTATATCGGCGGCGCATCCAGGGGCATAGGGAGAGCCATAGCCACGTCCTTCGCGCGCGGCGGCGCAAGCCTCATTGCCATCAGCGCCCGCTCCGCGAGCTCCCTGGAGCCCGTGGCCGAGGAGCTCAGGGCGGCGGCGCACGGCGCTGGGCGCAACGACACGTCGGCCCCGCTGCGGGTCGTCTGCATCGCGGTGGAGGCGTCGTCGCCTGAGAGCGTGGCAGCCGCGGCCGAGACGGTGAGGCGCGAGTATGGCCGGCTGGACATTGTCGTACAAAATGCGGCCATCATCGGGACACCGGCGCGTATCATAGACGCGGAACCGGACACATGGTGGCGCGTCTATGAGATTAACGTGCGCGGCCAGTTCCTCGCGGCTAAGTACTTCCTGCCGCTGCTGCTGGGGACGCCAGGGGGCCTGCGGACGTTCGTCACGGTCGCCAGTGTCGGTGCGCACGTCGTCGGCGAGGAGTACAGCCATTACCAGTCCAGCAAGTACGTGAACCTGCGCATCGCCGAGTTTGTGGACCGGGAGCATAGCCGTGACGGGGTGAGCGCGTGGTGCGTGCACCCTGGGAATGTTCTCACTGACATGGCTGGCGGCCCCGACGGCGAAGTTGCTCGGACCATGGGCGAGAGTGAGTTGTCTTCCGCTCCCATTCGTGTCCATGTACGTTCGCTGACGCGATGTCTCAGTCTTCGTCGATACTCCCCAGATCAGCGCTGACACGATCGTCTACCTGACGGCGGAAAAGCGCCAGTGGCTGAGTGGGCGATATATCAATTGTACGTGGGACGTGCCTGAGTTTTTAACTCAGGAGGAGGAAATCGTCAAGGGGGATAAGCTGAAGATGCGACTAGTCATCTAAAAGAGGGGCTAGGCTTTACAAAGTTTTTTGACCGGCGATACTTGGGCTCTCGGGCAATGAACCAGCAGCTTATTTTGTACATCCACTCATTGTGCCTACAAGTCGCTCTGAGTCGTTATCACGAATGAATTCCTGAAATGAAGAATTCTTGGGAAACAGCTAGATGTGTTTGCAAAACACATGAAGTGTCCATGCTCTCCTTCTGAACCTGGTGTATTGAAACAGATGGCCAATTTAAATTTGTCTTGGCACCTTTGGCTTCTTAACCTGCTACATGGAAGAACGGAAGATCTCTTACACTCCGACTTGGAGAGATCTCTGTGAAACTTGGCCGAACTCTGAAAGAGGAAATCCTGTAGGTTGTGCCGCCTGTTCCGTGGCAGCAAGACTAAACTCGTGTGACACTGACCACTGCACCTAATACTGTCAATTCTGAAACACTGTATTGTATATGACAACATTTAGATTTGTAGCATTGACGGCACACAACCCTTCAAAAGCCCTGTCTGCTACAACTGAAGCGAGTGTAAATTTCGATCTGAGTAGTGCTCCGAATATGTATCAAGCTTAGATATTGTGCAAGCAGTCGGCTCAAATTAAAGACATAATGCATGCAATGGTGCCAGCAAAGCCGCTGATGTCTGAGCCAAATAAATGGACATTCTTGGAGGAACAATCAGACCTGAGCTCCATGAATGCCGATAGCAGGGGCAGTTCAGCTCTTCTTCGATTTGAAAGTGTCAAACTTGATGTTCACTGAGCTTCTGGAGCACACATGTGCACTGATATGAGGCTCAACTACGGCTCCGGTCAGCAATTGAAACGGGCGACGAAAGTCTGAAGGAGAAACCTCTCAACTCAAAGGATTTGAGCATTTGATCTTCATGCCGACAGATTGATTGCGTGGACTTCTCAACCCCGCTCTTGAGGCTGAATCCGTCGTCGCAAGCTGTGGCTGAAGTCGTCACATCCATCACTCAATGTTGGTTCTCTTTCGGGAAAGGCTATCACTTTGAGTCTCCCGTCGCCATATATACAAATAACTCAATGATGTCATGTCGGATTCTCGTGATCTCTGGGCCCTGCACGTTGTCGACTCGGGTCACCTCCTGCCTCGTACTCACCGCCGGACTCGCCCGCATTGGATTGTGGCTAGATTGATCCACGACAAGAGGCTCGCACAGCCCAAGTGTGGATGAGTCCGAAGGGGAAGGGCGGGCCCTCAGCAGGAGGAGCGACGCGTGCTGATGAGCTCGAAATCCGGATGTGGCAAGGAAGCAGGCACACTCCTCAGACGCATGTAATCAACGCGAAGGCGCGTGCAGCCCAGTAAGGTGTGGAAATTCGACAAACCTGGCCCGGGTTGAAGAGAGCCCGCCTCTTTCGTTGGGCTTGCTGAAGCCATGTGGCGTCAGCTGCATGATATACTACTGCAGTCTCGAACCCGGCGGGAAATATCGAGCACCAAGAACAGAGTCCTGTGACCGACTGTGAGCTGCAGGATCCTTCCCACCGTTACATCCGAGGAGTCGGCTCAGCCCTATAGGGTCATGGATAACCTTCACCGATGAATGAAACAGCGGAGCCGCGGACCGCAGTCTTGTGAGTGGAACCGTTGACTGCAGTGGCTGCAGCAGAGGTGGCCACTCACGCGAGAGCCATGTCAGAAAACGGAACACGCTGCACCGGATTAGTCAAAAAGACCAAGCACAGCAGAAGGACCTCGAGGCCGTCACCAAGCTTGCCTCATTGCTGCCTTCATCCTTTGGAATCATCCAATGACTCGAGCCGTCCAGCCCCCAAAACTGTTATCTTACTAAGTGGCTTTCCTTGTGCGATGTGCCCCCCACACAGGTGCGACCCCGGAGCCTCAGCCCTATTGAAACGGGCCCAAACCCATCAGTCAGTCCTGTCAGTCCAGATCTAAGCCGACGGGCTAAATCCTGCTTGCCCCACGGAGCCGCCTTCCTCCCTGCAGAGTCAGCAAGCCCCAACGCCCGGCCTTGGCTAAGCCGGGCCGTCTACTACATCATCGCGAACTCTCACTCCCGCCGGTGAGAAGATGCCATCAAATGGCCATCGCGGAGCACAACAAACCCTCCGGAGTAGGAGCACACCGGGACATGCGGGCTCATCCTCACACCGGCGGAGCCGACTCGAGTTTCGTAAGCGTTCACGTCAGCCTGAGGCAGAAGCCGTGGGGTTCGTGCTGCGTTCGCAGGTCTAGGTCCAGGTCTTTTGCTGTTGGCTTGTGACATCTGGAGTGTGTGTGTGTGTGATGGCTCGGCCAATGGCGAGCGTGTCCGTGCCCATAAGTCCTTACCCGATATGAACGGCGAGTGTGAACAGGTCGAGAGAGGTCTGGTGGATGTGGTGTGTCTACATCTAACTACTATATAGTGGTCATGGTGTGCCGATGTTCATTCGGGCTGAGGCACTATTCCATCCATCGTCTCTTCCTAATCTCCCTAGATATAAGACCCAATTTGACGGCAGGTGCTACTGATTCCCACCCTCACTACCTTCTCGACGCCAGTAATAATATTGTCTTAATTTCACATACTTGATCTGCACGAACACAAGATGGTCTCACACAACGTCCCGTCCCTCGTCATGTGGCGGGATCTGACGCCCTACCCCGGACGCCTCACACAACCATCAGCGGCATCTCCCCACGTTCTCATCGTCGGCGCAGGTGTGACCGGCCTCGTGACTGCTTGGGTCCTCCTGGACAAGGGGTACAAGGTCACCATCTTGTCCAAGGACTGGGCCAATTTCACCCCAAGCAACCGACTCACAGCCCAGATCGCGGGTGCCCTCTGGGAATACCCTCCCGCAGTGTGTGGAGCTCACACAGACCGCATCTCCCTTTCAAATTCTAAGCGCTGGTGCATGACAGCGTACCACGCCTGGGATGCCATCGCCTCGCTTCCGGAGCTGAGCCGTGCTTCCGGGGTGAAGATGATGCCCTCCGATTTCTTCTTCCCAACGCCCGTCGAGAAGGATCCCGCACAGTTCTCCAAGATGGCAGAGATCATCTCCAGTGGCGTCAAAGGGTTCCGACAAGATGGCAAGTTGATGGAGCAGCGAAACGTCAACCCAAACTATGGTGCCGTGGACGCTTACGAGTTGCTTGCCCCCATTATCGACACAGACCAGGCCATGATGTGGCTGATGAGTCTTGTCCACGGGAAGGGAGCCGCCACCGTGACGGAAACGATCACTGGGGATCTCCTCCACCAAGAAGAGAGCCTCCGCGCGCGCTTCGGCGCCGACGCCATCATCAACGCGACCGGCCTCGCAGGTACGGAGGTCGCCGGCGACACATCCTGCTATCCCATTCGCGGTGCCCTGATCAGGGTCATCAACGACGGCAAGGACTTCGCCAAGGTTGAGGCCGCCCTGACGATTACGGCCGACGCGGCACACGACTCCAACGAGATCGTGTTCCTGGTCCCGCGCAACGACAGCATCCTCCTCATCGGTGGCATCGCCCAGCCGCACGAGTCGACCCTCGACCTCACCCTCGCCTCGCCCGCCGTGAGGCGCATGCGCGAGCGCTGCGAGGCCTTCCTCCCGGGGCTCAAGAACGCGCGGCTCGACTCCATGTATCCCCTCGCCCAGGGTCTCCGACCGTTCAGGCAAAAGAATGTGCGTGTCGAGAGGGAGCTCCGGAATATCCCTGGCACAGATAGGCCGAGTAGGATTGTGCATTCGTACGGGCAAGGGGGGGCCGGGTGGAGTCTCTCTTTTGGGTGCGCTGGGGATGTCGCGAACTTGGTTGAAGAGGCGATGTGTGATCTGGTGCCGACGCCTATGGAGTTCGATCACTCCTACTCGGACGGGAATGAGTCGCATGGGACGACAAGCTCATTTATCTCCGTCAACATCAAGAATCACGATGAGTAATGAGATTGTACGATGGGCGGTCGCGTGGATTATTTCTTGGCGATCCGGGTCAAAAAGGGCCTGGATTTTCCCTCATTAGCAGGCCATATGTACTACTTCTTCATCACTTTTCACTTTTCGGTTTCAATTTCTCTTGGGGGCTCGATAACTGATGAGATATTTTATTTGTCTGCAGGCTGGAATTCGGAACTGGCTCTGAAGATTTTGATCGCGGCCAAAAGAGGCGGGCATTACTGTGATAGTAAAGAAATGAGCAGCTTACCATTCTAGATTTGGAATGAGCCTCCTGTGTTGTTACACCTGAAATCTCTCGCATATGCTGTGAAACCGCAGCGCGACTGTTGTGATAGCCGTGGATATCTCTCCAGCGAGGCCTCTCCAGAACAAACGGGGATTGTAGAACGCTACCGGTTCGAAGCTGACGCGGTGGCCGACGTGCAGGTATAAAAAAAGAAAAGATAGTAATATGAGCCAGCAGATTATATGGTGTCGCAAATTGAATAAGGCTCGGGCCATCGGCGCCCTGGCAGGTATTAACGGGAGAGCAGCTGCCGCGTTGACGTTGCGCATCGGTGGTCGCAGAGCGGTTTGCTCCCGGATTTCACGCCTGAAACGGATCGCCATGGAAGGGTTCCACGTCTGATCCCGAATATTACGGCTTCCTCTGTTCATCGTAATGCTGGATCGTCGTGGGCAAGTCTTGAGGCGAACAGCTTGTCAGCTACAGAGTGCCCGGGTGCGTGGATGGCAGAGGTGAGAAGGTTGCACGAACGCCTGCAACTGCTCTCATGCTGACGAAAGTATTTTTCGTTGATTCTAAAGTTCTCATATAGCTCTCAGCTGCAGGGTACGGTGTTCTGAGACAAGCTGAAGCGGGAAGTGGGCTCTGTGTCAAAATAAACAAAGAATGCATGCCTAGATCCACGTCAGCCATTGAGACTGCACATTGTCGCCAAAATACTTAGTGGTATCAGCCCATTTGACACCAAAAAGGCTTCAGAACGTCACAATATCTGCGGGTTCTTGTGATTGACACTGATACTTAGAACCTCCGCGGTGTTGCCCTCTTGGACGTTGAGACTACCGTAGATCAACAAAAGCCTCCGTGATTGAATTTCACAGTTAATTGCAGTTTAATAATTTAGGCATAATTAAATAGAATTATGTACGTTGGTACCACTATATGAGGCTGCAATCCCTTATATTTGTATTTCTAAGTTTAGCCACATTTCCACCTGCTTCTGCTACAAATACACATTGTACGTGCATCAACCACGGCTCCTATTTGTATTCATCAAGAAAAACAGTAGGTTTTGGGGATAATTTTACTGGAGGAGAAATAGATTCGGATGCGTTCTTTCAAAAGCGAGGAAAAGTCCCTTCTGGTTAAGGGCAGAGGGTGTACCATAAATGTTTTGAATAAATTATTAATACAACACAGTGGAGACTTAAAATTGCCAATTCATGTACCCAAAAAGGGCCATCAATGGTAGGCGATGTTTGCCGGGTTCCAATGAGATGTAGTACGTCTTCATTCTACTGATCTTACCTGTACTCAAGCAGAGTATCAAGTGTCGATCTTTTCTGTGAGCTCACAATAGTGCTGACTATTCTCGGAGGTTCCCGAGTTCTGCATCTTGTGCAACTTGAAGATTGACCTCCTGGCTTCCGAACTCGCTGACCATTTTATGGGGTGATAGAACTATGTTGCCACTGATTCAGAAAACGAGATGTAACATTGACCATCAACAGCCACTATCCTCTTGCGACGGGATTGACAAGCATATTAGCTGAACTGTCAGGTTTCGACTGGGAAAAACGCAGAAGGTCGGAACTGACTAAGACTTTATGGCCGGCGCTCGCCTCTCCCACTCCAGCTCCTGCGATACAGCCTTCGATGTCGGCTGCGGTCCTGGTCATGTCGCAACAGCCCCCGCTGAGAAATTCAGTCGAGTCTACGGCCGCAACCAAAGTAAATGCGTGTATTACAGCAAAGCCTTGTAAGATGTTCACGGCATTCAGAAATGTCAGCTTCGAAGTTGGCTGAGCGGAATACATCATATCGACCAACTTTGAATTGGCGGACATCTGGACACAGCTGACCTCGATTCGGCCGCAGATTGTATCCAACTGAGGACATAGAGGAAGCCAGGATCACCTTCGCGAAGCTTCTTCGACCCCGCGGTATGCTGGCTATCTGTTTCTACAGCGCGCTGATCTTCGCCAGCCGGGGCTCAGAGAGGACAGCCCAGAGGTGGGAGGTGCCGTTAGGTTCTTCCAGGACATTCCAACGCTGGCATGACCAATTCCGCCCTTCAGGGAAAGTTCGCTTGAGAAACTCTGCACTATAATCAACTGGTAGCTGGGCTGTGCCTTTCAATCCCACCTATTCCAGGGATATCAGGCGTGTGAAGTGGGATACGGACAAGGAACTGAACATAACAGGCAAGTGATTACTTATTACTGTGACAGTTATCAAACAACAACAATATCAAACTAGATGAGAATAAAATAAAGAATATGGTTATTAAGATAGTCACCACTGACTAATTAGAAGGGGGGAAAGGGAAATTTGTTCAAAGGAAGGTACAAGGGGGTGATAACGTAGAAACAAAGTGTAATATTCAGGGGGTACTACAGGAAAACGGATGGACGGTTCTGCCAGCGGCTTGCATCCTCCTGCTGATTCGACACGCTCCCATGAGCCGATGGCTAGTAAAATTATCGTTCAACCAACACATGCAGTTTCATGCACTCATGAGTGGAACGTAACGCCCGGTGCTTGCCCACATCCAGGCGGGGGATCGTCAGGACCCATGCACACCAGATCCCCACGTAGTACTCGGCGAATTTTGTCACCTTTCCTGGGCGAAGTGTTGGTGATTAGTGCCGCTGTCCCTTGCAAGCGAACTGGCGCCCCCCCCTGGTCTGTGTGCACACTGCCCGCACAAAACACAAAATTTCTTACTCTATTAATTCCACTATAACTTTACCAAATCTTTATTAAAATTAAAATTAAAAATACTACTAAGATCCTTATTAAATTCTCTATATAGCTATAGTTTTTATATAATTTTATTAACTAAAAATACTTTTTGCACATAAATTTAAAATAATAAATAATAAATTATTTAAAAATATCTTTAGATAGAGAATATAATAAGGATCTTAATACTATTTTTCTTATAATTTTTAATAAAGATTTGGTGAAGTTCTAGTGGAATTAATAGAGTAAGAAATTTTGTGTTTTGTACGGGCAGTGTGCACACAGACCAGGGGGGGGCGCCAGTTTGCTTGCAAGGGACAGCGCACATGTGCAGAATCAATTCGTCAGCGGCAAGGCTGCATCATGCATGCTCCCAAAATTGTCACCAACCAGACAGTGCACGCAGTGCGCACTCCACACTGAATTTACATACTCTCTTGATACCCCACGCGGTACTTTTGAGCTACCCCAGTGCCTCTTCATTGCATGGACGCAAACAAGATCAGCACGCATACCATAGTACCATCTGGAAATGCTAATCAGCTCGCCAACATAAAGCTCTACGGCTCTCCGTATCCAACCACCAGCCACTGCAGGCTGCCGAAGTCCCAGCCAGTGTATTGTGTCACTCTGCGGCGCAGCACGGGATAATCACAGTACTCCGTACAGCGCTTACAGTGTAGGTTTAACAAGACCGTCACTGAGAATGTATCATGGACCATAGTACATAAATCATCTTGTGTTGCCAGAGACTCTGATACATCCATTGTTGATCATTTTACCCCTTTCATACAGCCAACCCCGGCCCACCAACACACTGCCACACTGCGCGCAGCATAACACATCAACTAGGCATTGCTTCCAGATCCTCAGAATGGGTCTATATACTAAGCTCCCAGATGAAATCAACGAGGTTGATGTGATCATCGCAGGAGGTATTTTGATCACGGATCTGTGTGGTGCTAAAATTATCAACTGAAACTGACGTTCCCAAACAGGAGGCACTGCTGGTTGCATCATCGCTGGAAGACTCGCAGAAGCGGCCCCAGACTTATCTATCCTACTAATTGAAAGTGGTCCGAATAACTATGGAGATCCAGCCATCGTCATTCCGGCCTTTTGGCTATCTCATATGGACCCCAGGGACAAGCACGTCAGAACTTACACAGCAACACCAGCAGGCAAACTTGCAGATAGGGAACTACTTGTGCCTACTTCGCGCGTCCTCGGTGGCGGATCATCCATCAATACTTTGATCTACAGTCGACCCCAGAGGTCGGAGCTCGATGCGTGGCAAACGCCTGGTTGGTCGGCTGATGAAGTGTTGACCTACATGAACAAGGTAAGAAAGAGTTCTGACACCTTGGAATGGGCGGCTGAGGACTGATTTTCTACAGCTCGAATCATTCCACGGCCCTGGATCACAAGATCGCCATGGACACGATGGCCCCATCAGCATCACGTCTGGGTACCGCTCTCAGAGACTCGCCGATGATTTCATCAAGGCCATCAACAATGCTGGCTGGCCAGAGCTCGAGGATATCAATAATCTCGACACCGTCAACGGCGTTCAGAGAATGATGCGATACGTCAAGTCTGATGGCAAGCGAGCAGACGTGCCCCACGCGTATCTGCATCCCAAGCTCCAGGGTAACAAACATCCCAACCTCCATGTTCTTGTCGAAACAGATGTCGAACGCATCTTGTTCGACAACAACAGCAACAGGAGAGCTGTGGGGGTAGCCTTCCGCCCCTGCACGACCTTCCAACCCGGCACGGAGAGTGATCCAGTTAGATCTGTGACTGCAAAGAGGCTAGTAGTCGTCTCGGGAGGAGCACTCGGCTCGCCTCAGATCCTAGAGAGGTCAGGAGTAGGCCACTCTGAGGTTTTGGCAAAGGCCGGGGTCCCACTCACTGCCTCAGTCCCCGGCGTGGGAGAGAACTACCAGGACCACCAGATAATGACCTACCCTTATAAGACTACCGTCGGGCCGGATGAGACAATGGACAATGTTCTTGGCGGCCTCATGGCGGGTACTTTGGACCTTGAAGGCATGTTGGCAAGAGGTGACCCACTACTAGGTTGGAACGCCGTCGATATGCAGTGCAAACTTCGGCCCAGTGATGTCGATATTGCAAGTCTGGGTTCCGAGTTCCAAGCAGCCTGGGACAAGGAGTTCAAAAACTATCCTGACAAGCCCATGACAATTATGTCAGGCGTCAGCTCTTTCCCGGGCGATCCTTCTCCCGTGCCTCCAGGGCAATATATGGGCATCGCAACTTTTATCCTTCACCCATTCTCTCGTGGTCACTTCCATATTTCGGGTCCCAACATCAAGGACGAGCCTGTGCTGGACACTGGGTTCTGGGCAGACAACGACTTGGACTTGAAGCAGCATATGTGGATGTACAAGAAATCGCGAGAGATCGTCCGACGCATGGAGACTTTCGATGGCGAGGTAGATGTCGGCCATCCTTCGTTCCCGAGCGGATCGAAGGCGTCCGTGGTCGACTCTAAGATCACAGACGTGCAAGATATCGAATATACTCCTGAGGATGACGAGGCAATTGAAGCTTGGTTGCGAGGACGTATCGCATGCTGCTGGCACTCGTTAGGAACATGCAAAATGGCTCCCTTGGATCAGGGTGGTGTTGTTGACCCCGAGCTCAACGTCCATGGCATCAAGGGTCTCAAAGTCGCTGATCTCAGCATCCTGCCCGGTAATGTGGGTGCCAATACATGTAACATAGCTATGGCTGTGGGTGAGAAGGCCGCGGATCTAGTAGCTCGGGACCTCGGTCTGATGAACTAGTCTCGGGGCACAAGGACAGTATTCAGGTTTGAGCGGGATACGAACGCCAGTCGGGTGTGGGTTTGAGGGGCCTGGTATGTGTACAGGGCGATCAGCATGGGCCACTTCCACACCAAGCCGGAGACTTATTTTCTCAAGCCTGCTACCAACGGAACACTGATAGAGGCAGACTCAGGGATGATCATTGGTCTCATTCCACCTGCCTACTGAAGTCACAAGGTGGGCATGGTACTGTTCACCATGGGACGGCTTTTCTGGGGCCACACGCACCATGTCCCACTCCACATGCCTGATGGAGATGCCTATGACTTTGGCAGTGCCCAGACCTACTACTAACAATGTACAGGCTTTTCTCTATTCACCTCCAGGAATTGGAAGACTCTTTCACCAGCATTGTTTGACAGATGTGAAGTCAAAGTTCTCAGAAGTTTAAGCCATCAACGTCTATAGCTCCAAAACCTGCATATCTTACAGCCTTGCTTCCATTCATTACCATCTGCACTGCAATTCTGTGGTATGAAATGGGCCGAGAATCGGCTTCGCGACTAAGCACGCTCGCCGTACATGGGTGAACTTTTTGCTGAGAGAGAACGTGAATTTCGATTGATCTAAGGGATCCATGGACTCTGTGATTGCCAGAAAGTAGGACTACATTACCAAGGACCTCAGAGAAATGTTGAAAAATCTAGAAAGTAAGACTAAAATGCTCACATGGAATGCCGTGTGACCTGACTCTATCCTACATGTGAAGATGGCTCGTTGCATCTTATGTTTTGGCGGGCTTTTGCGAAGCTTCAATGTTTCTCTCTTTTGCAAGATGATGTCTGAGACATGCTATGCAGATTAAATTGTAGCTCTACAGCATGGCAGCCAGTTTTATACACTCTCATTTCACATGTGTATTAGGGTAAAGAGAATGTGGGTTACGAAATTCATGTAGAGTGCGACGAGTGGTGTGGGATTGATTATCCATGCTCTCAAGCGAATGTCCTCTGGATGATCCATCCTATTGGCTCAGTACACAGTTTCTATATCCTCAGGAAGATGTTCTTGGTCCAGATTCTCTAGCTATCACGATCCTTTGGGCTGCTCTCCTGGACTTCACGTTTCTTTATACCTAATAGTCGATACCCAAAGGCCTAAAGGGCCATCCTGACCAGCTGCCAGCAGCAAAGCCAAAAGTATGACCTTCGCCACTGGTGGCCATAACTTCACCTGGAGGTAGGCAATATCCGTCCTTTGAAAACGGTTTACAGGTCGTGTCGCAAACAGTCCCGTTCGCTGGAACGATGCCGTCGTCGAAGTACGCCCTGAGACGCTCATTGAAACACTCGCTCCAACCCGTCGCCGAGGCGCAGTGCCCAACCGTCTCATGTATCAGGACTGCTGAGCCTGCATGGTCATTGGACATCTTGTATGCAGCGTGAAGTGGCGTCACCGGGTCCAGCCGGCTGGAAGTGAATAGGACTGGGGCGGCGGGCACCCCTTCCTCCAGCCCCGGATTGGCTGGGGGAGTACCCCAGGGACCGGCAAAGCGCCACTTTGGCCGGATACGCCACCCAGAGCAGAACGAGGGGATGGTTGACCAGAACGGTCCGAAAGTTGATGACTGGTTCTTGACGGTTTCGACGTGGTCCTTCCAAAATTGGAGGCCATGCTTCTTGCCGCTATGATAAGGCCCGTCCGGATCAGCGAAGTCAGCGTCGCCGCAGAGGATGGCGACTTGTGCGTCACCTGGGCCAGGCTTGGTAGAGTTATCGATGCTGCAGGCTTCTTGAAGAACTGGTAGGGAGAGATCTAGGGCGATCAAGGAGTAGTTTCCCTTGAGCGTTTGGGCCAGAATGGCGGCGAGAAAATCAAAGCCAGCTGGGAGAGGGGCGTACAAAGGTCTGTTCCAATCAGCATATCATCAGCAGGCAGGTAATTTAGGTTTGGGATTGCTTACAGGATAAAAACTTGTCTGATGTCATTACCTGTGATGACTCGCAAGTTTGAGGATCCATCGCTCTGAACAAAGCTGATGGGTTTCTCGTCGGCATCTGATATGAGTTTGTCGATGCGACCTCTGATGTCTTCGGGCGATTCATCACCGTTCTCCCAGAGTGGGCATTTCTCTCCGCCCTCGAAACATGTATCATAAAAGTAATCCACAATCTTTTCCGTGTCACGCAGATTGGACAGCCAACCGCCATCGTGGTAGTCGTAGACGTCGTCCACTCCATCCAGTACTACCCTTCCCATGCGACCTGGAAACATAGATGCAAGCGTATTGCCAAGGATTGTGCCATAGCTGAAGCCCCAGTACAAAACACGGGCAGGTTTTTGGTGGGATTCCTCCCTGCCTTCTCTGAGAGGGTGCTGGTTTGTGTCCTGGGATATGATCCGCTCTGCACGTCGAAGCTCATCCGCCCGATCGGTGATCTCGATGATATCCCGTGCAACGGATGCTGTCGATACGTATGCAAGAATGTCATCTTCCGCATCCTTAGTCTCACAGAGGCTTCCAAAAGCTGAGTCCAGAGCCAAGGCACGTCTCAGCGCATTGTCACTGGAGCTGTGGGCGGAGAAGGGTTAGAGTCAGGGGAACACGACGTCAGGTTTTCGAATTCTGCATGTTTACTCTAGAACACTTACTCGAGTGCACCAATACCCCTTGCTTCTAGGATCAGCGAGTCCCGTGCGAACATGTGGCTTCCGCCGAAGCAGTCGGCCCTGGGAGTTGTGTAAGCGACGCCACGGGGATCGAAGCCCAAAAGCTCGTAATGCTTCTTGCCCTCCGTCATAGCTTGGAGCCGATGCCCCATAGTCTGAACGATCCGGACACCAGAGCCTCCCGGTCCTCCAGGGTTCAAGATGATTGTGCCGCCGAATGACGGGTCATCTTTTGGGACTGTGGCGGGAAGAGTGGTGATGGCAATGGCGATCCTCTTGGTGTTGTCGGCATCCTGCCAGTCTAGTCTGTAAATTACCCATTGTTAAGAGAAGAGCATATACGGTGAGGCAGTTCAAGGGGGCTGGGGTCAACCAACGGCACGGAGAGCCTTGCACATTGATACCCATCGTAGCATGAGTGGTACTTCAGCTGTTCTGAGGGCTCAATGGTAGACCAGTCGAACTCGACTGCGAGTGCGATCCGGGCCATCACACCCGCAGCAGCTAGAGCACGGGTACCCCACATGACAAAGATACTACAGGACAAGGTCTGATAAATGTCGAATTATGTTGTTTGTTTGACGAGCATGAGGGGTTTCGCTAGAGGGGAGACAGAGAGCAGTTGAAGGGCTGCACGTCCGCAACGTCAGACAAGGTGCAAGCGCCAAGGCGAGAAGGATCGACATCCCTGCTGCTCTTGTGAGTAAGCTGTGCATGCAAGACCGGAGGAATGCTCCGACGTTTCTCAAGGCTTCTCTTTGTTTACCATTTTGGGTCAGCCTTTTGACTTTATCGGTACATGTGTTTAGCAAGATTTGAAGAAACGTAGGGCCAGCAACCGCGTTACAAGGCAGAACACCAGTGTCCTTCTGTTGTTGAGTCCGCACAGTGCCCACAGTGCCCACAGTGCCATTGTGGCCGTAATGGCTTTTATCATGAATCAACGGCCCTCAATGCTGATACTTTGTTACACAACACACATTCAGGAGCCTTCTTCAAGCAAGTGGGTGCTTAGAGATTATAGTCGAATGATCATTTCGGACAATTTCACGCGTCCGCAGCGTTGGGGCGCGGGGGGGATTCTAAAGACATTTTGCAACTATTTAGATGGGATTGCCTTGGTCACGTCTTCCATGACTTTTAGAGCTTTGCCCGTGTTTAACGGAGGTGCATTCAGGTGACAACTCAAATGCCCTAATATCGAAAACAAAAAGGAAAAATATAGTGTAGAATCAAATGCTGCAAACAACTGGATTGAGCATTCTTTTCGAATTATCAAGGAGTCCTCATCAACTGACTAACACGCATTTGTTGACTATCACATGTTCATTTCCTTCGTATTTCCTTCAGGTGATTCTCCCAGGGCTTTCGAATTCATTGGCACGCAAGTTTCATCTTGTGAGACTTCCAAGCCAAATCGACGCCTAGATACATCAAGACACAACGCACAAAGCTGGCCGTCCGAAAACTAGGCAGCTGCGAAGCCATCTCATTCGATATAAGGGCCATTGAAGCCTGGAAGAAGTCGGACTCCAAGCGTCGAGTATCCATCTGGGCTATGCACAAAACTAGCATCAATGCCATGCCTAACAACTCGTCTGGATGCCAAAGTGTCAAAACACATTCGCGGAGATGGGGACTGCGGACGACTGCCGAGAACACGTTCGAAGGAGAAACGGTCACAATTAGGCCAGTCAGTGAGGCAAAATTTGGGATTGCAGGAATTCATGTAACTTCCTCGCAGGTTGTTTGGCTGCTTGTTTTGATCCCTTGCTCGTGTTTGGCTTGCAGTCACCAACCTTGCGATTCAGTACTTCAGTGAATGAATGTGCCTAGGTACCTTGACTGGCTGGGGCAAATCAGAGGCTACCCAATCCATAAAGCAGGGGACAACCACCTCCCTCACCACTCCAGGCCAGCCGTATCTCGCACTTGCCATTCCTTCTCCAATGCAAAGAAAAAATGAGCCGCTTCACAGCCATCAACATACCAGTCCGCAGTCGGGCTGACCAGGCAAGGTCCCCTTTCTCTACTGTCACATCATGCATCTCGATCTGACAAGCCTGCACAGCCCATCGTGGAATCTGGTTCAGATCCTCCAGTCCACGGTGCGCCTGAGCTACAGACATCGCAAATGCCAGAGTTACCCCAGATTCCTGTGCCTCAGTTGCCCCCCTTGTCCTCGCTAGCTCCGCTGCCTCCAGTAGCCCAGCCTGTTATTCAAGGGTTTCAGGCTATAAACGCAGTAGAGGTCATTGATCTGACGGGCCTCAGCGACAATGGGGACGCTGACGATTGGGAAGACGTGCCTGAAATCATCGACTTGACAAATCTCTCGTCCGACGGGGACGACGGGGACGACGGGGACGACGGCGAAGACGACGGTGCGGGTGCCGAAGAGCTGGAAGGTGTACTCCAGAACTATACAATTCTCAACCTGCCTTCCCGACGACGGTACACTGTGATCGCTCGTCCTCCCATTACAGCCCCGATACGTCCGCGCCGCCGGGCGCGAGTCCCTGCGCGAGTCCCTGCGCGAGTCCCTGCACGAGTCCCTGCACGAGTCCCCGTTCGGCGGGACGTTTGCGAGCTCTGCGCCCGCGTCGTCCGCTGGGGCCCCGGCTGCCTGATCACGAAGCACCACCTGTACCCTCAAGAAGTCACAAAGAAGTACACAGGCAGGTACACTGATGCGCAAAAGCACTCGATCGCCCTACTCTGCCGCCCTTGCCACGACGCCTGCCACAGGACCCACAGTAACCGGACCCTGGCCGACTTCTACTACGAAGTCGACCTACTCAAGGCCGACCCAAACATCCAGGCCCACATCCGTTCGATGCAGCGCGCGACTACCCCTGAGCTGATCCAGAGGTATGGCGACGGCGTGAATGTGCGGGGGAGGAAGTACCGCATGAGAGCAGCGAGGGCCTCGCAGGAGCGCAGGGCCGCTGAACGCCCAAGTCTGACAGAGGCGAACTTGCGAGCTCTGGCACAGCCGTCTACTCCTAGTATTCGACGAAGTGCGAGGCTGGCTGAGACGGATTTGCGCGCTTTAGCGGCACCGTCCCCTCCTCCTGGTGCTCGACGAAGTGCGAGGCTGTTAGGGAGGAGTACGGGCGAGCAACAACAAGTCCCTGTGATTGTCATAGACGATGAGGATGAGAGTATGCAAGACGCAGTAACCTATGAGAACATCAGGGGAAGAGAGAATGAGAAGGTGCAGGATACTGGTAGCCAGGATGTACTTGCGGCCCTTGCGGAACTTGGGGAATACATTCCGCTGTAATCAGACATTGGCCCCTTTCGAGTGGCGTACCTGTTTGAGAGAGCTGGGACTCTCTTTGATACCGCGCTTTTCAAGATTTCCGACCATAACGATACATGAACAGATACAGCAAAGGATCATAAAGTCTAAGGATACCTTAGTAGGCTTCAGGATGAAAGCAATACATTACTCATCAATCGCGCCTCTCCCTCCTCGTCCTATTCTTGAACCTGGATCCTGTAGGCCTCATCGCAAACCAGCTGGGCAATGCACACCTGCCCACCAGCCCCTCAAAATCTCTGGCGCACTCAGCCAGGAACTCTTCATCCGAGTACGTTTTCAACAGCCTCGTCTGCTCCCCCCCAGACTTCGCATCGACGAGCAGCTGCAGGATCTCCATGAGCGATCCTCTCGTCCTCGGTAAGACCTGAACCGTCTGCCCCGTGCGCGCAGACACCAGGAACCCGGAAGCGGGCTCGCCAAGCAGCAACAAGTACAGCGCGGTCTGCAGGAGGTGTTCCGGCTGCAGCGACTCGGTGTACTTGACCTCCCAGACCGCCTTGCTGGCACCTCGCGGGCGGCACATGTCCATTGCCCCTGAGACGATCACGCCGTTCTTCTTCACGGGGCTTGTTGGTCCGCCGCCGTGTGTGATGTCTGGGAACTTTCGGTATTTAATAAGCTCGAAGTGTATGCCCCGTCCCGAGATCTTGGCTGGAGCGGGTAGGCTATTGAGAGTGAAGTGGATGTCTTTGCAGTGGGCCTCTGACAGCCAGTCGTACTGGTCTGGCGGGATGGATAGGAGCTTGGTGATGTCCTTGTCCTTAGCGGCCATTTCCATGTTAGCGAGGTATAAGATGTCGGCCGTGCTGAGGACTCCACTAGTATGTGCGGCCTCGACGAGCGCGAGCCTTTGATACAAGACTTCTGGCAGCTCTCGCAGCGGATTTCTCCTTGTCGATTGGCGCTTCGGCGGCCGTAGCAACTTCAATGGGCCGGAAATGATGCTTATGTGCCTCCTTTTCCTCCACTGAAATACAGCGGGCGCTGCAGTCCCGGTGATGCTTGACACTCCCTCGAGCAGCCCGGATCGATCCATGATCTCTGTCGGAGGAGGTTGAACGCCGTAGGTTGGCGCAGCCAGTAATCTGAAGTCAAGACGTCGCAGGCAATCGGTGATCAACGTCTCGGAAAGGTTTCTGCAGAGCGCAGTGACGCTGAAGGCTGGTATTCTCTGTTTTGGGGTTGGCGATTCCACCTGCAGACGACGCACTGTGACCAGTTCGCAAGAGTCGCCAGCTTTTTCCAAGTCGACAAATGGAAGAGCGGCTCTCCTCGAATCGTGGATGAGGACCAAGTGCTCCAGTGCACGAGTGGCAGCAACGTATTGCGGGTTGCTGACTGCTGTCCGAGGGCTCGGTGTTTTGTCAAACCAGGTATGGTATCCCTCGTCGAAGCCCAGCACTATGGATGCTCTGCGTTCTATGCCTTTCGCCTGATGATACGTACAGATCAGGATCTTCCCGTAAGCGACTTCAGGAGCGATATCAGAGACGTCTGAATCTGATCTGAATACGGGTATGCCCCTCAAGGCAAGGTCGTTGGCTAGAAATATAGCCGGCGATGCTCCTCGAACTGACGGAGCTAGTACAATGATTTCGGCCGGGGACAACCCGCATGAATCCAGAAGCCGCAGCACCTCACTTACAATATCTTCATACGGATCGCATATAACGTAACGCGGTCTTGGATAGGGGACGCCTCCGTGGCTCTGCTTCCTGACGGCGCGCATAGCCATTCCGAGGGGCTGTCTCAGCATCTGCTGGTTGATGAATTCGACGTTCTGCTGGGTAATTCTGTTGGACGTTATCTGGTCGGCGAAAGTCCATTTGTTCTTATTGAGATATCCAAACACCTCCGGATGAGCGGCCATTGTGAGGAAACGAGAGTCAGCGTTGTTGAAAGAGTACACTTCTTGCCTCTTATCGCCGAGGACAACCACCCTCAGTTGGCCGGTTCGATCATTTGGTACACGGTCGGCTCCGATGAAGCCCTTATCGCGAACAACCTTGTCGACAAAACGCTTCAGGATCGGTGTCATGTCTTGCTGCTCATCCATGACTAGCACTGAAAAGTCAGGCAAACTCCGGCCCTCAGTAACAGTCATGTCCTCTTCAACGACGCGCTTGAGGCCCTGGTCAGTCGCACACTCAGCAGTGTAGTATCTGGCCCCGAGGGCGTGATAATTCAATACGGTGACATTTCGCAGTCTCAAGCCCCGCACTCTTTCCTCGGTCTCTAACATAAGTCGACGGTTGTAAACGAGGACCAGGAAGTTGATATCTGGAGCGGACTGCGCAAGGTGAAGAATGGTAGTTGTCTTACCCGACCCGGCGATCGCATCTATGATGAGGTTGTCATGCGTATTTAGCAGTGTATCAATAGCGACTTTCTGTTCCGGTGAGGGTGGTGGAAGGCGTGTTGGGGGTGCGATCGCTTGATTCGGTTCCACATTTGATTGAGTCTGGCCAGCTTCACGAATCGATATCGAGTCTGTTGCATGGGCAAATCTTCTTCCTGCCTTCTCTAGCAGGACAGCTCTCGGAAAGGCTCGTCTTGACAAATTGGTGAAATATAGACCAAAGTGCAGCCTGTTTGTACGAGTGGCCAGAGCCATACGTACCCGCATCTTCAACCCGGTCCTATTCTTGCGTATGTGAAAATGACTCCATAGGTAGTGCCTTTGGCGTTAGTGATGAGTACAGGTTGACAACGTCAACATCGGATATAATGGCGTTTAAATATGCCGATATGAGAATGAAAGAGGAAGTTTCCCAGATTTGGTATGTAACCGGAGAAAAGAAAGAATGCTAATGTATCATGAAGTGTGTCTATGAAGCAACATTTGAAATCTTGAATGCCCAGGTGGGGACTGAAGATGCTGGCCAATGAAGGCAAAATAGAAGAGTCAATGTCACAGGGCTGTGTGCTCTAGCTGACGTTGAGTGTAATACCCCATGAGTTTCCTCCTTATCTAATTTCCGGGTTTGACAATGACGGTGGCCTGGAAAAGGTTCAAGCTCACAACAAGCATATCGCCGATGTTTAGGGAAATGCATGACGATGGGAAGCAATCTCGGGTGGACCGGGACAAGGCCAAAAAATGTTATGTAAAAGCCCGGCTGGAGCCCTAACCCTACGTCTTCACCCTCTCTTTTCGTATCGTTTGCCTCTATCAATTCTGGGGCTTGACAAGAACATCAGTCAAGCTGGAGCGGTGGTTCTTCGAGTGAAACGCGGGGTGAAACGCGGGGTGAAGAGTACTAGTAGGTGTATTTGGGTTTTGTTTTTCACAGATTTTAAGTGGTTGCTCCCTCAACATCTAGGTAACTAAATTCGATCGATCACCGCGCCGAGTAGAATGCGGTTCCCGTACCAATAGCTGCAAGAAGTATAGACCACCTAATCAATCCTTTCGTAGCAGTCTTCGCCGCAAACTTATCAATGGCTTCGCTGTCATTGATTCTTGGGAATGGAACATCAGGTATATCTTTGCCCAGTGCCTTACAGAGCGGCTCCCAACCATCCTTCACTGCCCAAAACACCAGCCTGTCCTCCGGCACAGTCTCTCTCAACCACTCTATATGACGATTGTAGGTGGCCGTCGTAGGTGGCTCTGTCTCGCCATAAAGGTAGAGCCACGCGTCTCGGAGTCCATTGATGTAGTCGACAAAGTGTCTCATCGTAGGCAGTGGCAGGAGAATACCACGCAAGAACCACTTCGTAGAAGCGGAAGCTACGCCGGCCATGCTCTTCTCCCATGATTCCGGGTCACGCACCGTGCAGATTACTTTTGCATCGGGGTACAGCTCGAGGAGCTCTGGAATTAGCCCGTTTCCCGGTGCGTCTGTCACAGCGGCGTAGCCATCCAGCCGCTGGTGGATCAGAGAAAGAGCGGCTTGTCTGTCCGCGTCGACTCTGAATGGAAACAGTTTGAGGACTTTGATCCAAGAGATCACCTCGACGGGCTGTCCCATAGTGCATTGTGTTCCTCCATGGTAGACTGGGGCCTCAAGGAGAATGCGCAATGCTTCGCTGAAGGAGGCGGTTCCGGTGCGGGGGAGGCCAGCTCCTATGACCTGTAGCTTGGTTCCAGGTATCGGGACAGAGGCTTGATTACCCATTGTGAGCTGTTCAGAAAAGAATGACAATGTGGCATTCTCGCAATCCAGCCGTTGGATGTTCCTCGGATTTTATTTTCTTCGAGGCCCTTTATTAGGCTGCCTGGTAAGCATTGGGTCAGCACTAGAAGCGCCAATGTGGCGTTAACCAACAGGGAACAATGGACCAACGATCCGTGGTAGAATGATTTCCGCCCATGCTTTCGCGAAGGATTTGCCAGATGATTACTGTGACAGCTGTGTACGCCTCCCCGTATTGTCATCACATACTGCAGACGAACTGGGAGTCTCGTTTGTAATGGGATGGACTCAATTTCTTCGGCTTCTAATTCAAATCCGTGTCATGCCCCCCAACTATGTCCATCCACCCGATGATTCACCCAGATGTTCTGTAGCTGTTCCATCAAGAAACTTTTCCAGGTGGCAACACTGACCAGTACTTCCGACCAGACAGCTCACCAAAAGCGCTATTGTCTACTATACAATTCTAGACGTTTGTGTCTGTTGCTTTCTTCTCGTTACCAGATAACGCAGCCTCCTGCGACTTGTTTGCGAGCTGGGCTATTCGCGCTGTCTCTGCCTCAATGAGTATATCTGGTCGCTTCGATTGTGTCGCGGCTCTATCTGTGAAGACGAAAGCTGAGGGATTATGAATGAATATTTGATCCATGTCTTCCAGGGTTCTATTGGCGGTTTCCGGGTAGAACAAGCATACCACGGGGCCAAAGGCGAAGCAGAAGATGCCAAACACTTGAGAAACGTCAGCCAACCTAACCAAAACCTGGGAAAAAAGTCAATTTTTGCCTGATGGCAAGTACTGGGTGAAAGTCAAATTCTGCACTAACTGAGGAAGAATCGCCACTGCAAGTTATCGAGGCCGACCTTGGTGAATTGGACAACAACGAACCCACCCAACCAATTGACCGACTAGAGAGTTCCGTCATCAGCTACCCAGACATGATAGACTTCAGAAGGCCTTTGCTTACTGTTGCTGCTACAGCCCCTCTCGTGCGCCACCCAAGAGAGCTGACTTCCGCCTATAAACCCAGGGCACACTCGAGTACCCTAAGCCGAAAAAGACGTGATAGAGAATGAACATGGCCGTTGCCATTTTTCCCATCTGTGATATTCTTTGGTCAGTGTAACTCTAGCCTGCATAGACCAACAAAGCTTCGGGAGAGAAGTTCGCCTCGCTGTGCTTGACTTCCAATCTGAGCCTGGGAGTGATCACTTTCTCCCATTGCAAGGCAAATGCACGCCACAATGTGACAGCATCCCATAAGTATCGGAGAGTGCCTGGAAAATCAGAACATGAGCAGCCTAATTATGGATTGGGCAAGCCTACATCATCATTCTAGAGCCGTTAGCACAGAGTTTGCAATTTCACAATAAGTACAGGGACCACTTACTTCCGGCGTCCAAACCGATCAATCATCAACAGGCATACGAAGCTGCAAAAAACATAGACAGTGCTGCTTACCGCCGTAATTGGTCGGCTCATTTGCTGATTTTATCCAACGTCTCCCTGAAGCAATGTTGGCAGGTAGAAACCTTTGATGTGCTGTCAGTCTTTGTGCGGCAATCTCCAACTAGGTGGGAGTAACAGGAACTCAATCTAACCTAATGCGTTAATGCCGCTGCAATTTCAAATTAGCAACATTTCTGGAAACGAAGGCTTGCAGTTTTCTTCTAATGCACTTGCCTAAATTGTTGCATGAACTGGGTGCCGCAACCAAGAATCAATCGGCAGAAGTTGTGTGACTTGTCTCGATGGCACAACACGTCGACCAAGGGAACTCTGTCATCCCTCTCCATCTGGATAGCGGCCTTGATAGACTGGAACTCAGCGGTCACAGGTGAATCTCCGATGTTCTTGCTGTGGCATGCCAGTCTGGACAACACATGCAGTGCTTCCTCGTCACGGTCGACAAGAAGCAGCCAGCGAGGAGACTCGGCAACGAAGAATAGAATCGGAGCGACAATGAGAAGGAATCTCAGCTGGAAAGCAAGGGGAAACCGCCACTGGAATGCAGATTTGTCGTAGTAGAGGCCGAAAGCAAATCCAGTTCGCGACACAGAAGCATGCCACATTGCAGCATGTCCCTACTGCCAGAAGCATACCGCGCATGTGGGACGGAGCGCATTCGGATAGATATATCGGAGACATGGACGACACAAGTCCAATCCCAAAGCCGTTTACTAGACGACCGACAATCATTTGTGGCAGATGCCATGAGAGAGCCTGCAATAGCGAGCCAACCACGTTGCAAAGCACTCCCAAGGCGATCGTCCTGCGGCGGCCGAGCTTATCTCCAAAAGCTCCAATGGCACCAAAGAATGCCCCTAACTGGAACAGTGTCAATCTGGCGCCCGTGCTCACATGAGAAAAACATCTTCACTCACGAAGAAGCAGCTAGATGTGATTCCGGAGACGTCTGCATCAAGTGTTGCTGGAAATTGTCTCAAGAAGTCCAGGGAGACAAGGACTCCAGGCAAAACGCCCTAGGTGTGGCAATGTCAGTTAGCCCATCAAATATTGGCAGACCTCTATCCGATGAGCGACTCACTTGGTCATATCCAAACCAGCAAGAGTTGACTGTGGCAGATTCGTTAGTATATTTCGGCTGAGCTGATGTCCGTCGCAGAATACCTATACAACTCACATGCGTCCAGAAGAGTAATCAAGGCAACTAGGCATGAGCCATTCACCTTATCACCACCTTGACTCGATATTTCCAACCAATGACTGGTAACTAGAAAAATGGCTGATGTTACAAAAGTCTAGTCGACTGTATTCACGAATGTACTGTTATCGGCACTGTATGGCATTTAACACTGGGTCTTTGAGTGTTTACTACTGTGTGAAGGGACCGCCTACTGCTCAGAAGAGTATGTATACGGATTAAAAGCGAAACCACTTACAAAAGTCTTTAGAGCAGACTTGATGTTGTAAATTTCAAATGTTTGGTCCGACAATAACCAAATCACATGCGTTAACCAACGTCCTGTATCCAACAAACGAGTTGACCACCAATCAGGGCCGCAGCTCATACGGAATGCTGTCCCCCCCCCCCCCCCCCGAGATAAACCCCGGTCCACGCCGCCACTTGGCACGGAGCTGCGGCACCGGCGTCGGAATAGACGGATTAGGTATCAAAGCTGGGGCCCGCTTTATTTGTCGTCGAGAAAAGGAGCGTTTTGGTCGTTGACAGTACGCCTGGCATCTTCACATCACGAATGCAAAGGTCGGCACAACTCTTCCCTGCCCGACTCTGCGGTCAGATACTCACCGTTCGTTCGACTTTGCTCCATTAAAGGGCAAGTGTTCATCCACGTACCCATCAGATTGTTGCGCATGCTTTGCGCGACCGCCTTCCGGGATTTATCGGCGGTCAACTCTGACCCGTGCGTACTGTCTTGGTCGACACACGACCTGCTGCAATCATATGTCGCTCCAAGAATTTTGCAGCCGTCAGTGAGTGATGAGCTTTGGTATTCGAGCAGCGCTGGGGCTCGGACGAGCATCTATCTAATTCATGGGTGCGAAAAAGGGTATTGGGTAAGAATGAGAAATGAAAAATTAATGTACAGGCTTGGAATCCGATGCTCTAGATTATACCCGGCGTTGGACAAGCACCTGCGTCTGTGCCCTTGCCCCATTAACGCCATTCACCGTGGCGACCGTCAAATCATTGTCAACCACAGCTCCCGATGCGTCCTGGGTGAACAAGAATGCACACGCAGCTCATCATAAAGATGTCAGCAGCCCGTTCGCCCCCATCTGCTGGAAGTTGGCGCAGGTGATGCGAGTCTTGTTGGCAAAGTGCACGACGACGCTCAGGTTGCCGACAAAGGACTGTTCACCGCCCGTCGCCGTGAACGAGTCGGTGTATGACGCCACGAATGGGGATGTTGTTATGGCGCCGTATTTGCCGGCGAGGTCTCCCACCTGACACGTCATCGGGAGGGCGGCGTCGCAGGGCGGACTCTCGCCTCGCTCGAACGGGTCCAGGTGTGCGAGTGTCGCGTTGCAGTTCCCGTCTGGGGGCACAGGCTCCGTGTGGATGTGGTATACTAGTAAGATGTGTTAATCGTTTGTTTTTCGGTCGTCTGGCGACTCGAATATCACTGTGGCCTTGACCTACAGAAGGGACCGCCTTCGCCCGGAAGGTTATCAATCATGATATCATATCGCACACCCTTTCCATCTCTCCCACTCTGGGCGAGCACCACACCTCGGACATTTCCGTTTGGTGTTGGCGTGAATTGCGTGCCATCCGTTGGGAATGTGGCCTTGAATGATGCTCCCTGAGGATTGCTGTCTACCGCTGTCGCATTTCCCTTCGCCTGCGAAAGTGTTAAGACATAGTCTAGTAGGTAGCTTTGGAGTTGTCACAAGTCAGTTGTATCTTACCCCTGTGGTCACATCCGAGGTTGCAGTGTTTTGCCGTATGGCAACTCCAAGCACAGAAGGCAGGAGGAGCAGACTGCTCAGCACGCTGTGATGCATCTTTCTCTAGTCGACCAGCCAAATTGCGTCTCGGTGTTCGAACGGGAAAGCTGAGAGCGGGGCCTTGTTACTCTTGCCAAAGGTGATGAGTGAACAAAGTTAATTCTCCGAGCCGCTGCGGTATTGTCCCGATGGCTATGGGAGAATAGCGACAGAAACTTTGAATGCAGTGGAAAGGGTGACAACCTCACAGCATAATGGAGAGCGACAGCGTTCCCTTTTGAGTGATGTCTGTCAAGAATCCCATGCCGAATAAGGGTGCCGTGGATCACAATCTCGGATGAATCGAGACATGTCTAGTCAGCTTGGCCTTGGGCGATCAGGGCGAAAAGGGGCTAATGGTCCAAGCTCGTGTGATGGGCAAGATACGTAAAACCAACTGAACCGTGAGATCTTGAGGCAGCTGAGAGTGGAAGGGGTCCCCGATCTGGGATCAATGGTTGAGAGATTTGGGCAGCAAACCGGCGCAGACCTCCCGGCGGCCAAAGCCAATTGTAGAAACACTGGCGATGTTTGGCCCTGGTGGTGAGAAGCACAGCCTCAAGCCTTGTAAGGGAAACGATTGCAACAAGACGTTATCAGACGATTGTGTGACCACGGAGACCCCTTGGCCGTTCCGCCTATGAGCCAGTTTCTACGGCAGTGATTCCGGGCGCCTGGTAATACCCTCCCTCCTCTCGGCACCGGCACTCCCCAACGTGCTATGAGCACGATCCCAAGAGATTGTGACAGGTCTTGGCAAGCTGAAACTAGCACTAAACCACGTCATGGTAGTATATTGGAGGAACCGGATGTCCGAGCAATAGCGTGGATCGTAGACAGCTACGGGAGGGGGGCGTTTGCTCAGTTCAGCAATATGCCCTTCCATACTTGAGCACTTGAACAACAGGCTTTCGAAGCGATGCGCGGTCTAGCTGAGGCTGGTTGAGGATGTGGGCCCTCTATACCTCCACCAGGGTAATAAACGTTAAATTTTTGGCCGTGTTGCATCCGCCAAAAATTTAACGTTTATTACCCTGGTGGAGGTGTAGATGCCGCGAGCTTGCTTAAAGTTCATACCTTCTCCCAGATTGCAACCCATCCATACTTTAAAGTGGCAGGTGAGGGAAGGCTTAGTTGCTCTCTGTGCAAAGACTCCGCTCGAGTCCAGCCAAGTCCACAAAAGATAGCGTGCCCACGCGCAATCCACAGCGTATGAGTCAGACAATCGGTTCTCATATCGCTCAGCGCCGACGAGTCCACTCTTCCGAGGGCAACAATCTTGCCAATAGTCCTCTGATGATAGACAGGGCTAGGGTTTCATGGTCTGTCATTCTGTCAGTCTGTGCGCACGTTTCTAGTCCAAGGGGGGGCCGCAAAGCTTAGCATGATCGGCAACAGGGAGCTGCTGAAACACCTGCTCTGCTCAGTGGCTCAACGTCGGGTCAAATGTCGAGCCCAGTCAGCATTGGGGCTACTACCGCCCCCACGCTATGATCTTTTTCGTCTGATGCCGTGGTTTCGATTGAGGTACACGGAGGGCGCTTAAATCCAGCTTACTTCATCCGTGGGTTGACATCAGCGGGTGTCCCACCGCAGGACGTCTCAGAGGGAATAAGAGTAAATTTATTGGTTCCAATCTTAACCTAATTCGGACTGGCCTATCGCAACAATTAGGCAGCCGGCTTCTCTAGATTCTCCTCTCACGTGCAGCTGGGCGGTCGCTAGCTATCCCAGCCTTATGCTATCTCGCAGTGTTGTTGGACGCTCTTCCGCTTTGCAACTCTGCATCCATAAAGTTTTCGGCCTCAAAACATATCAGTGAATCATCGCACGCCCGCGTGCCTTTTCTCTTAAAACAGCTGTGAGACTGGTTAGTCGAGGCATTGATGTCTTGACAAGGTATGGTCTCTGCCATACAAACCTGACATGAGAGCGAACCCGCAATCAATGGCGCTTGAGACCAACGGCCACTCGGCCGTGCTTTGGCGAGGCTGAAATGACACTGATATTCTTGGGAATGACAACATTTGTGGTGATCAAAGACCCATTTAAACAAGATCCAGAGGGGCTTTCTTATACATCGCGGTTTTCAAGGTTTCTTGTCAGCAGGTCGTCACAAGCTTCGAGCTTAAGAGATCAAATTATCTTGTCCATACACAATCCACACACTACTAGTAATACTGTGCGCACAGGGGTGGTTCACTTAATTGAGGATGAAGCAGAGGAGGGGAGGTGAACTCGCTGAACTGTTCGTCATCCGGCCACCGTCTGACTCGTGCATAAGTGCCTAGGTGTTTGCGACAAAATAGAGTCCATGATGATCTAGGGCGAGGTCAAGTATTGTGCCATTTGCATGATAAAAGAAGCATGTTTCACGTCCCATTCAATCAAATATCACAGGGTCAAAATTCTGGACTGTTGCCCTTAGTCTTCAGACAACAACTTAGTGGCTTTGTTGACGAGACGTCTTTTCCTGATCTCACGTGCAACATGTCTTGCTGCATCAGCCGACAGATCACCGTCACCTGCACCTCGGGGTCAACCCAATCACTGATCCTCCTCCATCGCGTTTCCCAATGTCTGTGACCATTTTGGTTGAATACATGCCTTTGCTTCGATGGTGAACAATCATACTGAATTGTGGTCCTTCGGGGCTGTGATCAATAGCTGCAGCCGTGCTGGTACTAATTAGTGGACAGCTTAGATGATAGCCGCCATGGCAGCAATATCAGCGCTCCGTATCCTGGTATCCTGGTTGCACAACTGCCAGGTAATACACACTGGGAACGCCTTACCGCGGCCATCGAGAAACTCAGTTCTGACTGGTTTCACAGGCTTGTCTGGCTCTTGATGCAAACATAAATGGGAATTACCTGCAGAGCTATCCAACAAGTGGCCGCCGGGTATCGACGAGCTCAGAGAGCTCTGTAGCCCCAATGTAAACAGTATTTCATTGGAATTTTCTTTTCCTTTTTAATAACTGTGGTAACGTGAAACCTTTTGTCAGTGCATATTGGTCAAACTGCAAGCATATCGCACTCTTTGTGCCTCCTATCTTAGATCTCTGTTGTTAACGAATCCCAGGGACTTTGGATTCGTCTGTTCGCCAGTGTTTTGGCGCCTCAGCTTAGCAACGAAATTTTCACTTCGTAGGGAAGTGCGTGAAAAAAGTCGGACCCCTCCGCTTCAAAGTTCTCGCAAACAATCCTCCTGGGCAAAAGATCACTCCCAACAGCCAACCGTTGCAGAGAATGTGGAGATACTCATTGTTGCCACACCACAAACAGCGTGTTCGGTCCCAAGTCACTCTTCTCTAGTCTCATGCTAGATACTTCGACAGCGTTGTTGTTAGGCCAGTCAGTCTGCAACCCCCGGTCGTCATAACAAGCATGGACTAGGCCGTAGAGAACAAGCTGATGGTATCCGGGACGGAAACCCTTACTCCCTGGGTTTTCGATTCGGTCGCCGGGTATCCTGCGTCGGAACTTGAACTACCACACCAAGTTCTCAATGTGCTGCTGATAGGAAGGAACACTGCTACATGCTGCCTGTTATCTGGGCTTCGTAAGCAAATGGTTGCTATTGAATGACTCAGCTATCGTGTCTATGACATTCTGATCGTTGCCTTGTCAGACACCAAGTGGCCACGAATCGTGACAAGAAACACCAGCCGACTTCCGCGGTCATAGGAGCTGGAAAGGGTCTGGCGAGGAAACACACCAAAAAGATGTCATCCATAGCCTGCGTTATCATAAGAAAAGTTAAGTGGCCTAATCCGCAAGACTCTTGGTACTGTGCTGACATCTAGCTCACCGCAGCGCTTTGCCCGTACCCCTTGGTGCCTCCGAAAAACCGAGAAGTGATTACAACCCACATCTTGCCAGCCGTCACCTGCCCAAGTAGCAACAGTCTAACCTGGTGACGGTCAGTCAGCCTTTCGTATTGTCTCAATTTGTGAAATTTTGTATTTAAAGCATCTCACGGGGAGATTGCCGAAGTATTCCGCCCCAAGCGGTGGGATACACGGAGAGCTGTCGAATATTTACTTGGCATACTTAATCCCACTTAAAAGTGGACCAAGGCAAATCTTAGAACAATTCACGCTTCTGGAGGTCTTCTAACGGCTTGTAAGAAGTCTATTTCGGGCTTACCCGGCGATCCAGCTTCCGAATGAAGGCGTGGTCGAGTCAGTACCTAGTTACAGTAGGAATGGAGCACCACGAGCTGGCATTAGTCTTTTCTAGCGCTGACAACTGTCGGATCGCAGTCAATATGATTGATAAATATGTCATTGAGTTCTGACTACGCAGGTGGAAAGGCTTCGAAACTCACGAAGTACCTGCATTGCTGCCCCAGGGTGGCATTATTGAGCAAACCAGACATGCCAATTACCCCGTGTCGCAATTCAGACCCAGGGGAATTGTAGCTCATGCAAACAGCCAATGCAGACAAGGAAATACTCCAAGTAATCAATATTCAGGTTAGGACATCCGGGTAAACAACTCTAGAATGAATGGGATTGTACACTTTCTATTTGGCGGTAGTGAAACAATTGCCATCGCTGTAATGCTCGTACACGACTGTTGGCCTCAAGCCGGGGAGCCGCGCCGTTATTATTCACCCAAGATAACGTTGTTGGTCTGGCTTGGGTAATAGCAATTGCTTCAAATTGGGTCTTCATTCGTTGGTTCTTGTCTGGTGTGTAGGAGGGAAGAAGGGGCCGAAGGCGCGTAGCGCGTACGGCCTTATATCCTTCCCACGGCAACGGTGAAGTGAAGCTATCTACAGTGAATGTTGCTTATCTAATAAGGCACCCTCGCCACAAACGTTTTGTTTGGAAATTTGCACATAATACGAGGAGACTCTATTTGTTTGTACCATGCGCAGTATAGAGTTTATGCGAACCAGGGAAGCAGTCAAGAGGCTTTACCCATTCCAGCCGCTGCCTCACGAGTCACGTTTCACGCACTACACCCTCACATAACCCCCACGACGCGACACAGGGAAGGCATTGGCCAATTTCGCATAAAGGCTGGTCGTCACAATGAATGCAGTCTGTTTCAAATGAGAGTGAATTCCAGAGTTCTACGCAGCGTTTGTTCGTCGCGCTCGAAGAAGAGCCCCAGACCCGGAAGTCCGCGTGTCGAAAGAGTGCGGCTCTCCTCCCCAGGCGTCACTGGAGTCATGATAAGAAATCAGAAAGGGGAGTGGAAGTATTCATGCACGACGGTCAATATGCTCGTTGTGTATGTTATCGTACTACGGACTGAGTTTTTCAAGGTTTAGGATCTTTGGGGGCTGGAGTCAATTATAGAGGCAAACTTGAACTTGGAGCTGAGGCAGTAACTAGGTATGAAGACAAAAGAAGTCAGTAGTGCTTATGCCGTCCGGACGACACTACTTCCGACGACAGGCCATTTAATACATGCTTAAGCTACAGTCAGAGGTCGCGTACATCAACCTCGATGTGACAGACTTGTTCGAGCTTGCACAAATTGTTAGAATTTGGCTATTAGAATTTAAGGTCAACAGTTTAGATAACCCCCCAGACTCCAGACCCATAGACCAACCTCATGTGTGACACTCGCTTCTGAATAGTAGATGATAGTAGTACATAATAAGTTGTATTGGTGTTACAGATGCGGGACCTTGCTCCGTCCAAGAAGCAATCACACAGGACTGCGGTTCATGTGGCCCTTGAACGTGCGCAGGTCCTCCTTGCTCGTGCTTGAGCCCCCACGCTCCGATCCGGACCCGGACCCGTTCGTCGACATGGGCTCGATCTTGACCCGGACGGTGCTGGTCTTAACGATGCCTCCGCCCTGAACCAGCTTTGTTGTCGACTCCTTGTCGTCGTGTACCGCGTCCTGCTCCTTGTCTACGCGAGTAAAGAGCGTCCCCATGTGAAAGATGTCGCTGCTGCGGCGCAACGCCTTGGTTGCGGAGCCGATCGTCGGCGGCGGCTGTGCGCCTCTGCCCGACGCGACCCCGTTGAGGCCCTTAGACGGCGGTAAATATGACTCAGTCGACAGACCGAGGCGGTGCATGATGACCTTGAACAGCGGCCGAATGCAGGCCAGGCTTCCCGCTGTGACGGCAAGGCCGCATTCGACGGTAGACCAGATGGCAATGTCGACCGTGGCAACTACAATGTGTTTGTTAATTAAGGGGATCATGGTGGAGCGACCTCGAGCAGGCTGCACTTACACAAAAAGTCAGGATTCCTGAATGTCTCAACGTATGCAAGTCGGACGACGACGGCACAACTCGCGATGCAGCCCATGCTGAGCAGTGGTACGATGGCGATCTTCATTCTCCGCTTCATGTTGAGCTTGCGAACAATGAAGATCGGTAGTAGGGCGAACGTGAAGTCGCAGATGATGTTGAGGCTCGAGTAGAGAAAGGTTAGGCCGATAATGATGTCAATGGGAATACATTTGCCGGGCTGAGTCTTGTGCCAGAAGTACGAGACAGGCTGACACTGGAGCGTGGTGACAAAGAAAAACACCAATCCGGTCAGGACGTTGATGGTGAGGGCCATGTAAATGAACCAGACCTGGATGCGCTCGACGATGATACGCAGAAGGAAGATTCCAATGGATATCTTGGAGAAGATCATAGTCCAGCAGTACCAGATATAACAATAATACCAGAACTGTGGAGAATGGCCGAGTCAGCCTCGTGAAGAGCTGTATCGTGAGGTGGAAGGTACTCACCTGCATGGCGTTCTCGAAATCGGATTGAGCGAGGTCTGCATAGTGGCGACCGGTCCCGTAGTGTACGCCGACATTTACACATGTGACAAAAAGAATGAACATTATCGTAGCGAGCAGCATAAACCAATCGTCCACGCCAAAGGCCCTCACCATGCACGCGCGCACATAAGCCCTCAGGACGAATGAAGTGGTGGCCATCGTCACAAAAAAGATGGCCACCGCTGCTAGCACCGGCCCGCGGTTTTCGATGGCCATGGTGATGTGAGGTGTGGTTGGTGGTGACGGGTGAGGCGAAAATGCTTTGTTTTTAGAGCGACCTCGTGGTCGCCATTCCTTGCCGGCGTGTTTATTTGTTCTTTGTCTTCCCTTCCCTCCTCTTTTCGTCAAGGGTCGTTTTCGTTGAGGTCGATGGGTGATATAAAAGTCGAAGGCTGTCGAGAGGCTATATCAGGAGAGAACGCTAGGGGGTGGCCAGTTAAAAGGCTGGGGGCAAGAAAAGCCCACTTACCGAGTCTGCGGTGTTGAGCCTAGCGCATATTAAAGCTTAGGGTTCATCAAACACTCGTCCTTGATCCTTGACAGTCGCTTCTAGGCTAGCACCTAGTCTACTGCCGTACCCCTGATGCCCTGCTAGTTAGAGTGACATATCCAAGCCGCGCACGCATAAGATTTGCTGAATATTAGAGAATACGCAGCAGTAACCAGGGAGTGCAGGGGCATACATAACATCGGCCGAGCAAGTTCGGACAAACTGTGCATGATGCAGTGTCACCGGAACGCTGTGATCTGGGTGGTATGGAGACGACCAGTGTGGCGGTCTTCACATCAGAGGGAGGAGGGGGTCCTCAGAGGCTGCGTGATCTGGCGAGAAAAACGGGGTCTTCCGCTTCGGCGGGAATAACCACCCAGGGTGTGACTGTCTCCCCTCCGTTGAGGGGCGACGATCTTTGGGCAGAGTTGCATTTGGACCTCGGTCGTTTGAGCCCAGCCTGCTGGTCGCATTGACGATGAGCTGGGCCTTCCTGGCCTGCCAGGCTTGCTAGAGAAACTGACCGAACGGCTTCGGGATTAGTGCGGTGGGTTCTTGTCTGGACCCGGGGCGTGGTCCGGAACCTGCGCTAGATCTATACCGCAGATGGCCCTCCTCCGCTTGGTGATGCGTTTGGCGTGTGAAGGCTCGTTGCTATTGCAGTAGCCTCAGCTGGGGGGTGCAGATCCCCACTCTCCCAGTCGAGCGTGGAACGTCGGCAGCTGCCAACCCTTGGGGACACAATCTTGTTCGCCAACCCTCATCTTCTGTGACAGCGGTCGGCTGTTGGCACACCCGCGCCTGAAGCAATAATGCGCCATAGTTGAAATTGGAATTCATAGCTGATGTGTTTTTTGAGTTTGCCGCGCATGGAGTATTTCACTGCCCGGCCCTGACCTCTCGTCGGGGACTACTGGCCTAACATGATCGTATCCAAGGCTTGACGAGGTGGGATCCATGCTCGCGAATCTGACCTGGTCGTCGGGTCTAATTGCCGATGGAACTGGGTCACAGCTTGCGCGGGCCGTTGGCCACCCGGGTGTGCTCTCTGGGCCTCCCATATGTCATACGCCATATGCCATGCAGTCTACCATATACCTGCATAGGCAATATCATCACGAGGCACAAGTCTGTTGCGCCACAAAGGCCACCGCAGAGTGAGGCGTTGTCACGGTGGGATAATGGGAACGGTGAAGCGAAACCCCTGCATATTACACCTCCACCAGGGTAATAAACGTTAAATTTTTGGTGTTGCATCCGCCAAAAATTTAACGTTTATTACCCTGGTGGAGGAGGTGTAGGTGGCTTCGTTCCGTCGGTGAGTGTGAAAATCCCAATAGCGGCAGAAGCTTTCGGTTGGAAGATATAATCGTGCCCTTGTCGGCAGCCCTGCATTTGGGCACGAGCGCCGTTTTCTGCCTGTGCTTGAAAAAAGGGTCGCACAGAGGTCTGGGGTTAGCCTCGAAGTTAGGTTGCTCTAGAGTTACCAGTGGGTCGGAAATGTCTCACAAACAGTAGCCAGTGGGGGTTAAACCTTCGAACTCGAGGGGCCCGGAAACCCAAGCGACGTTGTTGTGCGCTGCACGGCGGGACTGACTACTAGGCACTCCCGTGCGGAGCTCTCGCGAATGATCGTCAAGCTGCAATTTTGAAACACTTCGGCGGCAGGGTGGAGGGTGAACTTAACCTTCAGCTGCAGCTTCGGCGACAATAGTCTTCTCCGCCAACCCAGACTGCAGCGTCCTCTTAGGTAGCATCGACATGCCCTCGGTCCTTGACATCCGCGTGCTTGCCCGACGCTGAGCTCACAAACATGCCGACGCCAAAAACGCCATCAGCCAAGAATGTGCGTGCAGGTGCGCGTTTTGCGAAAAACCTTCCCACTCGGGTAAGTGTCCCCGACGACGTTACTTGAGCCTCTGAAACCACGTGGATATCGTGACATCGCGGCCTCATCGCGTTTCGAAACGGGAAGGCCGGCCTTGCTCGCGACTGGGCTTCACTGAAGATCAGGGGCCTAGCTCCCTCCTGCTCGTACCGAATAGGTACCCCAGCAGGTCTGTCGACAGGGTTTAAAAATACTGTGACATCGCTTACCAAAATCTGCACGGCTAGCAGGCAGTTCTGGTGGGCCTGGGAGCACCGGCAAAACCATTTCGCCCCTCTCCTCGTAATGTCCAGTTGGGCGCTGTTTCCAACCGAACTATTTGCAGAGCTAGGCACGTTGTGAGACTGGGAACACGGCGATCACTATCCGAGTCGGGCCGTCCAGCTAGTCTGAAAAGGGTTCCTACGCCCCTTTAATCCGGCGGCCTCGGCCTCGCTACCATGCTTACGGTCGCTGGCCATTGTCATCCGGGCTCCGCTTTCGAGCCGGGCTCTAGCGGACATGCAGGGACTTGCTGCCTGGTGTAAGCCCGGACCTCAATACGGTCCTTGACCACCTTGGTCTTCGTAAATGGTGGGATTCGGCAGTCCTTCATCCTGTTCTCCCATGTAAACACGTGGGCGGCGTTGACCACGCAAACCGGAGAGTTTACTACACTACCTGTGCTTTGGCACTCCTTCTGCCGATTGCGACGCAGCTGCTGGGAACACAGCAGGAGGTGTCATCGTGCCATCCACAGGTCTGGATTCGAAAGCACCTTGGCAAGCTAAACTCGAAAGTCCAGAACCCATTGCGTGGGCATCACACAGCTCCAATGAAACTCAGGGCGAACGTGCATAGATAAACAACACGGCCGTGCGCGAGAAATCGGGCTCAAACCTCCGACAATGGATGCTCCTGTGTGATCGGTTGCGACACTGCGACTTCGCGACTCTGTGACGAGGTGCAGCGTGGGATGTGCTCGCGAAAGGCGACTGGTGCCGGTTGCCGATGGCTCATCGGGAATGGCTGTACACAGTAGAAGTGTTGCGCCGCTCGACCGCCCGACGGAAGCGTGCCAGACGCATGCCGGATCGAGTCCAACGAAGACAATGGCTCTTTGTGAACAGATGCAATGCAAGAACATTGTGCTGCAATTCTGAGGTGTTCTTTCCTCTCGCTGCCGAGGTACCCTGCTTGGCGCTTTGTGCCACTACTAGGGCAACGAACGATGATGAAACCCACGAAGCGGCGCGAGAATGTGTTATCTGTATCCACAGGTGTACGATGACGGATGTGCAGTTCGAGAAGGAGCAACTATAGTGACGCCGTGTCCAGCTCATTTGAGTACTTTTCGAGAGACCAAAACGCCGTGCGATAGGGGCAAAGTCATCATATCAACGTGCGGTCCTTGCCCCATTCACCGGGAACCACAGAATCCTACCGGGGCAGGGAAGGCATCAGCCCCGGCCCCAGGCAGCCCACAGCATTCAGACGCACCACGAAACCCCGACAAACCGGATTCGAGTGAGGGTTCAGCTCCTCCCGGCAGTGGTCCTGCAACGTCAACGTCAGTAGTTTGGCAGAAGACGGGGTTGACACGACTGTCGCGTTTTAGCTGGACAAGCGTATGGAGATAGATGGGCATTTGCGTGGTTCGGAAGCCGGTAAAGGGTTATTGTATGGTCAGTGGCAAGAATGGAAATCTCTGGGGGAACTCGTCACTCGCCGAGATGGACCGTGCGGGCAGATGTGATGTGTCGCTCTTGGTATCTAGACAAGTGTGGACGCCAAGACGAAGCCAGCTTGTGAAAGCGGTGTCTCCCAATGTGCAAAGCGTTGAGCACATTCATGATGTATGACAGGACACGACTGGTTGCAATTTCCAAGACCTCTCTGCCAGTGCAGAAGGATTGGCGTTCGAAGGCTGGAAACTCATGCAAAAGGAGACGTGGCAAGGCATCATTGTGCTGCTTGCTTCCGGACTCGGAGACCATGGCGGTCGTTCGGCAGCTAGGGCAGCCCCAGAGAGGCTTTGTAGCGACTTCCGGCGCCGACCGTCTGACTGCGCACTCTTCTGCAGGTAGGCACGAGGTGTGTTCATGACCTGGCTCTGGGATTCCCAAGAAATGGATGGCCTGATTTTTGGTTCGCATTTCTGTCACTTTCCTGGCCTTTGCACCGCAACCCTGCTCCGTAAGATCCCGTGAGTCGGGTCTGCTTGGCGTGGAGTTACCGGTCTGCTGGCGTGACCTCATAGCCTATTTAGAAAGGCGCACATGGGCAGCAGAGACCAGTGAGTGGAACTTGAGAGCACCAACAAATCGTCAGCTTCTGTGCATCCTTCAAACACAAGACACGGGCGTCTGAGAAGGACAAATTTGCACCCATTTTGCAATAATTTTGAGCGCGATAGACTCAGCCGCAGCACGGCAGAGACATCATGTGCATTGTTCTTCTGACCACCGCGCATCCCAAATATGCGCTCATCGTCATCGACAACCGGGACGAGTTCATCCTTCGCCCGACATCACGGCCGCACTGGTGGAGCACGCGAGCTTCTCGGCAGCCTTCGAGGACGCCTACGCCCGATGTGTCCTCGCAGCAGACGAGCGTTGACGGGCAGCCGCCAAACGGTGACTTGGAAGAGATCCAGCACATCCTCTCGTCCCGAGACCTGCAGCGTGCTGAAAGGGGCACATGGCTTGGAATCACCAAGTCGGGCCATTTCTCGGTGCTTACCAACTACCGCGAGCTAGATCCCAACAGACTATGCCAGCCGATCAGCGGACAGAAGAGCCGAGGGGGCATGGTCACATCATGGCTGGAAAACTCAGCAGAGCGCAGCGTGGGCGATTATGTGGAGGCGGTGATGGCAAGCGGCGGCTGTCAGGGTGTCGGTGGCTTTTCGCTCATCTGTGGCAAGTTGAGGCGGAGAAACGGAGAGGGTGAAGACGGGCTGGAGCCTATGGCGATTCTGTCAAATCGTGCTGAGCACCCTGGTCAGATACCATGGATTGTAGGGAAGAAAGGGGAGACCGTAGGGCTCAGTAATGCGGCGTTCGACGATCCTGTGGAGTGGCCTAAGGTGAAGAACGGAAAGTCGCTGGTCAACCAGGTGGTTAGGGAAGCGGTTGAAAAGGACATGAACGAGGACGAGTTGCGGGAGAGACTCTTCTGGGTTCTGGACCAGGACACGCTACCAACTCATCCAGGCAAGAGCCTGGAGGAACATCTGACGGAGCTCAAGGAGTCGATATTCATTCCTCCGATAGGAGACTCGAAACATCAAGCCGACATGTTGAAAGCGGCGAGCAATGGCGCGGATGGGAGCAGCCACACCGACCCCGAGGTGCAAGAAAGCCTGTCAAAAGTCGTTGGAGCTCAACGACCAGATCCCCAAACGATGGGATTCGCAACGGGCATGTACGGAACGCAGAGGCAGACAATCGTCCTGGTGGACTGGGACGGGAATGTGACTTACACCGAGAGGGCACTGTGGGATCCAAACGGCAATGCTATAGAGAGAGGCAAAGGAGACTTGACCTTCAGATTCGAAATCGAGGGATGGGCCTAGACGGTGCATGGGCAAATGTAACACAGAAGTGGAATGGCAAGACTGAAGAATAACGAATCCTGCATTAGCATTGATCGATTGCGTTCGATAGAATGGATTGATGATAGATTCTTCGCACTGGACTCGACTGGAACATCATTGTGAACCATGTCTTCGATCTTACGGAAGTTGCATTGGCAAATGTTCCAGCCGGGCTTTTGACGGTTGACTGTCTCCAGGTCTGGCTCCAGCGAGCAGGGTACAGGCAGGCGTAGGACATCTAACTAGGTACGCAATCATTCACAATGGGGGCAGCCGACGATTTTTGAGCAGGAGCTCCAGCATTGACTCTCCCTGCTGCGCTTGGAGACCTTGATGTTGTTTGGGCAGGAGCGCGTCGCGCCGACTGCCTTGCGCCTCTCTCATCCTTGAGGCGAAACTCGTCTGCAGGTTAGCCTCCAACTATGCTTTCCTTCAGAGCAGTAGTCAGCCATCGTGTCAGCCAGGTGAGCATGGACACACTTACTTCACTTTGCTATCGTCTTCGAATCAGCTGCACTCCTGATCTACACCCATTTCCCCCAAGCTCTCACGACCACTTCTTCTTTCTACACCCTGCCATCACCACTACACGCTTCACGACCAGTTCCACTCCACATCGTACCCGTCTCGCGCTCCCACTCACAATGACTAAAGATACTGATCGAGCCAACCTTGGTCCTCGTATTTTCGGCTGTGTGTCAACAAACCCAGCTTCCAACTTGAACTCCGACCTCGACAGCGACGAGCCTCCCTACCCAGTGCAGCCAGCCGAGATCAAGCAAGTCTTCTCCTTCCTGACTTTCACCTTGAGGGAGGGCATCAAGCAGACTGTGCACGCCTTGATACAGAGCCTCAAATGTACCTACCTGCTTGTCTCTGAGCTCCACAGACCCTACCTTGACTCCGTCCGCGTCCTGGTTCCCCTGTGGCTGGCTGTCATCCACGCCATCCTTCTCGTCTTCTTTGTTCTGGCTCACAGAACTATTACAGACGCTATCCAACGGTTCCACGAATCAATTGACAGACCGTTCGCAAGATTCACGGCATGGACCGATCACACCGCTCCTCCCGTCTTCCGACGCCTCGCTTGCCATTCAGGAAGCGCCCCGTCATCAGCGCCCCAATCGGACCCGTCCAGCACAATGGCAGATTGATTACCCCGTCCCGTCCTGTTACCACCTCTAAAATTTCTGGTGATAGTGCTTTTGGTGAGGTGGTGTCAGGAGGCCAGAGGGACGAGAAAGGCGAATCTGGACGACCACCCACCCCTATCATCAGAACTCTTGAAGACTCAACTCCACGACAATTATCCAAATCTCGCACATTCAACGTCTTATCCGGAATCACAGCATCATTTTCCAGATCCAGCTTAGTCCCCAGTCGTCGGACCACTGCTTCGTCAAACGGTTCCTCAGCTTCTCTCGCCCAAGCCACAACAGCTGATACTTCACTCTCCAAGGTGCCAACTTCGTCCAGGCTTCCAGTCTCGGGGACTGGTCGACTATCTCTGGGGTCGCAGAGAGCGGACTTGCACCTTACTCAGAATCCTTGTTGCATCTATACCGAGCAGCCTTCAGCATACTGGACCGGCCGCTTCAATTCATTGCACGACAAGTTCCTGGCAGAGTGTCTGACTCCCAATAATCTAGAGAGCCTGCTTGGGGCTAAAGCCGACCGCAATACGGCCTTGAATCAGCAGCTACAACCACATCTTCTGCGAGAAACCCAGTACACCCGATTCAACACCCGGCTTCCACCATCCGCCACCTCAGCCGCTATACTTCAACAGACTGGCGGCGGCGGCGGCCTCAACGGTGTTACAGGCGGCAACCAGGGCTTGGCGAAGTATGCTGCGGATGCTAAGTTGCTGCTGGACGACGACGAGCGGTGTAAGCGAGTGTTTATCCATCTCGAAGCTTTTTGTGCTACCGACGAAGCTCGGACAAGCCTATTCGCCTTCCAGCAGGACTTCGCGCGCAAGGAAGGCCGTCCGAAACTCCTCCCGAAAGGTGGTACTATGGGTGACCGCAACTGGGGCTCGTACATCTCGCGGATGGGCGTGAAAAGGATCGGAAAGAGGGCGAGCATGTACTAATAATTGTCAAGGATTGATACGCTGCTTTCAAATTGAGGTTCACGCAAGGCGAAGGAAACATGGCACCACTGACTTGTCTCGGAGAAAGAGTGTTGGCTACTCGCACCTTGCTTACAAGGAATTGCTAATATCGCGTCGAGCTGACTGCTTTTCGGAATTAAAGAGGGAATTGGTACTGCCGTACGGCGCTGGAACAGTTTTAGCTGAATCCCATTCGTGGTAGGCAGAATTGGAAGACTACCGTAGTCAACACAAAAGAAAAAATAACGAACGCAAAGAATTGATTCGGACACAACATCACAAGCGCGAAGAGAGAAGAGTCAAGTGGTAATTTAAAAGAGATGATTGCTTGTGATGCGCGACGGTCGCTTATGGGTCATCTGCAGCAACGTAGGAAACGATATTGTTGGCCCTACCGGGGTATCCCTCTCAACGCCTTGTTCCTGGATCAGATAGCCAGCCTATGATTTCTTTTATGTCCTTGAACGCCAACCGTTGAAATTTTTCTTTGCCCCCTTCTTCATAAGGAACATGTGTTACCAAGCCATGACTAGCCCCATCATCCTAGATACGGCGGCAATCTATCGACACTTACAAAAGAATGACGCCAGCATGCGGGCTCGTTCCCAAGTAGTGTTTGTCCTGGCTTGGTGGATTGAGTCAAATTTCACATCTGCAGCACGCCCCTGACCGTTTTACCGTATATCACGGGCCGAAAGACGCCAGCACGTCGTTTTTCCGGGCTGATGATGACCTTGGACTGCAAGCCGTCGCTGCCGCTGATGATCAGGCCGGGCGAAGTTGAGAAAGCAGAGTCCTAGTTCGCCTTCTTCCACAGCCTCAGGTAGTCTGCCAGCTGCTCGACCTTGCTAGCGAAGAAGGTCTGGCGGGCGTCGCTGCGCCAGACCAGGACGCCGATCTCCTCGGCGTAGCGAGAGAGAGCGTCGTACTCGGCCTTGGAGTCGAAGTCTTTGAACAGGAAGCCCGGGGTCGCGCGCATGCGCTCGTTCTCGAGCTGCCAGAGGCGGATCTGGTCGACCACCGTGGGCGGCAGTACGGGCTTGGTGTTGAGCTGTGCAACGCGGTGCATCTGCTCGTGGGCGTGCGTCGCAAGGTATGACACGATTTGGTCCGCTGTGATGCCGTAGCTGATGGCTTTGCGGATCGAGTCGCGCGTCAGCCGGCCTGTCACCATGCCCGAGAAGCGATGCCGCAGGTGGCAGAAGAGCGAAAGCACACAGATCTGCAGTGGAGAAGTCGTGTACGCGTAGATTCGGTAGTTGGTCTCGACGATGATGAAGCCCTTGTGCTGCCCGCTCTCGCCGCTGCCGCCGCCGCCGCCGCCACTACCGTCCCCGTGGCCTGCGGCTATAGCGGCGTCAAAGCCTGACGAAACGCTGCGCAGTGCTGATGCTCCGCTTGTGAGGGTTGTGGCTAGCCTGGTTGGAAAGTACTGGTGGTGATTGGCCGTGTCGATGTAGACCAGGCCAAAATCCACCAGGTTCGGAAGCATGTTCTGGCGTTTCTCAGTCAGCGCATTCGTGTCGTAGGCCCTCCCCAGCTCCAAGCTGGCAAGCATAAACAGAAAGCTCAGCATGTCGACGCTGTCGAGTTTGGACTCCCTGCCAGCCTGCTCGGCCTCCTTGCGCGCCTGGTCAGCCGCCTCTAACCACTGCAGCAGCAGCGTCCACACCTGAGCATTCGCCTCTTGTAGCAGGAACGTGAAGCCTGACTGTGTGATCCCCACGCTCCCCAGTCCTCTCCGCTCGACCAGGCGACCTGCCACCAACAGGTCTTTGACAGAGGCCTTGGGCCCAGAAGACCCAGGTACGTTTTCGCCACCGCCCATTGCGACGCTGTTCACCACGAAGTGCAGTATATCGTCCCATTTCTTGCGCGCATATTTGTCAAGGAATGCAATGTCGACATGTTCGGGTACCGGGAGCGAGCTAGGCACACCAAAGCTCTGGTGCTCGCCGCCGCCCTCGAGGGCCAGGCGCAAGGAGTTCTTGAAGTTGGTGGTCAGGGCCATCTCCTGGGGCTTGTCCTTTACCGCCATCGAGATGGACACTATATGCAGACGCCGCAGGATGCCGAGGGCATGGTCGCGGTCCTTCTTGGCATCGGGTTTGACCCAGGTGTCGAGGTCGTCGAGCAGGAGGGGCGTGGGCATGTACAGGATGGCCATGACGAAGGTCTTGGCGAGGTTCGGGAGCATGCGCCGGAAGATGGCAAAGGCGGTGGAGGGCTGTTGGTAGAGCCTCCGGAAGACTGCGCCGGAGAGCTTCTCCAGGTAGTCGGAGAGAGTGAGGGACGGCGCCGCGGACATGGTGGGCCAAGTTTGCGGAGATGGAGGAGGCGAGTGAGGAAGCTGGTTGGCGTCTGCCTCGGGTAAAAGCGAGGGCGCGCACTGCTATCGCATTGTTTGGATGTCGATAGATTTTCGACGTATCCTCCCGATGGCACTGCCCAAACTGACTGCGCGAACAGGTCCGTTGGGTGTTGTGGCAAGGAGGACACGGCTCGTGGTGGTCGGAGGTCGATCCTTGGGGGCCTGATATCGAAATGCACGTGTAGAAGCCGTCGGTCACGTCAAGTGTGGTTAGTTTCCATTAGCGGTCTTTCGGCAGGGGTGGGTGCAGGGGTTGTCCCCTCCAACACCATCGATAAGGCCCCTGTGACGTCTGGAACACTCCCAGTGCAAACAGACAGCCAGAGCCCAGCTTGACAGGCGAATCTCACCACTACGTTCGGAACCCTCTTTAGATTTCTTACATTCTCGCCATACCCAAGGCAGCTTCTTGGCAATCTCATCATGTCGACCATTTTGCAGGCAGCGCAATTCGTTCCGAGAGTCAGTCCTTCAACATTGAACCCAGCTAAACAACAGCCGGAATGACTGACGTTCGGTATACTCCCGTCTGCTCAGGTTCTGAAGAACTTCATGGCAACATCTGGCCTGGAACCAACGTGTGTAGCGATGTCTCTGGATAAAAACAAGAACATATTGGAAAGACTAACAGTGAACGCTCACAGGCTGCTAGGCAAAAATAACGTGAGAGAGCCCAAGGTGTTATGGCTCTGTTCCACGGCTTGGGTACTCATCAATATTGTCACTACAGCTACGTGTCGTTGCTGCCGGCCCTGGCAAGGTTACGTTTGATCTCCATATTCATAGGCAGCACACGGTAAGAGGTCAAAAGAGACAAAAAGAGATCCCAGCTTGCACAGGCCGGGCTCGAGATGCTGACGTACCGCCAGAACCGGTTGAATATCCTGCACGGCGGAACTATCGCTAGCATGGTTGACCTTGGCGGCTCTCTTGCTGTGGCGTCAATGGGACTGTACTCTACGGGTGTTTCGACGGACCTGAATGGTGCGAAGTCTCGCGCGGTGCTGCTTCAACCTGGCCGGAATGGCTGACTTATAGCTCCCAGTCTCCTATCTGTCTGCCGGTGGTAGAGCAGGCGACAGGATCCGAGTTATTGCCGAATGCGAGAAGAGTGAGTGTCTTGAGTCGATGCCCATCGAAACCGAGACTATTGACACGACGATGATAGTGGGGAAAACCCTGGCATACACACATGTGAAATTCTTCAACAGTAAGGGAGACATGTTTGCAAGAGGAAGTCATACAAAGTGAGATAGATGCTTTGAAATGGTCCCTGCGTGTCTAGTTCCAACACTGATCCTGTCTAGATTCATTGAGAAGGCGCGTCAAGGTCAACAATCACTATATGCCCTCCCAGCATGGGACAAGGACCTGGACACGGATGTTCAGTAGATGACTAGGACCGAGGGCCCAAAGTGTGAGGTGGACAGGAGGAGGCCCCCAACAAGCAGAACTGAGAGAAGCCTTCCTAGAGCATGCTGGATCTCAGCAGCATGAAGAGAATTATAGAGATGATTCACTGCGATTGACTATTGCTAGGCAGATGAAACAGGCTCTGGGCTGAACAATCGAGGATGACTGACGGGATACCTGACCACTATAAGCATCCGATTCCGTACCAACCTCAGGTTGAACGGCTTCAATTCTGTGCTCCCGTGCTCAAGAAACGCTTCGGTACGGTTTAGGGGCCCTGGTCGGTGACAAAGACATGCCCTGTCAAGATTTGGCGTTGATAGTGGCCGGATCGATGCTTTGCGCTTGGTATTCTTGACGCCTGAGGCCAGCATATCGGGTGGATCCAATATTTAGCGGGGGTTGGAGTCGCTTAAAATTTCCTTGCACAGAATTTTCCTCTCATCACAACCACAATTACTTGCCGTGGACAAACCGCTTTTCACGACGCTGTCCAAGACAGATCGTGTCGAAACCAAGATGGAAATGGGATGAGGTCTCGACAGGGCAAGGCTGAAGAAGAGCCTCAAGTCGAGACAGGCTCCGATCCAGGGTCCCGCCCAATTGGCAAACAAGGGACCGGGCGCGCGGGTGGGGTCCGTCTTGCAAGCTTGCAGCTGACCGTGGCAGCCTCGAAAGCTCGCAGAACAAAATGGAATCGCTTGGATTTCTTCCACGCCGTTCCGGCTCCCTGCTCACCACCAGCAACAACACCACCACCACCACCCATTTTACACCATTTGCTGTTCACCCTTCCTTCCACGGCTTGACCTCCTGGTCTCGGGACCATTAGCATCGTATTGCATCAGCACAGCGCTCTCACACCCACTCTGGGACCTGAAGGTACGTGTGTCCCCGCCACTTCCTCCCATTCCACCATCCACCAACCACCATTGCGACGTCTACGTGATGAGATTTATAGCTGGCACCAGTCATAGGGGTTTCTTGTACTCTCTCCCTTTGATGATCAAGCTTTTGAATATACTTCGTTTCTGATCGACATTTTCTCAATTGGCAAAATATGACACATCACCATCAAGCCATGGCAACGATGACTGACATTGCCCCGCCAAAGCAGACTTGACCCCTCCTGCACTCCCTTCGCGACTGAAGCGGCCCTTCCAGCAACGCCCACTATGGTCCTCCACAACCCGAACAACTGGCACTGGGTTAACAAGGATGTCTCGGAGTGGACAAGAGCCTGGTTCACGGAGAACCTGACCAAGACCGAGGTGGAGGATGGAGGCTCAAAGGTGAAGATTAGCAAGGTCATCACCTGCGACGGTGACGTCGACGTGAGCCAGCGCAAGGGCAAGGTCATCACAATCTACGATGTGAAGCTGGTCCTCGAGTTCTCGGGCTCCGCCCCAGAGGCAGATGAAGTGTCGGGCACCATCACCGTGCCCGAGGTTGCACACGACACAGAGGAGGATGAGTTTGTGTTCGACGTCGACATCTACTCCGAGTCGAAAGAGAAGCAGCCTGTCAAGGATCTCATCCGCGCCAAGCTCATCCCTCAACTGCGACAGCAGTTTGTCAAGCTGCCGTCCGCCCTCATCGCCGAGCATGGCAAGGACATCCAGCACGCGCCGGGCTCTAATCCTTCCAGCGGGTTCTCGACTCCCAAGTTCCAATCAAAGCCCACAGCCCCAGAGCCAGCCTCAACGACCGTGAAGTCGAGCAGCGGCGCTGTTGTGAACACCACCACGTTGAACGACAGCGAGGAGTTCCGCACGACCGCAGAGGAGCTGTACAAGACGTTTACCGACCCCCAGCGGATCGCAGCGTTTACGCGGGCGCCTCCAAAGGTCTTCGAGGGTGCGAAGAAGGGCGGCAAGTTCGAGCTGTTCGGTGGTAATGTGCATGGCGAGTACCTGGAGCTGAACGAGCCCACCAAGATCGTGCAGAGCTGGAGGCTGGAGCAGTGGCCGGCAGGGCACTTCTCTAAGTTGGAGATCGAGTTTGACCAAAACGATGTGGACTCGGTGACGGTAATGCGGGTCAACTGGACCGGTGTGCCGGTCGGCCAGGAGGAGGTCACCAAGGAGAACTGGCAGAACTACTACGTCCACAGCATTAAGAGGACTTTTGGGTAAGCATCTGCCGTCCACTTATCGTCATTGGACTCAACGATACGCTAACATTGTACCAGCTTCGGTACCATTCTATGAACTGCTCGCGAGCGCAGAGTCTTGGTACATACTATTCAAGGTTTTCCCTCAGCTAGATGTCAGGACGAGCCACCGATTAGAAAGGAATGAATCAAAACCACCCCCCAAAAAAATCCTGAACTACATCCTCACTGTTCCACTTGCTAGTGAATCTGTTCTGGTCAGCCATGTCCGATGAGCCCAGCCTGATCAAAGGAGGATAGGTTTATGGCCTATGAACATCGTGCATCGTGCAGACAGTGCTGGCCTATCAATTAGATGGCTCGTAAATTTCAAAACTTGAGCGGGCCATCAAGTCCATGCCATTCCTGGACAACTTGATGTTGACCGAATCAGCATCCTCATTGTAGACTACACAATGTTCGTGCGCCTTGATGCAACGTTTGATTTCATCCAACACTGGTCATTTCACAGCCCCAAACAACACGCTAGAGAGGAACTCGGGCGCGCGAAGCGCGGTAGAGGCCGGACGCTGGGTAGCCGGAAGCCCGGGTCTCCAACGTCCCCGCCGACCCGGCTCCGATTATCGCTCTGCGTCAAGAGATCGCTCCGTGCATAATCTTCCGGGCAATCGCTTCGAAGAAGCCATCCACGGCATATAGCACCTTTCCGGCTCTTTCAGCTCGTGCGCTCACCGAAAACATCTCCAACATGGCGCCGATCTACAAATTTGCGCTGATTCAGATGCAACCCAAGGTCAGCTAGTCGGTTGCGGCGTCTATTCAGATGAGCATCATTCACCATGTCTTTGATTTTCATAGCAAGAAGCAGACTCATCAAGGCTTCTTGTATATTGGCGTGAGCGAGTCCAGCCCAGTCATAGAACTGACCGCTTCGGGGCGAGTGATCATTTGTGATCCTATGGTCATCTCACTCAACTACACTGCTCACTCACCTTGCCCCCCCCAAACTCTCAACCCCTTGCTGATAATCAACCTTGTCTCAGCCAGTCGACCCGGCAGCAAATTTCGCAAAAGCAGAATCAGAGATCCGCAAGGCCGCAGCAAATGGCTGTCATGTCGCCGTCCTGCCGGAATACCACCTCACCTCATGGGTGCCAGATCACCCGGACTTCATCGCCTCCTGCGCGGATTCAGAAGCCTACCTGCCAAGGTACCAGGCCCTAGCCCGAGAGCTCAACATCAGCATAGTCCCTGGCACGATCTGCGAGTCCCACCCTGCCAGCGCGCACGCGCCGCCACCGCCGCAGGACGACAAGGCCAGGGCTGCTGCCCTAGACGGCAAGGAGCTGCGCAACATGGCGCACTTTGTGGCGGCGGGGACTGGCGCCCTGGCAGGCACCTACCAGAAGAAGAACCTGTGGCACCCGGAGCGGCCGCACCTCAGCCCGGGGCGCCATGAGCCTCACGCCGCCTTCGACACGCCGCTGCGCAACGCCGACGGGTCGCCTGTGCGCGCGGGCCTGCTCGTGTGCTGGGACCTGGCGTTCCCGGAGGCGTTCCGGGCGCTCATCGCCGACGGCGCGCAGATCGTCATCGTGCCCTCGTTCTGGCTAATCACAGACGTGGACGAGGCCGGTCTCGCGCTCAACCCGGACAGCGAGAGGGTGTTTCTCGAGTCGGCCGTCGTGTGCCGTGCTTTTGAGAACACGGCCGCCGTGGTGTTTTGTAACAAGGGCGGGTGCAGCCAGGTCGCGCAGCCGATCGTGGGCAAGGTCAGGAATGAGGGTGGGAAGGAGCTGGGGCTGGACGAGGATGGCACGGTGTATGCCGACGTGGACTTGGATGTTTTGAGGATTGCTGAGGAGAACTACAAAGTCAGGGAGGATGTAAAGGGCAAGGGGTGGCACTATGGGTATGAGCTGGTCAAGGACTAGCCACGGAGCAAACAGGTGCTGATGTTCCGGGTCTGATTTCTCAAATCTGGAATATATTGTATTGAATGACTTGCTTTTACACCCTTCTCATGGGATTCGTTCCGGTGCTTTCCGCCGGTAGTCCCTTTCAGTATTTCTGTGTGGCAGGCGAGGCTGAGCGCAGACAAGGAATCAACAAGACGAACGCCTGGCAGGCAATGAGACTCCATCTTGCACATTCCGTACTAACGACCTGCTCCGTACAGTCCGGTCCGTGGACGGGGGTGGATTCATCTGTACGGCTATCTGAATCTTATCTCTCGCCGTGGCTCATTTCCACGCCACGCCGGTGTCTTTACCCGGTGGAGCAGCGAGGGAGGAAAGTATTTCCCACATGCAGCAAACAGGCGAAGTGGGTGGTACTATCTCGCGTCTTTTAGCCCGGAAGAGAGAAATTCCCAAAGCATATGCAACAGGCCGCGTCTCAGGAAACTCAAAGGATATCCTCAATCGCACCGGAAATCGTTTTTCCTTCCGGCCTGTCGGTAACACTTTCATCCTCACCATTCATGAGGTGAATGTCGGAAGACGGCGCGGACGCTTCCGCGGGACAGACGCCGGCCATCTCGGCACGAAACGAAAGTCCGGTAAGGCCGAGAGGTCCTGATAATAAACACCTGCTTTGAGTGATGAGACAATACCTTGAAATCCATCCTGGTCGGTGGGGCCACAAAGGCTGCCTGTGAGCCTCGCTCGAAGAGGTAGTTAGGTAGCTTGCAACGAGTGCTCTGGTGTGTCCGATAACTTCCCGATCTACAAGTGCTGTCATGCAAAAAAGGTCGCAAAATGGACTATCCGCATAACAGTTGCTCGGCGTTCAAGAACCACCCAAGTACCTAGGTAGCGTAGTACTGGAAGACGGTACAGAACGGTGGGCAATCGGATTAACTTCAGTCATTCCAGCAGTGTACAGCGGTGTATAGTTACCCGTAATTTGAAACGGACTTTTATTTGTACACAGACTGGGCACGCGAGAGAACGCAGCGTCTACTATCTGGCGCAATGCACAAGATCTAGGCTCCGGCCTTGCGCTCGAATATCAATCATTCTATCTGCCCAATGTTGGCCCTTTTTTTGGTGTTGGCCAAAATTGAGGTTGCCGACCACCGCAGTTTCGCCATGGCTGTCGGGATTGAAGGATGTAGATTAATCAACATTGAATTTTACGTGTGTAAACGTTCTATCTTATATATAATGCCAAACAAGTACAGTAACTCCTTGCACACACACATGTCATTCAAGCGTTGGCAACCATGAGTGGCATGTAGAACATGACATAGCCACCGTCTCAGTCTCACAAAAAGTTTGCTGTGTCTAGTTCACAGCTACTTCTTCGCCTTTCTCCGGAAAAGCCTCCGCCTCAGGCTGAGGTATCGTCCTTGGTGAGAACGTCGTCCAAAAGTCTGACTGCTTGACGAACCAGGAATTTGTGATTTTCCAATCCTTGGAGGGATCTTGGAAGTCGATCTGTATAAGTCAATTGGTCAGTACTCTGCCAATCATAAAGTAAGAACGAAGAGCTTAAGTGGCAGCGCTTACATCAAAAGCCCGCAGCAAGCTCGGCACGACCTTGTAGATCTCCAGCAGGCTGATGTTTTTCCCGATACACGTCCGACTGCCCATGCCAAACTGCAGCATGGTCCCCGTCATCTCCTTGATCCTGGCTTCCTCCTTCTCCTTGTCAAGGGACTCGTCTACCAGCCACCTCTCCGGCCTGTAGATGTCTGCGTCCTCGCCAAAGATGCTCTTGTTGCGGTGGAACACCCACGCGGAGCAGCCTACGATGGTGCCGCCGGGAATGAAACGGCCGGCGATCTCAGCGCCCTGGGGCGGGACGATGCGCTCCATGGGGAGCCCCGGGGCCGGGTGGATGCGGAAAGCCTCCTTGATGCACGCGTCCAGATACGGGAGCTTCTGTGCCTCGGCCCATGTGACGAGCCCCGTCTCGTTGTCATGGAATATGCCACTGCGGCCCGCCTCGTCCAGCTCTGACCGCAGCCTCGCCATCGCGGCCGGGTTGCGCAGAAGGTGGTAGAAGACGGCGCCCAGGCTGATGGCCGTCGTCTCGGAGCCCGCGAAGGCCATCGAAACCGCCATGGTCTGCACGAGGCCGTCCGTCATGAACTCCGGGCGCGTCTCCTGGGCGGCCAGGAACTTGGACAGCAAGTCGAGCGTCGGCTTCTTCTTGTCCGATGTGGGCAGAATGTTGCCCTTCTCGCTGTTGAGGTCGGGCAGGCGCTCGGCCATGCGTGCGCGGGCGAACTTGGCGACGGGGAAGGTCGCGTCGATGAGACCCCATTCACCGAGCTTGAGGTAGATGGGGTTCTTTAGAAAGAGGCGGTCAAGAAGGGGTATTTGTCCAATCTGTTCGAGTTACATATAAGTATTCTGCTCGTGCGCAGGGCGCGAGGACCGATGCGCCGTGATGTACTTACAGGGGCCACGTAGTTGAATAGTTGGGTCAGGTATGACACTATGCCGTCGATGTCCTCATTCTTCTCCACAAATCCATGGCGCTTACTGTAGGTGATCTCGCCAATAACATCGAAAGCGTAGAACTGAAGCCAGCGAGTGAAGTCGCATCCTTCTGACTTATTTGCGAACAGACGTTCTGTCTGCTTGAGGAATAATTTCGTGGTGTTATCAACAAATGGCTCGTACTGCACAAGTGCCGACATGGCGAAGGCCGAGTTGACGCAACGTCGGAACTGCTGGTGGAAGTCATTGTCGACAGTGCTGAACAGACTCGGCTGCGACTGGCCCTTGACAACGGGCTGTTGCACGACATAGAAATCAGACTGTCGAAGATTGAGCCCTTGGGTCAGTCTGTTTGCTCCCGGAAATGCCAAATCTGTGTCTTCTGACGATGCTTACCTTGACATAGCCCTTATTCAGGCCGTAAATCGCCTTCAGAGCTGCCGGATCCGCGAAGGACAAAGTGTTTGGTCCAAGCCGCAACACGTCTCCATACTGCTCATGGAGTTTAAGATGAGTGATCTCTGGCCGCCGGTTCCATACGTCCACAAACCGCCACCAATCTGTCAATGATGCCATGATTGGCCCTGGATATTTGTTAAGCCCATTGTGATATCGATTTCGGAGTAGCCATGCGGCAAGGATGATAAATAGTGCGGAGGCCCAATGTTGAAGCACTGCATTCAATATTTGATCTGTTATTCCATGCATCTTGGCTGTCGTATTGCTGCCGGGTTGGACACGGCGAGTGGTCGATCAGGGCGACGTTGAATCAATGTGTATAAGTAGGGACCGGTGCTAGACGGTTGGCGGATATTGTCCCTTTTCTAACTGATCGCGCAGGGCTACCTGGTGTGTAGTCTCATCGCCAAAAGTGAATCGGTTTGTAAAGTGAGAATGAACAAAGGGTAAAGAAGAATTAGAAACGTTAGGGCTGGACAATATTTAAATGAAATCTATCCTTCTCGAGAACTACTCAGGTTCGGGCAAAGTGCGGGTCAATCATTTGCGCAGCCGTGGATCATGGAGAGGCAAATGATAATAGTTATCCGCAACGTGAAACTTAATAGATACGACAACGACTAGTGACCAGTTGGATCCACCAGAGACACTCTTCGCAATGCGGGCGAACCAGCCTACACTATGTCTATGGGTCACGCGTGGAAGATATCTCTACCGCCGTGTAACTCCAAGATCGAGAATCCCACTCTGGGAGATTGGTGGCAGCCAATGGGGCCCTGTGGGAAAATCCAGAAAACCCGCGTCAAGGACGGCATTTGGAGGCTGATAGGCGCGCCACCGGGAGCCAAGTGCCCTGCAGGAAAGCCCACTTATTTGTGTTACCACTTTAAGTCGATTGCCTGGGACGAGTACCAGGCCACCCCTGATTCCCCCAGATCGGTCCAAGCCGGTGGGGGCACCTGGGGATGCCGTGGAGCAAACCGCCGCCAGATATAATCAGCCAAATTCTGGAGTCCTTCACCCGACGTCATAGTTCAACATGAAGAACGATCATCCTACGATAACTTGAGCTACGGTCCCCAAGGACCTGCGACGGACACGCTCATGTTGCCTTTGCTTCTCGCAGCAGGGAAGTTGCCAACGCTGTAAAAGACGATTCGCGAGCATGCATCACGAGATCCGCGTCGAATAAGGGTAAAAGTCAATTTGGCCTTAACAGACGCGGCGACCAGGACAAGACTCCGATACCGAATTCGTTCTTGGCCGGGAATCCCGAGAAAGCCACGGGCCGGGAGGCTCAGCCCGTGTCGAGACGTCTCAATTGTGAAAGGGGTGACTGGAGAAGTTGGAGAGGGCGGGAAATAGTTGACCCAACATTAGTCCGGACTGGGATGCTTGCATCGGATGCCAGATCAAAGGACGACATGAATGATGTCAGGTTACACGACGTCAGTCTGGCCCGTGCCATCACTGAAATATCGAAGTGCCGTAAACAAGCGACTGTTTTATGGATGACTTCTCATTTCCAAGAATCCTAATCACTACACTGAAGTTTAATACTTAATTTGGTGAGGATATATGTGTGTTCTTGGCTCGAAAGCACGCCGCGATACCCCTCAAGAGGTCCTCAAGAGGTATGTCCGCAGGCTGACATGCAGCTCGGTGTTGCATGCGCATCAGAACGATGACAGCAGCGAATGGCTCGACGGAAGGCATGACTTGCCATTGTGGCGAACCGCCAAAGTAGTGACGGATGTATTAGTCCTGATTATGGGCACAATGGTTCCACTTTGATATTAAAAAGAATATTCAACTATCCCACAGTCGACGAGAGATTCCAGTCATGATGGTCGTTCGAAATATAACCGTCAAGTCATCAGGTTTGCCAAAAGGGTCGTATGTTGGCAGGCCGGCCAGCCCGAAGGTTAAGCCTGGCAATGGCCCATAACAATGCTAGAGATGTGGCTTCTCAGCGTCATTCGGGCGACAATTTTTGGTTTCGATATCCCTTTCAAGTTCTTGTGCAAATGGGCCTTGCTGCTGGAGTATCCAGAGGAAAAGATGCCGAGGAGGAATACGAAAGCTTTCACGGAAGAGGAGGTCCGGGAAAGGTCTCAGAGCATTAGGACAGAAAGATGAAACCTGGACGTAAAGGCACCTCTTGGTAATGTCTGAGCAAGTCGCTCAATTGTCACGAAGTCACCTGAAACTCTGTCAAGACTTGACGTCTTTCAAAGACGAGCAGTAGGGCTATTTTAACATGAGGGATAGGTGGCCTCGGAATTTTGGTAAATAGGCAAGACTCAAGCCTCCACGTCCCTCCGCCTCTAACGAGTAGCACATGCGTCCTTAGCAGCCTACTAAGAGGCTGGAGTTTGACAAGGAAGAAATACTTTCTAGATTTGAGTTAAATATAGTAAATTGACATTTAAAAGAATCGTAGTATGTCGTCTCATACAAAAAATGATCATGACTTTCTTTGCTCCTCCACCCTCTCTCCGCCATATTCATTCTTCCAAGATCCAGCATAGTGATGGACTACTAAGGACGGGCCAATCTTCTCCTGGTCCTCCTCCTTATACGTATTGAAAAAGCCCGCCAACGAGTATCCTGGAAGAATCAAGACGTCGCCGGCGAGCTTCGGCTCCAGAATTTCACAATACCCGTCCCACCCATTCCAGCGACCAGTCTCGTTCAGCGATAACCCCACGCTCTCGGTGACGCTCTCAGCGAACCTCCTCGGCCCGGTCAACTCCACAACATCTCCAACCATTCCCATTTTGAGTTGCGAAATCGTGACGTTGTTCGCCTCAGCGACGTCAATTACCGATTTCACAATGTCCTCCACCACGGCCATCAGATGCCGCACCCCTTTCATAGCCATAATGGTCCACGTTGTGAACTGGCGCTCGAAGAGAAACTCGTAGCCGGCATCGAACTCCCAGCCCACGACCAGACTGACGTCCTCTTTGAATTCCTCGGGAATCCACTGGTCTATCGGTGTTCCCTCGCATGAAACGTCTAGATCGAACCAGACACCACCCTCTGCGTAGAGCAGGAGGTACCGCAGCAAGTCGGCCTTGAGGATCGGTATAGTGAGGGCATTGTACGTCCCTACAATGTCTGGGCGGTCCGCGTATTTCTCGCGCACGAATTCATCGGCGGACTGGTCTGTCAGGAACTCTGCTTGGTATTCAGGGTTCTGTGAGACGCATGTGCTTGTCCAAACACGTGCATCGTAACTCAGCCCCTTGGCCCCCAGTTTGTACCATATCTTCTTGGGTATTCGGCTAGATTCTAGTACCAAGACTGGGAGCTGTGCGCCGGTCTCCTCGAATGGGACCTCTGCTGGAGTATTGGCCGGGGTTTCTGGCAGAGTCTCTGCTGACGGGTCTACCGGTGTCTCCACCAGTGCCTTTGAAGTCTCCGGAGACTGCGTGCTCGTTTGTGGGCTTGAGCTCACCGCGTAGTCGATGCTCCATGTTCGGAAGTAATTCAGTAGCAGCAAAAGAACAAACAGGATCGCGATGTCCCTCGCGGTGGGCAGTCGATGCGGCCGCCTCCAGACAGCCATTGATTGCTTGTTGTTCTCCATTGCAAATGAGGAATATATGATCATGGAGAAGATGGGGTCATGAATTTTTTGGTAGCTTAACAGATAGCCGGAAAAGGGCCGGCCTTGAGTCTAAAGTAGACCGCTGGGAAACCACAAAACACTAAATGATTGACTAGATGAGTAAGGGATGTCCAGTCAGTCCGTGACCAGCAATTTTGGCAAGGAATCACATGGTTAATGAGGAAAGGGAGCCCCAGAACGAAATAGCTCCAGATCAGCATTGCAGTGTACAACTCAGAGAATTGGAAATGTTCGTGACAATCGCTGAACATGTACAACCACATCTGAGGATGCTTCCTTTCTTTTCCGCAGATCTTCCTGAAATTCAAAGCAAAGGCCTATTAAATATTGAATATCCCAGAGGTTCGGTTGGCTGGTATCTCGGCCAAGCCCCAATGTCTTGCATCACTCACATGTGCCGCGTGTGCTGGTGTCTTAGTTGATCTTCCTCACCCGCCCCCCTGCAGTGTGTTTTGGTCAAAGCGGGAAGATCCCGTAATGCAGACTTGACACAGCTCCCTCTCACATGGATGACTCTAGTCCGCATGGAATATGGGGTCCGGTATCTGATACAAGATCACAGTCACGATGTGACCGGGGATACTGGAATCAAAGTTGGTGGTTTGAAGCGATGAAATTCATGGTACCGATGCAAATCCAGTCTCTTCCACAGCCTCGGCGGGGGCAAGTGCGGAGGTTCCCTTTTGGACACGGTTCTGTGAAGGAGCTTCCCAGCAAATGACATCCCATCTAGCCCTCCGTGCCGTATTGCCTTGTAGTCCTCACAGGGGTGAATTCAGACTTAGCACATCCACGGTCCTTACCACGAGAAACCAACAAAGAATGATCATATTGCTATCAGACGCAGCCTGTTGACGAGTTGACGGCATCCCGGTTGTTACTGTATCCGGACCAAACAACGAGGGGCTACTTGGCCTATAGATGCTACCCTCCAACCGCATGAGAACCTCTCTTAAAGCTCGGCGGAACATTTACAGAGAGCTTTCGCCGCCGGCTGCTTAGGAAATGCTAGCACATTCGATAAGGGGTGGGTGTTTATGCTGACAACAGAGGTCTTCAAGTGTATGGTAATAACGGCCGATGTTAGACAGAATGGTAATATTCATTACATACTAGTCATGAGCACGTAATATATCATCGCTACTGCTGATCATGCTCAGACGCGGTTGATAAAGACCACGGTGCTATTATAATCACCCAGCAGCGAGTACTGGAGGCCGACGTTCTGGAGCGTGGCGCCGGAGTAGGTACCGGAACCCTCGACTTCGTAGGTAGCCGCAGGGTCGAGGCCCTGGAGGCGGATGAAGGGAAGGGCCTGGTTCCAGACGGAGCGGATCTGGAAGTAGAAGAGGACGGCCTCGGCGCCGTCCTCGGAGACGAACAGGGCCGCCGGCCAGTTGGAGTCCTCGGGCAGCTGCAGGCGCCACAGGTCGCCGTTGATGATGAGGGGGTTGACACGCTCGGCGAGGGCGATGAGGCCGGGCAGCTGCTGGCGGTCGTCCTCGGCGATCTCGGGCGGGTTGAGCTCGAGACCGAAGCTGCCGCCCATCATGGCGACGTGGGCGCGGAAGGCGATCGGGGTCGTGCGTTGGGTCTGGTGGTTGGGCACGGCGCTGACGTGGGCGCCCATGGCAGAGGGTGGGTACACGAGGCTGATGCCGAACTGGATAAAGATGCGCTCCAGGGCGTCGGTGTTGTCGCTGGTCCAGATCTGCGGGAAGTACTGTAGCACTCCCGGGTCGAAGCGGCCGCCACCGCTGGCGCAGCCCTCCCAGAGGACCTCGGGGAAGCGGCTGGTCAGCGTGTCGAAGACGCGGTACATGCCGAGCATGTAGGCATGGTCGACGCCGTCATAGGGGATCTCATGGAAGCCGCGGTTGTTGTCCCACTTGACGTACGTAATGGACGCACTGCTGAGAATGTCGGCGACAGAGTCAATGACAAAGTCCTGCACCTCGGGCAGGGCGAGGTTCAGGACTAGCTGGTTGCGGCGGAGCGTGCGCGGGTAAGGGCCAGCACTTAGGACCCAGTCTGGGTGCTCGCTGTACAGCGTCGAGTTGGGGTTGACCATCTCTGGCTCAAACCACAGCCCGAACTGCAGGTTGGTCGTCGAGTTGGCCGCCTGGAGCTGCGTGACCTGGTCGACAAGCGGGCCAAGAGAGCCGCTCGGAAAACGCTCTGTGTTGACCTCCCAGTCACCCAGACCGGCGTCGTCATCCACACGAGGGTATTCCTCTCCAAACCAGCCATCGTCAAGCACGAAAAGCTTGACGCCGAGGTCAGCGGCCTCCTGAGCAAGCGTGTAGACGGTGCTCTGGTTGTAGTCGAAGTAGAGACCCTCCCAGGAGTTCAGCAGGACCGGGCGTGTCTCGGTCTTGAAGTCACTCTTGATGAGATGGTTGCGGTACAAACGATGGTAGGCCCGTGAGAGGCCACCGACGCCGGTGTTGGAGTACACGGCTACCGTCTCGGGCGACTGGAGGCTCTCACCGGGTCCGAGGTTCCATGAAAGGTGGTAGGGGTTGAAGCCGAGCTGTGCGCGCGTGAACCCCTGGGAGCCCTTCTCGACGTCCACTTGGAACGAGCCCGTGTAGACAAGAGAGAAGCCCCATGCCTCTCCCTGAGACTCAGTGGTGCTCGGCGTGGCCAAGGCGAGGAAAGGGTTGTGCAAGTGAGACGAGTATCCAGTTGTGCTGCCGAATCTGTTGCAATCCATGTGAGGTCAGTCATGTGCTCTGCAAGATGATGTGCCATCCAGGAACGGCCAGGGATGCCAAGAGCGAGTCTCGTTGAGCCCTGGCCGATATGCGTGCGAGTGTTTGGGTGCACATGTACTCACCCTTGAACGCCGTACTCGACTGATCTCCTGAGCCTCATGGCCTCTCTCGCCCAGTCCCCACGCAGCTCGATCATGTCCAGGTCGGTGTACGGCAGGTCGACGCTCAAGCTGGCCAGCCTCTCGACGGTGATGTTGCCCTCGCCCAGGTTCGTGAGGCTGACACTCCTGACAACGGCATCGTACTTGGGGAAGATGGAGTATGTGAGGTTTGCCGCGATGGAAGAGTAGTTGTCGTAGAGGTGAACCACGACGGTAGACACGTCCTCCTCGCTGCCAAAAGTCGAGGGCAAGCCCGGGAGCTCCGGCTTGCCCGGGACGACGGAGTGGGACTGGTACTGGAGGTCACTGACGGTGTATCCTGCGGTCTGGCGGACGCGGACGGCGGGTATCCTGAAGTCACCACGGCCCAGGTCTGGGAACTCGCGCCTCACTCGCCCGGGCATGCCGACCCAGCCGTTGACTTCTGGCTCTGGCAGGGCCACCGTCTCGTAGGCCGAGCCGCCGAAGTGGTCTCCAATCAGATCACCGGTGGCATTGTCGACATGGAAACGGTACGAGACATGCTCTCCGTTGAGGGCGAAGTCTGTGCCATCAACCTTGACGCCTGGAGGGGTTCAGCTTTCTGTTGTATGCAGAATATGATCTTGGTGGTACCGCTTGTGTGTCTCTTACCTGTGGGGGATTGGGCATGGGTCCCACCGGCGAGGAGCACCGAACCGAAGCTCAGCGCGGCGGCATAGCGCCCCAGAGTTGGAATGCTGAGCATCTTGCCGGTACCTGAGTGAGCAGGGCACTTGAGCTGGGTCTGGTACAGCCTGGTGCTTGGGATGGTAAGCAATCCTCAGGCGGCGGCGACGACGATGACCCGTCCCTCTTATATACTTATATACAAATGTATGTACGTACACATGGCGCACAAATTCAACTACGGGGAGATCATCCACTTAGACCAGGTGCGGCCTCGCACACAGACAACCAGATCCTGTCTGCACAGGGGCACTCATCTCCGCAAGCCAGGGTTTCCCCAGAGGAGGGGTAAGGTACCTGGACTGGGGAACGGACGAACTGTGGAGTTTTTTTTTTTTTGGGGGGGGGGGGGAATGCACCTTGCGAGCTTGCGTGGTCCCATCGCGGTCCCATCGCGGTGGCGCCAAGGCTGGCGTACGTGAGTTTAGCAGTCGTTAGCAGTGATTAGGTTGGCCTTCTCCGCACCGAGGGGATGAAGAAAGCTGCTGATCAACAGGGCCGCCCCCCCCCCCACAGTCGCCAATACTGTGTAGAACTCGCTGCTTGGCATGGCCGATTTCCACTTTACATTGTCCAACGGGACAAATTTCGGTCTATCCTCTTGACGAGGTGTTTGTCGAGGACTCAGGGTAATACATAGTAGACTACATGGAAGTTTACTTACATAGTAGGAAGCCAGACTTGAATGTCCCCAGTCAAGTCGCGGTGACCAGGTCCAGCAGTCTGGGGCGCCATGACGCTAAGAATTCAAAAACCATGCATGTCGTCCCATCAACATCCATCCGAACTCACGCTGATCATCTGTCTGGCAACCCCATCCAACGACTGATCAATCATTGGAGAAGGGCATTAATTTTCGCTGCTTGGCTCGTAGCTTCCTCGTAGCTTTTCCGGTCCTGTGCGTGCCCAGGTGAGGTTTTTGCGAACGCAAAGTATAGTATCTGTTGACCGCCCAACCCACTGCATCATAGGCAACAACATCCCATGTCCTTGGTGACCGTGGAGCCGGAGTTGCCGTTGCAATTCACCATGATTCAAGTCTTTTGTGTTCCCATCTTGTAAGTACATGTCCAGTCACCTGATGTCATCTGTTTAAAAATGCGGATACGTCGGGGAGACTCTGCGTGCTTTTGCGGGTTTCTCTGTGGAGAGCAGTCGACCAAGTCGGCCGGGATGGGCGCGGGGAACACGGGTCGGCTCAGGGCCACTACCTGGACCAGTGAAGTCTGCCTGGGTGACCTCGGGAAGCTAGCCTGGGGGGCCAACAAGCAAGCAGGCAGGGCGACGGCAGGCATTGTGGGGGAAAACTACGAAATTAGCTGCAAATTAAGCTCCAAGCTTCGTCCCCAACCATGAGATGGCCCATCAGAGGGGTAAAAATCCCCGGAGCTACGGCATCATGGGTTTGCTTGATAGTTCGGGGCGACAAGCATGATTCTCACTACTGCCTTGCAACAAGCCCGATCTACTGAGTGAGTATATGGAAGGCCTCAAGCTAACCATCCCCAGGGTCTTGAGGGTAAGAGAACGCATTCCTACGCAGGTCCATACAAGCAAGCTGGTCTCTATGCTCAATGCTAATCTTACTACTCATATGTACCCCGTCTTCCGCACTTTATGAGAGAATAACGCCGACGCAATCATTTACTTGAATACAAAAGCCCGCTCTGGCAAATGAACTAATGCTGCAGGGCTGTCCTATTGTCTGCAGATAAGTTTTGCATAGTATGAAAGTGTTGTTAAGACAAAATTTAGCAAGAGAGGTTCTTCCTGAATTTTCCACACTTATCCAATATACCGCAACAAGCAGACAAAAATGGCGAATGCGAGTGGACAATGTTCTTGTCCGTGATGTTGACAGCCATAAAAAGCAGACAAATTTTCAAACTACTAGTATAGGCTGGCTGTCTTGATCTGAAAATGGACAAGCGGAGGCTGTAATCAGACAGAATGGCCCAACACAGGTGTCATAGTCCTGCCCTGAACGAGAACTGAGCCTACTTAGTTCCACTCAAATTCGCTCTTCAGCCCATCAACGCCGCTCTTGTCCCCTTCATCGAGATATCCATCAGCCTCTTGGCATTCTCATCCCTCCAGAACTTGGTCCTCCGGTGCTGGAATCCTGAGTCGCCGAGGTAGCTCCCCTCCGCGGAGCGCTGGACCTCGCGGGCTACCGAGTGCGTCCACCCGACGCACTTCTAGTCGTCCCGCTCGTCCTCCCACACCGTGTGCAGGGCAAAGTAGTGGTCCGTGTGCATCAACAGCGCCGTCGAGCCCGCGTCGTCGGCCTCGCTTGGCCCGCCCCCGGCCGGCCCCGTAGGTGCGGTAGTGAGGCCGTCGCGACGTCGAGTACATGCTGTAGTACAGCGCGAACGCCTTTCGGTTCGGCAGCGTCGTGAAGGCCCGCTCCAGAACCGCCGGCACGTCCGCTTCGTTGCTGATGTACGCTTTCTCCGAGCAGTAGCGGTGGCCCTCCGAGTTGGCGAGGGCCTGCGGCGCGTACTGCTCCGGCAGTGTGGTGGGCTTCGCAAATTCCTCGATGAGCAGGTTCGGTGGCCGCCCCGGGTCGTCGTGCATGGGCCTGAGGGCTGCTTCGCCCTCGGCCTTGGTGGGCTTGAAGGTCAGGGAGTTGGCGAGTATCACGGGGTCCGGATGACTGTCGATGTACTGCCCGACTGCGACCATCTCAGTGTCATTGTCGCCTATTTCGCACATCTGGACGCTGTCAGCAGGTGATGTTTGCTTTCAAAGACACGTGATGACCTGTGACATACATCAATTACCCATTTCAACACACACAGAGAGAGGTTTTGATTGTGGCTTCCAATTGCATGAACGTGTCAAGTGTAAACGCTTTTCTTCTCTATTAGATAGACCTAGCCTTTTGATCCAGCCTAGCTTCGCTCTGCTAACCACCTGCCTGCCCCCTGCCAGCTCATTATCATACAAGGCAATGGCTGCTTATCATACAAAGAAGAGAAAACATCCATGAGTCGCGGTCATGGGACAGATGCTCCGTCTAAAGGTCGCCAAGAAGAGCATTTTCGGGACCACGCAAGTCCAGGCATAACACTCTAGTACGCCTTCACCTCAGGTGGTCTGGTCAATAACGGTGTGCCACGAAGGAGGACGACAGAGCTTTCGGTGTAGGCGCTCGAGGTAAAGCTTATGGGCGTCAATCTGAGATATCCCCACCGCTTCTGTCATTGAGGCCTCGAGCAGAGCCAACATTTCCAAAAGGTGCAATCAGGCTGAGCATCCAGTCTGAGACTTCACCTGATTGTTGAAAGACCGTTTTTGGAGACTAATATTTCGCTGGGTTTCGGTCGCTGACGAACTCTTTGACTTTCGAGATCCGTGCCAGTCGTTGCAGCCTCTTGTGATGGCTGCTCTGTTCCCTGGCGCTTCTTGGTAACGACTTTCCCGCCTCTAGGCAGCTTTAATACCTTCGCTGAATGGCTGCGTCGTAGATAGTCTCCGCTTCGTGTCCTTCGAATCTCCGGTCGAAGCCTTTCATTGATCTTTGATGCACTTCCTCGCTTTTTTGTTGGGTTGCCTCGCGCTTTCGAAGCTTCCTTGGCTCCCTTGATATCTATTGGCGGTGAATTATTCAGCGCTCCACCTGCCCGTGGACCGATTCTGTCTTCCCCTCTGTCATTCGCTTCTCTCGTTCTCGGGATTGAGCGCGCAGACTTGTCTTGACTTGCTAGGGACAGGTTGAAAATCAAATCACCTGCGTTGGTAGGCTCTCTGTCGGCGACGGGCATCTCCCTCGCAAAATACCCTCCCTCTTGGCATGATCCTGTCCTCCAGTCTTCCTGTTGGCGATTCTCGTGTCCTGCAGATCCGATCGACGTCCTCTTCATCAATAATGTATTCATGAGTTGAATCAAGTCTGAAAAGGAGAAAGTCTAATCCTCCTCAGAATCGCTGTCATCCTGATCCACAAGGGCTCGGAAACGCCGGCTCGCCAGATCTTCCTCGAGCCCGCCTTCGCTCTCGGGGTCGAGATAGCCCTCGCCTCCCATGAAGCTCAGGATAACAGGCAGGAAGACGAGAGCGTGTGTGGCTGCAAATACCACGAGTGCGACCCAGATACGGAAGTAGTAGATCTCAAAGATTTTGCTCCGCGTAAAGGCCAGCACAAACACGCCGAGGATCTTTGTGACTGTGATACCCGAGAATACGGAGCCGCCAACGTTGACAAGGGCAGTCCACGCACGAGCATCGCGGCCTCGGAAGCGGTTCTTAGCGCGTTCCATGAATGTGCGCGAAGGGAACATGAAGGCCCTCGCAATATGGGCGCAGAATTCGACCGCAATGCCCACGCAGATGATCAGGTTGACCAGAGACACGGCATTGAGGCTGACGTTGAACACCGCCATGGCACCGATGATGTCCACGATAGTCATCACTACCGAGATCGCGACAGCCGCGCCAGTGAGAGCTGAGCCAAGGAGAACGGATGAGATGACAAAAATGATACCGATTGCGGCACTGAGCAGGCCAGCCGTCAACCCGACGATCGTAACATACTGGTCAAAGAATATATAGAAGACACTGTATGGGAACACCTCTGCCCCTGTCGAACGGCTCACGTCATGAGCTATTCGCCTGGCGGAGGTATAGGCATTAATGAAGTCATCCTGGCTGCGCAGGGGCGAGTGCATCGTACGAAAGTGGCTTGCAGGGATGGTCTCTTTCTCTTCGTCGATAACGACGGCAGATCCGTAGGATGCTTGGCCGCCAAGTGGACAGTCCTCTGTGGTTGGCGAAGAGAGGAACTTTTGGAGGTAGTGAATGAATTCATCTCCTTCCGGCATTCCTGAAAGTGTAATATTCCATGCCGGGTCTCGATGCTCAAAGCATGCAGATCCTTTCTCGACACAGCACTCTTCGAATTGAGGGTTGAGCCAAAGGAAGAAGTCGTCAACCCAGCTCGCGGCTGGAGACGAGATGTACGACACATCGGTGCGCTTCCGCTCTTGCTCCAAAACGTTGGTGAGCGATAATGGATCACAAGTTGTGAACCTGGCGCAAATCTGTTGCTGGTGCTTTCTTTTCGTCGCATCGACGTCCTTGGCCACGAAGTAGACCGGTGGGCCAGAGTCGAAGTAGTCGTACAGATCGTTAAAATATGGGATGAGGTAGGAGTCATCAGGAATGGCTACTCTCTGGTCAAGCCCCAATTTAACCTCAGGGATGAGAGCCACGCCTGCGGCAAAGAAGCCAAGGAAAATTGCGATGATCGCCACCTTCGCCTTCTTGCCCAACAAAGCAGGTGCATAGTAGCGAATTATGAAGCGCTGGAGGAAGCCTTCTTCAGGGGCCTCGTATAACCGGGCGCCCAGGTTGCCGTTGCTACCATTGAGATGGATTCTGGCCGCTTTGATGGTGATACAAGGAATGCAATCCATTCTCGAGTCCTCAACCCGTTTCTGGTTGTACGCGAGCAGCGAGATGAAGAGCGTGACTTGCAAGAGGGCGTTGATGAACACAGCACCAGCTGCGTAAATGGCGAAGTTACGCACAGCTGGCATGCCAACAAATGCACCAAGAGCGAAGGACACTGTCTCTGTGATAGCGGAGAGAAGTATAGAGGGACCCATACGTCCCAGGGCCTTGGCCACACGCAATTCGACGTCGTCGTCGGGGTTTGTGATGTTGACACGTTCGAACTCATGAACAATGAGGAAGATATTGTCGACGCCGACGGCGAGCACGATGAACGGGATGACATCGACGATAATGAGCGTAGCCCTCAGATTCGCCCAAGAGAACAGACCAATAGATGCGCTGATCGACATGAGCACGATGACAATGCCGGCCACACCGAGAGAGAACTTGGATTCGACGATGCTGACGGCGGGGTTTCTGATCATATCCTTGATAGATAGCGTGGTGGAGCCGAGGGCGATGGATGCATACAAAAACATGATGATGTAGCTGATGACAATAATCTTGGCATCCGTGTTAGTGGTTTTGTTGAGCTCTTCCTCCAGGCTGATTTCTGTGGAGAATGACAGCCTGAGACCCCTAGCAGCTGCTTCCTTCTGTTTTTCAAGCAAAAAGTTCTTCAGGGCCTTCTCCCAGTCCATGGCTCGAGCAAGCTCGGGTGTTCCTTCTGCAAAGTTGTTGACTACCCAAGTCACCGTCGTTGCAGGGGCGTCGACCACGTCGCCTGTGTCCGAGTACCCACCGAGGATCATGTTTGGCTCCAGAGGCTGACCGTAGGCAGGTCGGCACTCCGCTGGTGCTCTGGCGCATTGTCGTAGCTTGTCTTGCCAGTCATTCTTGCCTATAAGCGCCGGCTCATTGTCGAAATAAGCTGCCACGGATTGGACAACACAAGCAGACCCAGTTGGCTTGTAGCAAACATCGTTCAGCTTCATCCTGTAAGTCTCGCTCTCAAGCTGCGCAATGCTCTTCTCAACTTCGACCCACCAGAGTAGCGTCTCATAGCTGAGGACCGGCCCTGGTCCCGAAGGGAGGGTGTCATTGACAAGGAAGACCTTCTCTGCTCGATAGAATGGACCGAAGTGGGAGTCAAAGAACTCCTTCTCCTGGGCGGCAGACGAGGTTGGAGCGACCCATAGTCTGGCCGGGTCCTTCTCGATCTCGAAACGCACCCAACCAGCGCTGAGCACAATAATGACAATGAGAGAGCTGATTATTGTGATGGCGGGGAACCGCGCAGCCCAGTGGCCAAGCCTGAAGAAGGCGGTATCACACCAAGTATTCAGCCGGTAGGGCCTGGTAGGCCGGTCAAACATGGCGCCGTTCTGTACCAGCCGGCCCTCGTCGTCCTCATCATCACTTGCGTCGATTCCACCCTGGAGTAGGGTCCTCTCCTCCTGGAGACGCGCGGCCCGCTTGCGGTACCACACGTGACCGATGATAGCCACAACGAGCGTCAATAGTAGGATGCTGTAGACGAATATTGAAGCAAACGAGAGACATGGCAACGCCCCAACCTTGCAAGAGCCCGCCTCTTCAACCTTGGGCAACTCAGGACACACTTGCGGGCAGTCAACGCACGCGCAGCGGAAGTTTGGATCTTGGTCGTTGCATTTCTTGGGTTCCATGGGTAGGGGATCCATTTTCGGCTCCTTGTATGATGTCGGAAAGTTGATCTGGAACGGCGAGCCGACCAGCTTCTCGTCGCCCAGGTATTTAAGAAATTGTGTATAGTTCTTGGCACCGCCTCCGATGAGCTTCATGGCCTCGCTGTTGCTTGGCCCAAACTTCACATCCTTGCAGCTATCGTAGAAACCGGTACCATAGTCTGCGGAAATGAGCTGGTCGAGCTCTGTGACGAGTGTCTTATCGTTCTTGGACATGGTGTTTGTCACATTTATAAAGAGCGACTGGTCCGGAGAGCAGGTGAAAGTACAAAAGAGGTTATAGAAGTTGTCCTTGCAGGCCGGACACGACGATACGATTGTGTTCGCAGTAGAGAGTTCATCTTTGAGGGAGTCAACCTGCACGCAGAATACATAGGTTAGCTGATGCAGCGAGGAAGGTGGCGACAACAACGACCGACCTGATTCTTAGTGCAACATGTTGGGCCGTCATTCCATTTGGGACCGCACAGGTCTACCAGCTGTTTCCTCAGCTCCTTGTCGGGCTCCTCGGCGAGACCGTTGTCGACACAGGGAAGCTCTTTGCCAAAGAAGCTCTTCTTCCCGCAGTGATCGCGGATGGCGCAGCGGCCGGCCTCGTGTTTCGGAGTGTACAGCTCGTCGGCCGTTCCCAGGCCGGCGAGCAAAGCCAGGGCAGCGATTTTGGCCATGTTGACCAGAAGTGCCGCTGAGCGGCTGCGGGCAACGGTACAATGCAGAGCGCAAGCGACAGGCGAAAACTCCTGCACCTGGTGGATGAGCGGGTTAGTGATAAGGATGAAATAGCTCCTGGTGACGGATGATGGCGATGGTCGGGTGTTGTGACGGGACGAGGGCCGCGAGGCAGGGGAAGCTAATCCCTGTCAGTAATAGGCGTTCCGAAGAACCAAGAGTTGCACCCAAATTTAGGCTGCTTTACATGTAGTGCTTATCAGGAACTCTTCTGTCACGCGTCAACTGTCAGCTGCACGACTTCAAGTAAAGCTTGGCCAGTCTGTCTGGTCTGTCTAAGGGTACAACAGTCGTTTGACCAGTCAGCCTTGTTGAGATAGCTATCAATCTCCATTAGGCAACTTTCCTCCAGAATTTTCCACAGGTGATCACTTCCACTGCTACGTTCCCCCTTTGGCCTCCTCCCCGCAGCCTTGAGAACATCACACTGCTCCAGCTCGGCCCTGGCGGTTCTACCAATCGTACCATCTCCTGCGTCACGGTAGGAACAAATCCGAAAGATGCCACTCGGCATCATGCAGCGCAAATACCTTGGGACGCAACAACCCACCCCATCTCCTTGGAAAACGCAGCCCCAGTGCGGCGAGGACGGTATGCACCACGAACACCGGCCCAGAGAGCAGGCGTTGTACATACAGGGCCAGCGTCGACCAGACGAGCAAGAGCACGAAGCCTCTTGTTATAGCCGTTGCTCTCCATATGTTGACACAGTTCAGCACAGCACGAAGGTGTTTCGGGTCAGCTCCGAGACCTCGCTGTCGGTACCACACGCTCCAGTGAGGGTCAAACCACCATTTGACGAGCAGGCCGTCCTCGAGCAGGAGGAAACTCGTCAAGGTGCCCAGCCACAGTAAGAGATCCAACGGGTAGAACTGGCAGTTTGTCAATTTGAACCAGCGTAACGCCACAAAGATGGCGGCCAGGATGTAAACGTTGAACGCGACCACGCAGGTCACCGGCAGCCTGGGGTCACAGCCCACTCGTCGCGCTACACTCTCCATGAAAGCATTGTAATCAACCAGTGTGTGAAGGTCTGGACTTAGGAAGTAATATTCCCTTGCAGATAGCTGATTATCTCGGGCCAGAGACGCATAATCTTCTGGGAGGCTCCTGTGCCCGCGCAAAAGCAGCCCGATGTATCGCGAGAGCATCTCAGCTGTGCATGGGATTCCGCCCTGGTGAGGTCTAGCATAGCCCACGAAGAAGAAGCAATGGCCCAACGCTGGCGGAAAACAATGCAGGAACCAGTCTCGCGGGTTCATCGAAACTGACACTGTATTAAGCCATGGGAATTCGGTGCGAAAACCGTGGCAGAGGACGATCTTATCGAAAACTAGCTGCTGAACCGTGCCGTCGGCCAGGGAAAACTCGCATACCTGGCCACGCGCCTTCACTGCTGGGGCCACCAGGACCTCGATCTTTCGGTGATGGACGGCTTCGCACATCCTCTAGTTCTTGGTCACGTACGTAGCCTGGTCGTTCAAGAGGCGCGCAGACCGAGTGCTCTCGAGGCACATCCGTGACAGTGTAGCGTTGAGCACGGCCTTTGTGCTCCAGAGAAGCCTTCGGAAGACACCATAAGCATAGGCATTCTGACCAGCGCTCACCCGGTTGGTCGTGGCGGCTTCGAGGAAGGCGTTGGCCGGGAAGTCGCACGTCTCATTCTCCTCGACCTGCTCCGCCTCCGACGCCGTGTTGAGGTATCGAGGACCAATGCAGTTCGGCCGTCGGAGCCATACAGTCACATTTGGCGAAAGGTCACCAAGCTCTGATGAGACGTCGGCGCCACTTTCGCCACCACCAACAACAAGCACCCGCTGCTGCCCATTTTTGACTTGGTCTTTGAATGCTTGGCCGTATTCACTCGAGTGCAGGACCTGTCCCGTGAACTCAGCAAGACTGTCTGGTATCTCCTTCGGTACTTGGTTCGCCCCTGTTGCAACGATAATGGCGTCTGCCTGCAAGTGTAGGACGTCAACCTCTTCCCCCCTTGGATTCATCTGCCGAATCTTCAGCGCCCGGCGCCCATCCGTCTTCAATTCGGCGCTGCACACCTCTGACTGATAGGTGATATGGCCACCTAGCTCAAAATGCCGGGCGTAACCCTCCAAGTAACGTAGGTACGCTTCAGCTGAGGGGTAGCACAGCCTTTGCGGGTCGGGAAAGTCGGAAAAGGACATGGCCCAGTTCGAAATAATGAGACGGAGGTTCGGGTAGGAAGCAGCGCTGCTGAAGACACCGCCGAGGCGGGAGAATCGTTCGAATGCCCGGACATCCTGGCCAGCTGCTATCATCTCTTTGACAGCAACGAGGCCACATGGGCTGTCTACCGGTGTGGGAGGAGGTTCTTGTTCTTGCCCAATCGACTCATCCAGTCACCAGTTAAAACGACCAGTCGGCTGCTTTGGTCACTTTGTGGCTGCTCCAAACTGCCATATGCAGTTGAACGCAAGGGTCCCGGCCATCAGCCAGGCGGCCGGTACGTGTACGAAGGATTGGTCTCCCATTCAGGGATTCCATCGAAGTTCCGGATTCGTCTCTTAATTTTGGCCCTTGCAGTATTCGCCAACTCTCAAGTATGTTCTGAGGGCTTCGATTTCTTCTGGAAGTACCTGCTTCCCTTACGACTGTATCATGACGATTCTCGAACTCATCAAGAAAGTACAGCATCTGGCGGAGCAAGAAGCGCAGGGGAACGTCCAGCCCTGGGACATTCTCAGCTGCTCCAAGGGATTCAGAAGCTTCAGGTCTCAGTCACAACTCCAGCTGAAAAGCTATTTCGTATACGCTTTGACATTTGCCAATCGGTTTGTGTTCGATTAGCCCAACAGCATGGGATTCTACAAAGCTTGTCGAAGGATGGACGCGCAACTGCCACTGAGCTCAGCGGAGCCACGGGCGCCGATGAGTTCTTGATAGGTAGGTTCCCCTGTATTTACAACGCAAAACTAGGTACCTTGCTTAACATTTCAACAGTACGGATCATGAGGCCCTTGACCATATCCGCGGCGGGGTTGTCGTAGAGCTGGGGTCGCGGCAGTACGAAGCCAATCTTACGACTCATTTCTTTGCAAGCCAAGGTATAGCGGGCGGTTGTAAATACTAGTAAGTTCAGAATCTTCCAGGAATCGCTCTTTAATGATTCTCTGACTTGCTGGCAAAAACAAGCACAGACCTCACAAAGAGGACTGGGAGCTATATGGGGTCACTGGAGGCAGAAGACGAAGTTACAGACCCTTTCGAGGTGACCTTCGGCACACCGCTCTTCGAATATTTCCAAGAGCACCGTTAGTACGATCAAGCGTTTGAGGACTTCATGATGGTGCGCCAGTCAAAGTCTACACGATGGTTTGACGTGTATCCCGTGCGAGCCAAAATCGAAGAAGCCGTGACGAGTGATTTGGATGTGCTGCTTGTCGACGTCGGCGGTGGTCGTGGACACTTGGCTCAGGAGTTCCGAAAGGCCCTTCCCGCGCAAGAGTATCGTGGCCTCGTTGTCGTCCAAGACCAACCTCGCCTGGTCAGCAGAATACATCTTGACGGTCTCGAGCCTATGGCTTACGACTTTTTTACCCCACAGCCTATCAAGGGAGCACGGTTCTATTTATTCAAGCAGGTGATCCACGACTGGGACGGCAAGAAGGCGACCAAGATCCTTCAGAATACGGCACAATACATGGCTCAGGAGACGTCAACTCTGCTGATTGACGACTATCTGCTGCCGGAAGAGAATGTTAGTCTGCAGGCCATTTGCATGATGAGCAAGGTGTCACCTTGAAAGTTTGTGAGAATGAGCTGGCTGATCATTTGCATCAGGATATCGGCATGATGATGGCAAACGGTGGATGCGAGCGCACCGAGAGTCAATGGCGGAGCGTAATCTCCGCCGCTGGGTTGTCCGTAAGACGTTGTCATGTAGAAAGTTGTTCCGTAGGAGGGTATTTCATAGGACGTTATCTCGCAGAAGGTTGGGGTTCATTCAAGATTATCTTCCTGGAGGTTGGGCTCAATTTTTGGAACCACAGTCCTCTGAGTAGCAGCCAAATAAACGCCGTAAAGGTCTCGAACCAGCCGGGCGAGTCAACTCCAAAGGAGGTCTCAAGCCCTTTGCCAGCCCTTTGTCCTCCCGTACACGCCAGGGTGGCTCAATCAGAGTTCTGTCTTCTATGCTCGCCTTTTCTTGGGCGGCCACTCAACAGCGCCGTAATAGGACAGAACCAGCAGGCGAGTCAACTCCCCCAGGGGGAGGTCTCAAGCTCTTACCAGCCCTCATCCCTCCGTGCACGCCAGGGTGACTCATCCAGACTCCCTCTCCTCCATGTTTGTCTTTCCTCGTGTGCCTGCCTAAGAACGCCGTAATAGGACAACACCAGCAGGCGAGTCAACTCCCACAAGGAGGTCTCAAGCTCTTGCCAGCCCCGTTCCCTCCGTACACGCCTTGGATGCACCGGAGGTGACAAACATGGGCCCTTCCTCAGATTCTTCCTTTTCCTCTGCCTCTTCATCCTTTTTTTTTCTCCATGTCCTGTTGATCCCCAACCTCTGCTTCACTCGCCAGACCACCACCCCTGCTGCTGTCATTCAGCTCAATTGCCCCGCCTCCATGAGCCCCCTCACCTGCCCCCTCGATGGCTTCGCTCTCGTGTGTCACCTTTCGCTTCTTGTTTGGTGGGCTGGTGTCTGCTAGAGCTGCAATTGCAGTCGAATCGTCAACCTCTGCACGCTCCGACCTCGCTCTCTTGCGATTTTGGCGACGCCTCGAAGTAGGCTGGGTTCTGCCGTCCGAAGGGGTGTGCGGTGTTTCTGAGTGGTATGGAGACGAGAACTGAGTAGTTTGTTTGCTCTTCTTCTCGAGTGTAGGGGTGGAGAGGCTGCGGTCATAGTCGTCTCTTGAGCTCGTGCCTCTGGAGGGCGAACTTGGTGGTGTCTTTGGTGGCGCCAACCAATTAATTGTGTCTTCTCCGTCAGGATTTGTGATCTGCTTCAGTGCCTGCTCTGCCTCGAGAAAGAGGAGCTCTAGAGTATACCAGGCATCATTCGCTGCGTTGTGGAAAGGTGCTGAATGAGGGGCGTTGTAACCTAGCCTCTGTAGTGTTCTGCCCAGAGGCGGGTGGTTGAGACCTTTGAACGCCATGAAGATGGTAGCGGTGTCAAGGATTGGGATGTCGGCTGGTGGCACCTAGCCACAGCTCTTCTCAATCTTCATCAGGTCGCCTTTGATCTCGAAGCCTGTCAGGACCACGCGGTGATTCTCGCACCAGCAGCGATGGAAGAATGCCTCGAGTATCTCGTACAGCTCCTGGGGTCTGTCGATATTCTCGGAGATCATTCCGAAACCAGCAGGCAGAGGAGGTCTAGACTTGGTGCCCTGAGTGCTCTGCACAACGAAATGGCGGCCCATGCGGGGCTGGCCCTTTAGCTGAGATGCGAGGCCGAGCTCAGTAATTGCTTCCTGATGTAGGTTAATCACCTGCTAAAGGTCCCAAAGATGATGCTAGAGGAGGGTGTGCCAGAGGATCTCCCAGACGATCTCCCAGAGGAAATGCCCTGTGGTCTGGAACATTCCAAAACATGAAAGATGGGGAATCGCAAAAGGAGAAAAAAATGGTGCTTACAAATGGTCCCTCTAGATCGATGGAAACGAAGCAGACGGGCACGAAATCTGCGAGCATCCACAAGGTGCGCAAGTGCTCGCGCTCATGCTCCTTTTCGCGGTCATCGACGATGTCGGCGACGCTCGCAAGGAGATGTCGCATGACGATTGCTGCATACATTAGGTGTGAGAAACGTGATGCAAAGAAAGAGCGAAAACGCGTGCTGGGAAGAGGTAGACAGGGAGGTTGAGAAACTGCGAGGGGGGAATTGACCAGCTGTAACTTACAGATTGAATGGACGAGAGTGGTGATGGCTGAACTTGGTCAGATTGGAGTTCAGGCCAACCAACACTGAAAGGTTTGAAGACTGGGGGTTGGAGGATTGGAGGTTAGAAGACTGGAAGGTTGGAGGATGGAAGACCAGAAGACTAGAGGTTGGAAGATGATAGGTAGAGGTTGGAAGATGGTAGGTGGAGGTTTGGAAGTTGACAGAAGAAGGGAGTGGTACGATGGGAAGGTTTCTGTAGTTGAGAGAAAGGTCTCGAGCGTGAAGGGTCGGGCAGAAGCGTGGGAAGTGAAAACGTTGACAAGTGGGGCAGGCGAGAGAAAACAAACAAAATCAAACGGATGAAAATTGTAGGCAGAAGTGATTGCGGTCGGTGGAAGGATGGTGACTCAACGTTTCGAGGCAACAGATTTTGCAGAAAGTTTGAGCAGCACGTTGTGCGAGAGAATCCATGTCGGGGTATCTGTGATGAGGACTCGTACCGTACGAATGTGTCTTGGGCATTGCAAAGGGCAAAACACACGATGTGGGTGGTTGAAGGTTTGAGTTGCGTGGATGGCGATGAACGGATGGACGTAGGAGGAAGGGAAGTAGGAAGAGAACAAGCCGTGGTGAGAGTTAGGAACTTACAGGTGATAGTTGTGGCACCAGACTTGATGTCTTCTCTCGATGGAGAAAGTTGATGGTTGAGAGGAAGTTGACGGTTGAGAGTGTGGCTTCGTAGCACTGAGGGAAATGGTGGGAAGTTTGAGGTTGTTCAAGCGTGTGGACTGCGGGTTTTTATGCTGCTCGGTCGCCCTGGTGGGCAGCTTGGCCGCAGAAGTGAATGCTGTGCTCTTAACCATACCCAGTCACTGGAACGACGGCAGTAGTAAATGCTTGAGGTCGTTGTTTCGGCGGCGGCGACGTGATCATAGCTGCGGTGTGGGCGAGTCGCTCTGGGCCCAGGCCAAAGCCAAAGTAGGTTTGAAGGGCATACAAGGAGTCGGTACGATGATGTCTGTTGAGTGAGATTTCCTGTGACATGGAGCATACCTTCGCTGCCGTGGCGGTCTGGGCTGGGCCATCAGAGAAGACGGTGTCTCGTGGGTCATGGATTCCAACAAGATTATGATTCCGTCGCTTTCTATTTGAAATACTGCAAAGTCCTTTCAAATGCGTCCCAAGCTGCCCGCAATTTGACTCTGACACCAGTGTGGATCCACAAAGATAACAAGCATTCCCAGAAGACTCCCACAATGCGACCTCAAGTACCATGCAACGATACAAGAGCAAAATCATGAAATAGAGCATGCCACTTCCCAAACAGATCCTACCAGAGCGCCGATTCAAACAACCTCCCAACGTCCTATAGTGTGCCATGCTCACCCTCTCCCCGTCACGACAAACTGTCCCGTTTCGGTCCTGACCCTCCACCCGGCCCTCTTGAGTGCCGCACCAACGTCCTGCCGCATGCGCGACACCCCGCCAGAGCTATGTTTGCCCAACCCCGTGACGACGGTGAAGCCCTCGCCGGTGCGGGCCCGCCGGGCCCTGTCCTCGCCGAGGGCGGCCCACCAGGCCTGCGTGCGCTCGAGGGCGATGCGCACCCCGTCGGCGACGGGCACGCCGTGCAGGTCGATGTGGCCCGACGACGAGTTGTCGTCGACCAGCGCCTCGTACGCCTCGCTCTGCGCCGCCTTGGACCGCCCCAGCTGCTCCCGCGCCCGCTCCGCCAGCACCCCGGCCACGGGCCGGAACAGCGCGTCTGACTTGCCGCGCCGGTACGCCGCGTGTGCTGCGGTGAAGGACTGTGCAGTCGACGCGCGGGCCTCCTCTGCGTCGCGCGCCAGCTCGGTGTACGTCTTGCGCGGCCTGTTGGTGGGCTGCACGGTCTGCCATCCCGTGGTGGACTTGAGGGCTGGGGTATTGGGGGCGGAGGCTGCTGCGGCGTTCGAGGCGCCGGAAGATGCCGTCAGACGTGGGAGCGAGCTCCGCCGGGTCAGGGGCCGAGAGGCGGTAAGTGCAGGTGAGAACGGGCTGCTGGCAGCCTTGTCCTCTGCGTCCAGGTCCAAGGGCTTGAGGCGGTACTCAACATCGAGCCTTGCCTTGCCGGCCTTGTCCTTGGGGGTTTCAGATCCGGAGCGACCTGTGTGGAGTCAGCTGAATGCCCGAGAAAATTCTTGAGAGAGTGACTAAAAAGAGAGCAAGTCATCAATCACACCACCACCAAGAAGGCTGCGATCAACTTATGGGATAAGATCCTCTTCTTGCCTTTCTTACGACCATTGTGGTTATCGTCCCGGAAAGCTCCTTCTATCCCCTTTGGACGGAGGCCATTATCCTCCAGGAACTGGGTACTGAGAAGCTCCTCACAGGCCTTCGTGAAGTCTCCTTCGGTTTTTCTCAGCGAGAATCTAATGTCCACGTCCTTCAAGAGGGGAAACATGATCTTTAGCTCGGCGATCTTGCCGTCCTCGTCAAGGGCCAGGACGTCAACATCCTTGTGCAAGTCTAGCCAGTCAAACTGTTCAGACAGAGAGTCGCTGAGATCAGTCCTGGAGGAGATGTCGGTGCATGGCTTGGAGCCCGAGTTGGATTGCGACGAGTTGGTGTTGGCAGGCCCCTCGAGCCCCTCGAGACCATCGACGTCGCCATCCACGCCACTGGAGTTGAAGCGAGACGCCTCTTCGGCCTCTGCGTCCTTAGACAGGCCTTGCAGGATGGCCCGGGCCTCTTCGAACTGAAGGACCAGGTCGTAGTCACCGACGATAGCAATGATGAGGGACTCATCAAGGGCAGAGCGGAACTCGTCCTGACGGGGCATTAGCTGAGTTTCAATCTGCATTGGAGGCAGTATCCGGCTGACATGTCAGGATCTGCTGAGGTCGAAGATGCTCTGACGTACAACGAGGCTGCCCATCAGCGAGGCCGCATCGGGGACTTGGTCATTGTCCCCCATCCTCCGACCCCTGATGTCTGTCTACTTTTCAATACGAGAGCACAAGATACAGATGCAGACAGTGAGGACAGTATTTCATTGCTGTGTGCGGGCAGGCTCATGTCCAGGGGTTGTTGCTGCTGTCCTGTCATAATCGGCCTTGCGTTGTGATGTTTTGGCGGGCACGCGTTCAACGCAGAAAGTGATGATTCAGTTTTGGGAGTGGTTCGTGGGCGCACAGGGTGCCTGATCAAGTTTAGCGTGGCAGCCAGGTGCTTGTGTTCTCTAGTGATGGGCCTTCCTGGCCTTGGTTTGGGTGCTGGCCTAAGCCCTTGAGTCGGTCCGTTATATGATTCCGTCTTCTCGACAACAATGCAAATTGCCATCAAGTGTAGATGGGATTTTGATCAATGATTTTGAACTGCTCAAGGACGCCACAGTGATTGCTGTGCGTCACAAAATAGCAAAAATGCCAAGCATTGGAGCCTCGGTATACCACTGCGAGCCTCATCCAAGCATTATTACTGCTCCGGCCGGGACACCCCGACACAAGCTGACCTACGTGGCAGCCAGTCCAGATTTAAGCTCTCCTCCCTAGAATCAGTGGGCGTGGCAGATTGCGAGAATTCCCGCCTGGGCATGCTATTTATTTATGTGAACGACAGTGCTGACTCTCCGGGTAGAGTTGTGGTCCAGCCTGGTTGAATTTCCTTACGTACCAGGACAGAGACCAGGTAGTTTACAAGGTTTGGCTCACACACAGTACACTACACGGTGGTGCTCCACCTTAGCCTGGGTCTCATGATGTTTGCCTGCACTGGCACCACGGCCATTCGAGCACCCACCTGAGACCTCCACGGTGTGCTCGGCGTGCCATTCAGTCCAACCCTGCCGCAGTCCAGCAGTCCAGTCGCAACTGCATCTGAGTCAACAACCGTCGTTCATCACTGACGCGGTCTCATTCCCCAGGGCCCGCCAGACGCAGCCGTGCCAGCGCCGCAGGGCCCGTCCAAAACCGATCACCTCCAGCCCTTCTCTGCTGCAGAGACAGGGCCTCTGAGCCAACGGGACCCCGCGGACGTCGTCAAGATCTACGCAGCACCCTTGCACTCGGTCAGTGGGGTCGATCCACTCAGGAAAGGCGTCCGAAGCTCCCGAAGGCGACGCTGCATGCTGCCCAGGTGCTTCCAGTACGGTGTCGTGGTGGTAACAGACAGCGTGGGATATCATATCTATGGACAGACATGTGGACTGGACTGTGCTACATAATAGATAGACAATTTGACCAGGGCCCGTGACTGCCATGCGCCAGGTCTTTCACAGTCTGCAAGACCGACCGACTGACTCTACCCCGACCTGCTGACCACTTCTTAATGACCAATTTGCTGCTGCTGCTGCTGCTGCTGCTGTCCAATTCACCATCTTCACTTACACCCAAGACACATCTCCCAGGCTCTGGTGTGCAGGCCGTGCGTGACTCGCGAGGGCACTACATTGCATCACAAGTAAACAGGCTCCACAGGTGCAGGTTGCAGTGTTACGGCAGGGACAAGGAGCAGTCGCCGTCTGCGGGTTCAACCTTCGGGGCTTACACCCACTCACTCACTCGTATTGTTGGAGCTGAATAGCCTCACCTCGGAAGGGAAGCTGTCCGTTTGGTGGCACCTAGCATCGTCTTCCCTGCCTGCATCAACTTTAACTACGAGGCCGACATTCCAGGAACTGCCACCAGCGCAATCCGTTCTTCTGGGCCTGAACCGCCATCAAGCCTGCATCCTCAGGTGGTCACAGCAAGGACACTGCCGCGATATCCCTATAAGCCGAGCTCGCCGCTCCAGTTCTAGCCTGTGCCCGTTTATGCGTCCATCCTCTTCGGCTTGTGATACGGGCAGCTGCTAGGCTCAAGGTGGACTGCAAGAAGGCTCGCCATCTACGACGCGGCCCTAGTTCTGTTTCAGATATCCTCACACCCACGGATCTGCGCATTGAACGAAGCTCCCTAGGCTCCGGCCCGTCACTCTGTCGCCGCTGCCAGCTCATTCCTGCATGCCTGCATAAAGATCTGCCTCCCCTGGTTTGTCGAAGCACCACCTAGCTAACAGTACATTCTTGTCACAACTCAATTACAACTCAATTTCTTCTGCCCTTTCTCATAATTTGTTTGCTTGCGGTTCTCGTCGTGCCATCATCAGGTCTCGTCCTTGGGTTAACACCGATCGAGATCCACGCCATCAGCGAAAGACCGGCCAGCTGGCATTCAGCCTTGGCACAGGGCACGATGGCGACCGACAACAAGCACCCATTTTGGGGTTACCCGGCCCCAATCAAAGGGTGAGTGACGGAGCCGCCAATGTGACAGACCTTGGCACACAGCCTCTCGTCATGGACGGATTTTCCATCTCCTCAAACATGGAAAAGAGGCAGGCAGGCTAACTGGATCCCAGGCCGGAAGTTGCGTACAAGGGCGAGCGCAAGTCGAACCCGGCTATGCGAGGATGGATTCTGATGCCGGCAGCGTACCTGCTCGAACAGGTGCGCCCTCTCAGGGAAATGATCTGGTCGAACGCCGGCTTTTCCTCGCTGCGCAAGCTCCGCGAGAGAATCGAGGATTACGAGCCACTTCATGATCCCACGGTGGTGCCTCTCGATCATAGGCTTCTCTTCGCAGTCAACGGTAACGGCGTCCCTCACGTCAATGGCAATGGCAACGGCAATGGGGTCATGCCACAGCGAGAGGCAGCAGCAGCCTCAGCGGACTCGGCTCCTCACACACTCTCGCTCACCAGCTACTATTCGGCGAGAACGTATCGCGACTTGTACCTGAAAGGCGACCTCACGCCAACCGATGTCGCAAAGGCCATACTACCTCTGATCCGACGAGACGTCGAACCCAAGGGCTCTCACCATCTCATTTTCTTCGACAGCAAGGCCGAGCTAGTCCTTAAGGCAGCCGACGAGTCGACCCAGCGCTATCGTGAGAACCGTTCCCTGGGGCCGCTCGACGGCGTGCCGTGCGCCATCAAGGACGAATATGACCTCGACGGATACAAGTGCTGCCTCGGTTCCGTCAATGACTACACCGCAGAACTTGCCGATGAGAATGACAGCATCACGTCCTGGTGCGTCAAGAAGCTTCTGGAGGCTGGTGTCGTCATCGTGGGCAAGACGAGCATGGTCGAGTTCGGGCTGGACACGCCCGGCAACAACCCTAACTACGGCACGCCGCGAAACCCCTTCAACGAGGATTACTACACGGGCGGGTCCTCGTCGGGTACGGCGGCGGCCATCGGGTCCGGGCTGATCCCCATTGGGCTGGGCAGCGACGGCGGCGGTAGCATCCGGATCCCGGCGAGCTTCTGCAACATCTTCGGGCTCAAGCCGACGCACGCGCGCGTCTCATTCTGGCCGAGCGCTAACCACTCTAACACGTGCGCCGTCAACGGGCCCATGGCCGCCGACATGGAATCGCTGGCCACGCTGTTCGAGGTCATCGCCCGGCCGCACCCGGACTCGCCCTTCGCCTTCCCCAGTGTCCCGAGGCTGCCCTCCGCGACCAGCTTGCTCGCGCAAACGCCCGGTCGGCCCAAGACCCTCGGCATCTGCCGCGCTTGGTTCAACGACTGCGCGCCCGCGGTCAGGGAGCTGTGCGAGGGCATGGTGGACACCATGGTGGCCAAGCACGGGTACAAGGTGGTTGACATCCAAATCCCGTTCCTGGCCGAGGGACAGTTCGCGCACGCGATGACTGTCTTGACGGACGCGTCGACGTTGTTGCCCAAGTACGATAATCTTACCTATGCCAACCGGTAAGTCTTGCGTGCGAATATTATCCTCCTGTGTTCAAAAGCACGTAGCATAGACAGACACGCTGACTAAATAATCCTTGCTGCACAGCATCCTTCTTGCCCTAGGCCGCACAACCCCGGCGACAGATTATCTCCTCGCGCAGAAAATGCGGCGCTGCCTCATGTCGCACCTGTCGTATCTGTGGCGGCAGCACCCGGGGATGATGATCATCACGCCGACGACCGCCTGCGCCGGGTGGCGGATCCGGGACGGCGGCAAGGCGGGCAGCAGCAATAGCGGCGAGCTGCGGGTGGGGGTCTCGGACGGCGACAAGACCATCGAGACGATGCGGTACGTGTGGCTCGGCAACTTCTGCGGCCTCCCGTCGATCAACGTGCCGGCGGGCTACGCGAGCCCTGACGCCAGCGGAAAAGGCGAGAGGGTCGCGGACAAGGGCACCGTCGGCAAGATCCCCGTCGGGTTCATGGCCACGGGCGAGTGGGCGTCCGAGGAGTGCCTGATCGAATTTGGGGTCGAGGCCGAACGGGCCAGTGCTGAGTGGCGGGAGAGGCCCAAGGGGTGGGTCGATATTGTTGAGCTGGCCAAGAAGGCGAAATGAGCCGTCCCTGCAGCGACCGTCCAGAAGGGTCATTGACAGCGATCCCGAGCTCTTTGCCAGTGAAGACCCGGGCACCGTGGACCTCGTGAGCCTTGTGTGTGGCACGGGGTCGTCCGGCATTCCACGGTAGCGCGCATAGGTGCAGGATGGTTGGAAATATCCTACGTGCATGTTTTATATCTTTTCAATTTGTAAAAAGAGGCCATTCCTTTGGAGATACCATGGGGCTTAGACGACGGGCGTCGGTGGAGAGATGTGACGACGCTTTTACATATATACCACGATCCTTCCTCCGATGATTACGATCAAGGAGTTGCAGATTTAGACAGAAGGTGCATTTGTGCATCAATTCTATTCGATGATTTCCTCATTCGAATTGTGCTTCCGTTCCTGTCCAGAAGAGATGTACACGAGGACGCTGGGAAGCACTCAGCTCACCACAATGTTCAGCTCACCACAATGTTGTGCTCACCACCCTTCACGCCCTCAACAACAACAGTGTCGAACACCACGCCAGTCTTCCTAAACCAATCGGTCTGGACTTCCACCCCGTCCACCGTCACGGTAGGCTGGATTCCCTGGTGCACAACAGGCAAGATCAATCTCCCGACCGTCCCAGCAGGCGTTGTCACACTGGCATTATACCCACCATCCTCCGCCAAGTCCCATCGAGCCTGGAATTTGCCCAAGGCCGTCATGAAACCGCCCTCAGCAAAGCTCAGCCCACCAAACTGCGGCGCAAACGACCAAGCACTCCCCACGGGCGCCGTAACGCTCAACCCCAGCACAAATTCGGTGAGCGCACTGGTCGGGCCGGACGACCAGCCGTGCGCATGCGAGACATAGCTGAAGTCATTACCGTACCCACGGCTCCACCGATACCCAAAAGTTCCATTGACGAGATACCCCTCGACGACGGTGCTCTGTGTGCCATTGGCGTTGCCGAGGTACCACCCCCAGCTCTTGCGCACGAGATCCAGCGCGCGACCGGTCTCCCCAGCCGCCAGGTGCGCCTGCACCTCGAACGACGAGATGAAGGGGCTGATGTTGCCCGGGAGCTCCGGGGCCTCGGCGCCCAGGGACGTCCAATTGTCCGTCAGACGCGACGAGATGGACCGTGCCGTGGACGTGTTGGCGCCGACGACCCCGAACAACACTGCCATCGCGTTGGCGTCCTGCGGATGCAACGCCGTCAGTGTCGCGTTGTCCCTGAAGGCGCCGTAGCTGGCGTCGAAGCAGTGCGCCAGCGTGGCGTTCTGCAGCGCCGCGGCGCGCTGGGTCCAGAGGGCCGGGAGGTCGGTCGTGTTGCTGTCGCTGCCATCTCCTCCCTCCCAGGCGGCCAGGTCTGCGCCCGTGGTGAGCGTGCGATAGAGGATCATCTGCGCCGAGGACATGTTGAAGCCTGTCTGCCACCGCGCCCAGTCTCGCGTGCCCGTGACGTTGAGAAGGCCCGACGGCGATGGCTGCACCTTGGCGTAGATGTAGTCCATGGCGGCGAGATACCCGTCCCAATTGCGTGCGAGGAAGTCCGTGTCGTTGGTGTACAGCACGTAGTTGTACGTCCCGATCATCGTCCACATATGATAGGTGTCGCTGCCCTGCTGGAGCAGTGGCGGGCCGGCCTCTGGGAATGAGCCGTCCGCGTTCTGATAGTTATACATGACCTGCAGCGCGTTGCGTACGCTATCCAGGTCGCCTATGCTTACAAAGCTCGACGGCACCGCGATGCCCATGTCGCCAGGCCATACGGCACGGTCACGCTTTGCCCCATCGACGATAATTGTGTCCCCCGGGCCCAGGGTCCCGTTGTTGACCCAGCTTGTGTTGACGAAAGGAACCCAGCGGCCAGTGTTGACGGGCACGGCATTGGTCTGGAGCGTATACGCCCCGCTGTACCAGATCTTGTTCAGGAGATCATCTGAGCTGTGGAAGTAGCCCTGGTATGCCCTGAGGTTGGACCACGTGGGCTGGAAGCCGATCTCGAGCTCGATAGAAGATATGTCCACCGATGCGGACGCTGATATCAGGAAAAGAGTGAGGTAGCGGAAACCTCCTCGCAGTTTCTCGTCGGGCATGGTATAAGTGACCGCCCCGGTGCCGGTGAAGTTGGAGTATATGGCTCCATCCGGACCGACGAACCCACCAATGGAAGAGTCGGACCACTCTCCTACCCAGTTCTTGGACTCCGTAAAGGCAAGCCCGACCGCACCAGGGCCCGCCCCCGAGGGAGTGTACTTGAGAGTGACGATCCCGCCGACCTCCTTGCCAAAGTCAAAGGCGACTCTGGACCCATTGGTGACCAGTTGGGCTGACCCGTTCCAGGGCGCTACGACGCTCCCATCGGCGGCCGATAACACTGACTCGGGAGAGACGGTCCGCGATTCTGGCGCGAAGTTGTTGGCGTCCCATTCCCCCGGAAACGCAGCCTCGGTGAGGGTGCTGCAGGTGGTGTCCCTCCAGCAGGGCTGGCCGAGAGCAGTGGAGGCCAGCAGCCCAAGGAGCACGGTCAATGCCATCGTGTTGAAATCCTCTCGTTTGAGGGCATCACAGGTTGCATCCTAACTACTGGGTGTGGTATTTCCAACGGTGTTATACCGTGGCGGTCAACCTCGACGTCGGCGAGGAGCCAGGGCTAGGGCCCAATGACCGCTCTGACGGCCAATTTTGGCATTGATTTCCGCGTCGCTCGGTGCATCTTGGGGACCGAGACATACTGGAAATTTCGGGAACCACAGAAGATGGCCTTCGTCATACTCATTTGGCTAAGGGCTACATGGGTGAGGGAAATGGAGCGAGATTAGCAAGTCTGGGGAAGCTGGGGAAGACCCCTGAATTGCGCGGGGAGATGCCCAGCGGGGCCGACAGGCTCGCTTTAATTGTGCCGAGAGCGGGTATGTAGGCAGTCACTAGTCCTACCCGTGGGCTTGGTCGTCATAGATAACAGCTCGCCGTGGACATGCTTCTCGGTCTAGGAGTCCTTAGTATTGATTTGTGGAACGCAACCAACACCATGATTTTACAGTGTTTGTAAACAAATCACCTGCTGCTGATTCCTGTAAATAGAACCCGAAACATTCCAGGCCGCTTGAGCTTGCACAAAGACGACTTGTATTAAAATCCACTCGACTGCATTTTGGTTAGGCGGAAGCTTCGCCTCAAGATCTGTCGATCATACAATGGAATCTCGTCCATGGAGAATACTGAGTCCAAGCACTGCATCGGCTAAGCCTCGGCCATGCCCGAACACCGGAAAACCTTCTACGCAAGCACCACAAGTTCTAGCAACACATCCATGGCCCCGAGAACGGAGACACGGATGAAGAAGCCTTGCGTTATGCCACGAATTTGCTCATTGGGTCTGCCTGGCTCCGTTAGAGACGTTGAGATGGTTAGCAGAGGCCCTACAAAGTAACCCGTCTCAAGTATGGTCTCGGTCGATCATCCGTGCTAGTTACCAACCAAACCTTAATAAGAGGCGCCGCTCTTTTCGACGGGATGAACGACGGCTAGCTGATCAGACCCGGAGATCTGGGGAGCACCGAGGATGCGGTTGCAACACCCCTCCATCTCGGTTTCGCAAAAACCCCACCCATGTTTCTGCATTGAAGGTGCCGAGCATATATGCACGCGCCGGGCTCTAGAAGAAAACCTTGAGCCCGTCTTCCTTCATCTATACCGTCTTCCTCGTGCGGCTCTCTTTCCAATGCGTGCACATCTCGCCCCTGGTTTCCTCTCTGGTGATTTGACCCTACAAATTCCCTGACGTTATACGCCTAACAGACTCTTGCATAGCATAAAGTGTACATCGTAACACTTTGTCACGGCCGGGCCGTATTCATGCCGGTGAATGAGTGCGGCAAGAAGCATAAAATAAATGTTGATATGTAATCGTTGTGCTCCCCAATCACCAAGGGAGTGATGATCCGGTCAGCTATGGCCACTCGCTTGATGGTGCAGTCCTTCCCAGTTATCCTGACTGGAAATGTGTGATCAATATGCATGCCTAGCACTCAGGGACGCTACGTAGCTACTACAAGGTGCAATACCTTAATTGATCGAGAATGGCATCATTGCTCGCTTGAAAAGCCAATCCCTATGCTGAAAATGTGTAGCTAGGGGACTGCATTGCAATCTTGCGTTGTCGATCGTGAGATATGCTCACTACTCGTTTTTTGATACTCAAGGTTCGGTACATTTGGTCACCAAGGAGTAGCAAGGGGACTATTCGGTGTTCCCGTTGCCTTTCTTTGTCTCATCCGAACATTCTCATGATAGTCATATGAGCACATGGTAGTCATATCAACCGCGCGCCCGAGCTTGGCTGTGTGAGTACTGCCAAGGCCCGGATCGACGAGGAGCCTGAGTTGCTCAACTAGTCCGGCCTATCCGAACGAAGTGATCGCTTTCGTCCAAACTCCCAAGAGCAACCCGCCAACCCAGAGGAGCATCATCTAGGCGTAGCGGAAGTCCGTCAGTCTAGACCTATGTCACCATCCTCTGAAATTCAGCTCAATGGTGGGCTATTCGCAGCCGCGGACTGCAGAGTCTCTTTTGAGCCTCCGAAACTGGAAACGTGAGAAGCCTGACTCTGTGTCCAGGGGTCCCTGCTTTGAACCATTGAACATATCGTCTCATCGGTCTGGATAACCTCAGGACTAGCGTGACCCCAGACCCGAAGTGGGCGAACATTCACAACCTTATTTTCGGGTCTGGTCGTCCCAAGACATACTCAATTCATAGGGCACAGGGCTGCCAATACCTGGAGCGGCGATTGGCTCTCAGCCCGCGCGCCCATTCTCCGGGTGCATCCAGTCGCATTGTTTCGGGCCAATGTGCCGTTGCAGGTTTATCGTTAAAATCGGAACTATGTCCAAAATCCCACGCAGAAGGTGAAAAGATTAGGCGTACTTGCTGATAGAGCCTCGACTCAGCTACCCTGTGATTATGTCCTAGAGTGCCCCTGAACAGCCCAATTAGATCATCTCAAACAGCCAAGCCGCAAAGAAATGTCCAAGGCTCTGAATAGGCGACCATGAATAACAATGGTGAGGCTAGACTATGTCGGCGCATCTTGAGTCCTGATCCATGTCTCTCATGTGCGGCTGTGTGAGGGTGCCTGAACCATGATTTTCGGATTGCCTGACGGTGATCTTGGCAACTTCAACAGAGCCGGCCCCTTCGACCCCTGGGCACTGATTCGGTAGACATCAGACGTCACTTCAGACAACGACGAAACCCCGTCTTGAAGTCAATATCGACTTCCTCATCCGGAGTTGGGTGTGGCCCAGCGGACAGGGTTCAAGACTTGGGATGGCACATCGGAGACATCACATAGGCCGCCCGACGAGAGACTCCGCCTGGTTACGAAATTTATATATAAGAGAGCCGGGCTTAAGCCACCAAGATGAGGCTATACTCTTTCCATCATCATCATCGCAATCGGCTTCACCTTACATTCTTTCCGAGTGCAGGCACATACATTCTTTTCTGAACTAATCGATACCAGCTTCTCGATTGGACGATCTTTTCTGTTTAATTGATATTATCTTCGACCCTCTTTTGACAAGATGAAGACTAATGCAATTATTTGCGCATTCCTGGCCATAACGGCCAATGCTGGTCCACTGAGCAGGCGCCAGGCTGCTGGAGGTATGTGGAAGTCGGCAGGATTGAGCATATCCGAATTCATGGGCCATGCGAGGCTGCAGCTGTCTCGAGCAATGTCCCGAGAACAAGTGACAGTCTAGACGTGTGGAGATTGTGATCTGATACATAAAACAGGCAACCTCCAAACCTTCACTGGCAATGTTGGAGGAGCGACTGCCCCTGCTGTAAGCTACTTCTCACTTTGTGTCTTGGAGAGAAAGAATCCGGCGTCATATCGGTTATTCTTCGCAGGCTAACTTTGGATACGATAGGTCACCAACGTAGGCGGTGACAGACCGTTCAGGGTGGACGGCGTCGAGGACACGTTCAAAGCCGCCGGGGGCGCTCTTGACCGGTCTTGCTCCATCCAGAAGAACGCTTGCGCCGAGGCGGCCAACTCGGGCACTGCGGCTGACATCACCGTCGCGGACTGCGATACGCAGCGCCAGGAGTGCTCCCAAGCTGCTCAGACAGCCGCCACAGGGGCCCAGGACGCTCAGGCTGATGCTGGGGGCGCTGACAGTAAGAACAATGACGGTGCGGCCGCCGCTGGTGACGCCAATGCCGCCGCAGGTGCCAATGCAGATGCGCAGGCTGCCAAAGATGACGGCAAGCAGGCCAACGAGAACGCAAATGCCAGCGAACAACAGCAGGGAGACAAGAACAACAACGCCGAAGGTGCTCAGAACAATGAGAATGCCAACGCTGCTGGTAACAAGGCCGATAAAAACAATGGGCAGGATGCCGGCCAAGAGAACGCCGCAGACAACCAAGCAGCGGCTGAGTGCAATGCAGCGGCAGGACAACAAGACAACGCAGCAGGACAGGCAGCAGGACAGGAGAATGCCGCAGCTGGAGGCGCCGCAGCTGGAGCAGGCGCCGGAGACGCGGCGGCAGGCGCAGTTGTGCTCCCTGACGGCCGTATCAAGCAGGATGCAGTCCCGGAGGACTTCAACGTCCTGGCGTCCCCGTTCAAGTCGGCAGTGGTCAAGGGCGACGGGCTGAACTTCAGCGACGTGATCACGTTCCCGGACATCCAGCCGTCGATATTCGACGCAGCAGGCAACACCAAGGCGTTCCAGATTAACATCAACGACCAGTCCATCTTCGTGCCCGAGGGCCAGGCCCCTCAGGACCAGTTCCGGCGCGCCGACCTGCTGCCCAGCATCGCCTCGACCCTCAACAACGTCTCCACAACTGGCGTGAAGACGATGCACTTCTCGCTCCAGCAGGATGCGGCCAAGCCACTCGCACTCACTACCAACGAGTACCAGCTCGCATTCCTCGAGACGGCAGACTTCGAGAGTCGCATCTTTGACGTGCGGGTCGGCACCGGCACCACCAGCCCGAGCCTAACTGGTGGGAATATCGTCGTCCTGGGACGCTCGGGGGATGCTATACAAGAGATGTTCGTTGCCCCCTTCTCGGCAGACCTGCAGAACTTCGCCGTGACCCTGGACTTTGACCAAAAGTAAGCCTGCCCCCCTATGTACCTCTCCTCCTCCCCCAACTCGTTCCGTGATTCAAAGGAGGCCTATGAATAGTTGACGAAGCTAACAACACATTTACAACAGCACCATGCAAGTCTTCCACAGCACCGGGCAGACCCCTCTCGCCCAGGTATCAGAGGCTGTGGCCAACGACAACTCGGGCAACGGCGAGTATCACTTCGCGCTTCTCAAGCTGCCCGACGCGCAGGGCCAACAGGCCGCCAACATCGACGAGGGCATGGCCTTCGCGGGTATTCTCATGGAGGACTCGGCCGATGGCACCGTAACGCTGCAGTAATTGGGGTGGCTCCGAGGCGAGATGCCACACAAAGCATGCAGAACATGTCTTGACCAGGCTCAAAAAGACTTGGGAGGATCTGGGCCAGAAAAATCCCGTAGGTTCTAGATCTTCTACGTTAATAAGACCACGAGGGTGAGACCCGCCCTTCGACAACAGCTCTAGCTTGAGTTTTCAACGCCATGTTTAGAGCGATGAGTAATTATGCCATCCTTCAGAACTTGAAGTGGACTGTCCCAATCCTGGACGACGCGCCTTCGCGCCACTTTCAGTCACGGAAAGAAATCGTGCCTTTAAACCCAAAATTTCATGGTTCAAGGTAGCCTCGAGTCTCTTCTGGTAGTGCGCTCCGATAATTAGCTCTGGAGAGGGACCCACCCCCCCGGGAGGGTGTTTTGGCGCGTGTCTTGGGTTCTTGTAGACACCCGCACTCAAATTGCAGCATTGAAAAACTGCCGCTCCCACTTAGTGAATGTAAGCGATTGAAAAGTTATCCCAGTAGCAGTGAGAGATATCTGACATAACGTGTTTGGAGAAGTTACTATTCCTCTTCTCTCTGTTCTGGGCGGCCAAAACTGTGCCTTTTGGTGTTCCGAAAGAGGCATAGTCTTCAGGATGATGCGCTGTCTACTACGTTACAGGAAGTCCTCCTGCAAGTGTGGGGTCCAGATTTCTCTCTCATCTGAGTCGACCCCCGTGGTACCAACTTCTCTAAGTGACCGGAGGCCGGCGCTGGGGCGGATCACGAAGTACCGTTGATATCAGACTGTTGTTGAGTTGTCGAAGCTCCTCCTCGCTCTGAACCTGGGATTTTATATCAGCCCCAGCCTCTACGAGGGCGAGGAACAATGTATCCGATCTGTGGTATTCCTTGCCGGATGCCATAAGGCCGAGGGGAAAGTCGACGGTGGGTATTTGGGTATCCATGTGGCAGGGGCGGTTTGGTGATGCTCCCAGGCGGAGAAGTCTTCTCAACGCACATTCGTCGCCGAAGAGGATCGCGGACCCCAGCTCAGTGATGATGCTGTGGCGTGAGCTTGGCGGAGGTATGGCTCTCGCAATGGAACCGACATAGGTAAGACCAGTCATAGGGCTGGGAGGAGGGGGGAGGAAAAGGTCTGTGGGCTGCTCCGCCATCGTGGGTAAAGTGTCACTGGAGGTAAAATCTCTATCGAGATACAAACTTTTCAATGATTACGCGAGGGGCGGCTGCTCTTTTGTAAACGTCAAGTTCTCACAGTAAGTAATGGAAAATGTGACGACAGTCTATCTTATCTTGGGCGATCCTTGTACCCAGTGAAATTTTGTATGTATATGTGTCTGTTCGTTGATTTGACGGTTTCCAGAGTTTTTGAACATGGTTTGTTACGGCTGATCGTGTGTGTGTGTGCGTGTGTGCTTGCGTGTCGTAATACCTTTGTTCCGAGCAAGAACTTGGTTCATTATAGTGCAGTAAAGGTTGACGGCACATATGGCCAGTAGCCTTTTCATACACTCCTTAATTATGCACTTTTCCTTCTTGTGCAGGCTAGTTGGGTAGTTTGCTGGTAAAGTTTGAAATGTTGTGTGAGAATCATTTGTTTAGTTAATATTGAGTTCACACTCCTCACTCGTCACTCTCCGCAGCCTAGGCGGCAAAGGTTTAGACAATTCCAACCTTGATACACCCTGTAAGATCGACTATACCTAAATCGTTCTTATTAGGTATGAGCATCGCCTTCCACACAGGTTCTCCAGGTGCAAGAGCAAACGGCGATATTGTCCAATTACGAGTTAACACTGCCCAGGTGGCTGGGGCATGGGGCCTCTGAGAAGTTTCAAGCGTTTACTGATTTGATTATACGCCCTAGTGATTTGGCCTGCACTGACAGGCACGAAACGTAGTAGAGAGGACATATAAATGTCACTGCAGACCAGTGTTTTTGAAAGTTATCTTTGATCAGGCAGTACTCCAATATCAGGACGTTGCTAGACTTGCGGTTCCTATCAAAGCCATGGGGAACCGAATGTGTGCTTGTGTGATTGGTACTCTGGAAACCTGGAAGTAGTCCACAGTCTAGAGATTAGTGAAAACATGAATCCTACCACGTTTTTGGTTTAGATGAGTCACTGCGCACCCTACACAAGTCCCAGAAAACCTGGGGCCCGCAACGCCAAGGGCAGTTTGATATCTTCGTCTCTCCCGGGGCCGGGTAGGCACGTCTTCCTAGCCCATGTCGTGGCACTCAAAGAGGAGCCGCAACGGGAAGGGAGTGTATCACATATGAGGACACCGTCACTAAGTCTTGGGATTATGATGCACAAGGAGAAGCATGTCTCAGGCGCGATTGTTGAGCGGGGCCGCAAGTCTGTGCCAGCGAGGTGTGAGTGGAGGTAGGGCAATGTTGCAATGCAGTGAGTCAATTTAAACACAGGAAGACAAAAGACATTATAGCCAATTGCCATGATGCTCAATCTCTTCAAAGCGAAACTGAATCTAGATTGTTGTGAGAATGTTGTTGGTAACGTAGATGGCCGAAGGAAAGGCTTTTACTGGTGTAAGTGTTTCTTTTTCAAATGTCTCATGGCTGACTGCATGTGGCACTGCACATCAAATTTTGGATGACAAGACAGACTGACATAAGACGTGCTTGCAGGAAACAAGCGCCTGGAAGTTGAGGGTAGTCCTGACTGTATGTAGACTTTGGGCTATGATGAAACGGTCCAAATTCGAAGAATGTTGTTCATTTTTCGAGACCTACTAGCGTGACAGAACTTGTAGCAATGCTGCAAGCCATTCCCGTTGGCCAGGATAATGGTAAGCTAGTAGGTACGTCACTTCAATACAGAGGCACAGCCACACCGAGCGGGATGCTGGGTCCCAGGCCGCTTTGATGTTTGAATTTCGAGGATGGGGCCGACATAATCTTGGCGGTGCCCAGGGTGAGTTTAGATCCAGAGGCTCAAGTAAGTAATGTGATGATGCCATGCCATGCAAATGCATATATGACGCTGTGCAGTGAATGCTGTCGACTATGCGTGGTGGAAGCGCTACATAGCAGCGGAGGACGGCCTTGGACCAGCTTTTGTCCCCGACCTGAGTGGCATCCTCTCCCTCTTATCTCTCTCGCCCACCCGGGCTTCCCTCTCAATTTCTCCCTCTCTCTGCAGGTGGCTGCCGCCCGGCACAAAGGAGGAGGGGCTGTCATGTTGGGAGGAATCAATCAAAATCGCTCACCATGGATTGGGACAGCGTTAAAGCGCCGCACGTGATAATTCCAAGGGCGCTAATGCAGCCACTCCAACGTTACCTCAGTGCAAGTGCGCCGTTTCTGGCGCCTTTGGAGAACGGCTGAACCGTCTTTGGGTGCCTGTCTGTCTGCCTGTGAGGAGCGGGGAGGGGGGCCTCCTCCAGGGGTGGACACGGGTACCCAGAAGCGCCAAAACGACCTAGGTACTGTAGGTAGGCCCCCCGTGTTGCGGTCCCGTTTGGCAACAAGGCGGGTGATGACCCCCCTCCGAGGCCCCTGCCACCTAATCCCCCTTTCAGCACAGAAGAAAGGCGGATGGAACAAGAAGCAAGGCTTCCAGATCAAATGGGGCCGAGAATCCATCCACAACAAAGTCACGGCCATGACACCTACGCAGCACCACTATTTCTCAGGATCAACGCTCTGAACACGCCGTCGTCTATTCCAGCACAGGAGCACGAGACTGTCAATCTTGACATCCAGCTCTTGCGCTTCCATGCATCAGTGCCAGCAACACGAGCACCAGCATCGCATCAAACTCAGCATCAGCATCGTCATCAGCAGCAGCAGCAGCAGCAGCAGCAGCAGCAGCAAAAACAAAAACACACCCCCTCCCTCGCCTTGTTCTGGTTGCCTCGCGCGCCCTCTCAAAGGCCGAACAGGTGGTGAAGGAAGACCCCTGGTCCACTCTACCTAGCCCAAGGCCGGAGCCCAAGCCCCTACCGCTTAAATCGTCCATTACGCCCCTCCACTAGAGCCCGAATTCGATGCGACGAGACACGCCGGCAGCCCGGTCAGGTCCACTCAATTGTTCTTCTCCTGAATCGTACCCTATACCGTTGCTTCAATCAGACGCACTGCACCGCTTTGCCCAGTTCTACCCTGCTCGTGCCGCTCGTCTTCGTGCCGGCTGGCTCACCTTTGCCCTCGACCTCGACCTCGACCTCGACCTTGACCTCGATACATCTGACCGACACGTCCGCCTTCCTCTTTGAGAAGTCGCCACCCAGCCCACGAAGTCCTCCGCGGCACCTTCGCCCTCAGCCCAGACTGCCCACCTCGAACCACCTCACAACAACCACAGGAGCATCGGTTGGCATCTGGGATCTGCTGCCTTACGAACGGGCCTGATCGAGGCCTCTCCTCGACCCCAGATGATGGTGCGTACCACCCTTCCCCTCCCTCCGGACTTGAGCACGGCACCAGCCCGCATCGAGTAACCTTGTCTTGCCTCACGGGTCCGCCCCGAAAGTCCTGCCACACATGACGGGTCAGGCAGTCTGCCGAACCGGGGACTGCTCCGACGGGACGCCCACACCTCTCACCACAAGGGTTCGACTGACTGACACATGTTGTTCACCGCCGCAGACCTCATCTAGGCCCCGCGAAGTTGGCGCCAGCTTTGCAGCACGACGTGGCCATGCCAACACCCTTTCAATATCTGACCCGAGCCACCACGTCACCGAGGCAATAGGCACCCTGTACGGCTCCGACGATGAATCCGACGTCGAGACCCGGGATCACCGCAAGAGTCGCCCCTTGAGCTTCCTCTCATATGGAGATGAGCAGCTGCCCGGTGCCGCCAAGAACGTGGGCGGTGCCCAGGATTCGAGACAGCCGCTTCAACGGTCTACCTCGGACAACACGCACGTGGGCTCTCACGATGGCAGCCCGGCACCGACCCTGTCCCAGCTGACAATGCCGATTCAGCGAAGCCCGCCACACGAGAACGGGCCCCCCTCGCCGGGCGGCACCATGTCTCCCATGTCTCCCACGCCGTCCTTGCGGGATATGCAGGCAGTCGAGTCCTCCATGCCCATGACCAACATCGATAACCCAAACGACATCGCCCAGGAGCTCAGCAACTTGCAGGCCTTGCGCCGCATGTCCATGGATGTGGGCCACTCGAGTGACCCCGACCTCATGCCATTCCAGGGCATAGTCCCCATTCCTGCCATAGCGCCGTCCGGCGACGACGACGAGGCCGATCCTTCAAGGCTGCTCTGGGTTCCCGCTAACGTACACCCCGAGTTAGCGCCGGACCAATTCAAGAACTTTCTTGAGAGGAGGGTCAATTCTATGAAAAGGAGATCGGGGGAATCCGTCATGGCAGCGGGGGACGGCCTGCAACGGAACAACTCGTCGAGCTTGAGACGAACCAAATCCAAGCTGTCCAGGCAGATTGACAATTCTGGTGGCCGTGGTGGTGAGGGCTACGTGGACGGGTCTGAAAGGCTTGTACGCCAAAGATCGGTCGAAGGTTACGCCACCCCGGAGCTGAGCCTGGACGAGCTGGTCAGCGATCCTGCGGCAGCCGTGCAGAAGCTGGCACAGGAAGCGTCCGAGGGAACAGGTCCCGGCGACATGCCCATCTTGCCAGTCGCACCTGGGATGGGACTACGACGCTCGACCCGGACGCAATATCGGAAAAGCGGTAGCATGCGCAATGATCGCGCCCCTTTCTCCAAACGCATCGCCCACAGACAGGCAGACAGCCAGGACGAAGCTCTGCCGCCGATGCCCAAGGTCGATGCACCCCCGGGACACGGCCTTGCCCGGGTGCAGTCCGAGCCTCCAAGGACGGAGAACTTTTCCAGACCACAAAGATCTGTTAAACGACAGCAGGGCTTCACAAGAGAAGCAGCGTCGCCGATCGAACCCCCGACAGAGCAACCTTTCGATGACGACTCGTATCAGTCTCATGGTAGAAGCTTTTCAGAGCAGTCAGAGGTGCCAGAGATTGTCGAGACTCCACCACCGGCCGAGCAGCCAGAACTATCAGCCCAGTTCCCCGAGAGGTCCTCTTCTCAAAAGAACCAGGTCCAGCGTTCCTACGACCAGCCATCGTCACCACAGCAACAGCATCCACAAGATAGAGTGGGAGAGCAGCAGACGAGTCGTGCCAACAGGCAAGCGCCGCCTGGCCGACAGGCCATGTCGCCTATTTCTCTCGATAACGTGCCCGGGCCGACCCAAACGATGAACGATATCACGAACCACCCCTCTGCGATACCAGGACCTAGTGGGACCCGGACCGACAATCTCACCTTCATACCGACCTTTACCGATTCTGAAAAGAAGAAGAATAGGGACAGCGATAGCGAGTCCACCAAATCAAGTAAGGGCTGGAAGTGGTTCAAGAGCGAGGATAAGCAGAAGAAGGAAAAAGAAAAAGAAAGGGAAGAACAGGCGAAGAAGTCCAAGGCCAAAGCGGCAGCCGAGAAGCCGCACGAGAACGCTCGCCTGGACGTCCTCCAAAGTTCGATCGAGAACGTAGTTACCAAGGGTCGGGAGAGTCTGCTCTTGGACCGGGACACTATCGATAACAAATTACAGGAGGAGCGCAAGAAGGAAAGCAGCCGCAAGTCCTCTGATGGCAGGAAGGACAAGGACGGGTTCTTTGGTTCCATCTTCGGGGGCAAGAAGAAGTCGGACAAGGACACTCCGAGCAAGAAGCACCAGCAGCGCGCACTCTCGCCCGAACCACCCCCAAGAGTGCTAAAGCCCGACATCGACTATCCCTACACGCGATTCCCCATACTCGAGGAGCGAGCTATCTACCGCATGGCGCATATCAAACTTGCTAATCCCAAGCGAAATCTGCTTTCCCAAGTACTGCTCAGCAACTTCATGTATTCTTACCTGGCTAAGATACAGGCTATGCACCCTCAGATCCAAGTGCCTGCATCGCCGCAGCAAAAGCGCATGGAAGAGGAAAGGCGTCGCAAGGAGCAGGAAGCCCAACAACAGGCGTACCTGGAGCAGCAGATGTCGCAGCAATCGGCCCAGAACAGCATCGACCAATACAACTTTGAGTACCATCGGGTAGGCACCTAGCGCACAGCCGTGCAGGTCACCGAAATTGGAAGTAGCGTCTGCTAACATGCTGCACAGTCTTCCAACCAGTATGGTGACTCAGAGAACGAATACGTCGATGAGTACCATGAGCCGTACGACTACGAGCAGGGTCGGGGCCAGGGATACGATAGCCAGGGCCAGAATGGCGGCTATGGGTACGGGCACGATGCTTACGGGCAGCAACAACAGCAGTATTATGATGGCCATGATCCACAACGGCGCCAGGATGACAACGATATGTGGTGATCTGGTGGAAGCCGTGCTTTTTAAAACATCCCATGCTCTACCCCGATGTGTACGAAGCGGAGAGGATATCCGCTTTCTAGCGATGGGGAGGGGACAGGTGGGAAAACAAATACTGCCATATTAAACAAATAATACCTGCATACGAGCACAGGAGTTTGCGGGCAACGTGTGACTGGTCTGGCTGCCGGGACGGAGACTGGGAGGCTGCGTTTCTTCATTTTTAACCCCTAGATGTTCCTTTACTTATCTTCAGATTTGTATACCATATTACATACATGCATAAATGCGGGCCTTGCGAGGGTCGGGTAGTCAGATTCAGCGGTACATGATCACTGGGGATGAGCGACATCGTTGGCCAGCATGGTTTCTCCCCCGGGGGGGGGGGACGTTGGCTATCTTCCCTGTGGCTTGAAGTGGGCATGAGTCAGCTAGTTTCAAGCCTCGAGTTTGTTGCCATTACTTCGCGTGTATATATGTGTGCCACGAACAGCACAGCACACACAGGAAAGTGGATGAGAACTGCATGATATCTGGTGCGCAATTCAATCCCCTAGCGGCATCTCTTAAGCCCCCAGAAGCCTAACTGAAATGCATAGCCACCCGCTGTACGCTTCGCGTTCCCAGTGCGGTTACTAGACCTTGGCGCGAATTTCGTGAAACCTGGACAACTTCGATCCTTCGTGGACCTGCGGTGGCATGAGTGGCTGGATCGGACTGAACTTCGGGGACATATTTCCACTGTTGGAAAGGCTGGGCCCCCATCATCTCATAGTAGCATGGCTGCAGCTGAATGCTTGAATTTATGGTAAACTAGTACTACCTGGCAAGCCTGGGTCCAGCGAGAATCCGGACTGGGATGATATCGGCTGGTCTAGAGTCTCTTACGAGCCGCCACCTTTTCCCTGGGTGTACGGCAGGTAAACTATAGGCTATCTTGGGGTCAGCCTACGTGATGGGTAAATGCAGCCGAGCTTTCTGATATGTATGGAAAAGGAGGTGGATATGTCCAGGGTAAAGCAGACTACATAAGCATGTAATAATGCAAGGCAACCCAACCCATTTACAAGACATTCAATGATCTTGAATCACTCACTCACCCTACGTGAGAGGACAATAGCCGAAGGCCTGCCTCCAGCTACGAGCCACGATGGCGCTCACCAACAACTCGTGGACTTTCACGCCCATCGTCGAGGGGTTCCCCCAGACGGTGCTGCCCAACGTCGCCTACTGGAACGTCACGAACGGGTCGGACCTGGCTTATCAGATCTCGCTCTCGTGGCCTCTGGACTGGCCGGCGTCGCGCGAAGTAGAGAACAAGACAGCTCTCACAATGCAAGTGTGGTCTGGAGAGAATACACTCCACGAATATTCATCTTGTCATCTGCTGACATGCCTCATTACGCGAACAGGTATGTCCTCGACGGCAATGCCCTGGGCATGTCGGCAACAGAAGCCTGGCGGCGGCGAGACGCGGTGGAAACGAACCAGCCGGACTACATCGTGGTGAGCATCGGCTATCCGGTGACGGACAGCGTCTACGGTGCGCAGCGCAGCATCGACTTCCAGCCTGTGACGCCGGGAGAGGACCCACCTGCGGTTCCCGGGGTGCGCGAGGGCGCGGACGACTTCATCGAGTTCATTGAGGGCACACTGCGGCCATTCGTGCGAGAGCAGGCGTTCCCCGGGGGCGTGGAGTACGGACGCGAGGCGTTGTACGGTCACTCTTTCGGCGGGCTGTTTGTCGTGTATGCCCTGCTGCGGCGGCCCGACCTGGTCGATGCGTTCCTCTCGGCCAGCCCGGCGCTCTACTGGAATGATCATTACATTCTCAACCACACCCAATGGCTCGACGAGGCGCCGGCGGCACCGGGGGACGGCCCTGCGTTCAGGCTTGCGTACGGAGGCCTTGAGCAGAACGCGGTGCGGCGGCGGACGGAGACGCAGGAGGAGTTTGAGGCCAGGGTCGCGCTGCTGGAGAGCTTTGGGCTGCTGCACATGGGGGAGGAGTGCGCCGAGCTGATGGAGAAGATCGGCTCGAGTGAGAGGCTGAGAAACGCTGAGCTCAAGGAGTATGATGGAAGTGACCACGCGTCAGTGGGCGCGGTGGCGCTGGCGGACGGGCTGGATTATTTTGTTGATTGGTGACATGATGCGACATGGTGTATAATCTCATCTGAACCGCCTGCTTCGTTCAAAGCTCACACACCTCATGGCCCGACTCAGACATTGCGTGTGTGTCTGTCTGTCTCAATACCTTGCAGGAGAGACCCTAAATGAATGCGCAAGTACCAAAGTAAACCCCCAACCCCCGGCCCTGGGAGGGCCAAACAGGGCTAGGCTGCAACGGGCAAGGCGTTGTTGCTTCGCTGGCAGGCCGAAGGTTTGGAAGGAAGGAGCAGGAGCAGGAGCTCCAAGTGACCACTAACAGGGACCCTAGGGAAAAACGCCTACGGCACGATACGGCCAGTACGGCACCACATCACAATTGGATGGCGGGTGGCCGTCACGACCTTGAGCCTAGGCGCTGCCTGTAGTGTAGGTATGTGCTTGCTGCGTGCCCGTGTCTAGATCTAGTCCATGTAGGCAAAGGCGAGAAATCAAAACCTCACCTCGCCAGTTTGACCTTTGCTGCCGCACCCGTCGTCGCGCAGTTCTGTATCAGACGCCCATCTTCTGACATTTTCTTTTGATACCCCATTGTAGTCCCTTTCCTCTCCTTGTTGACTGTCGACTGTCGCTCTTGTCGATTGACGGAAATCTCGACGATAAGAACCACAGCCTCCGACTGCATCGACCGCACCGCACCGCAGCCTACAGCCTCAGCTTCTGCTCCCGCTCCAGCTTCTGCTTCCCACCCGGTCCCACACTTTTTTCCTCCTCCCCAGCAACCCAGCACGCTTCGTCGCGACATTCTGGACCCACGAACGTCGACACCGCAGCACAGCTCAGCTCACCACAGCAGCACCGACCCCAACGCCCACGGCACGCACCACAAGCTCAGTACCGCACGCCCAAAAGGTCCCACGCCACGGTCCACGGTCCACGGCACACGGTCCAAGCTCGACAACGACGGCCACCTCTGTCTGCATCGACCTCAGATACATACAGCACACCCTCGATCTACGTCGTCAAACCCCCATCCCAATCTTCCTCCTTGCCGTCTACCAGTCACATTAGAATGGCCAATGTGAGCTCGCCCCTGCAACTGCAAATCTGATCTGTTTGCTTGTCGCGATTCTTCTGCACACGACCACCATCCACATCATCATACACGCCGTCCATCCTCGTCTCGTCCGCCTTGCTTCTGGCGGATGCTTTGATTTTTGGACCTTGGCTGTCCGCACACCTATCCCCCCCTCAGTCCCCCCCCAACCCACCCCACTTCCTTCCTCCTAAGCTTGCTTGACCTTCTTCTACCTTGTTCTTGTCGCCTGCCTCCTGCCTCCTGCCTCCTGTCATATCCTGTCGGTCCTCTTGTGTTGCCAGTTCAAGATGCCCTCGGCCGCAGCCCCAGCTATCCCCCCTGGCGCATGGCGAAAGCCTCTTTCCTCAGCCAGCAGCTCACAACCTGTCCAGCAACCTCCCCGCCACCCCTACAACAACCCCGGTGGCTACGGCCTTGCCAACGGTGCACCCTCCGGCGCTCCCCAGGCCGTGCCAGCTCCTGGTGCCACTCCCCTACTGCCAAACCAGGGCCGCATCCTCCAGTCTGGCCCCATCCGAGTTCTCTGTGTCGCCGATGTTCGAGGTAAGCCTGCAAATCCATATCTGACTCCCGGCCCATCACGTACAGGCTGACGCAAATCCTCGATAGGTAACCTGCGATCCCTGAACGAACTTGCGAAGAAGGCGGGTGCCGATTACATCATCCACACTGGCGATTTCGGTTTCTACGATGATTCCTCGTTGGAGCGCATTGCCGAGAAGTGAGTGTGCCGTGTCTTAAGAAGCGCGTAATGTCATGGCGCATGGCGCATTGCTAACGTTGGCTTTCCACAGGACCCTTAAGCATGTTGCCCAATACTCCCCTCTCATCTCCGAGCCCGTGAAGAAGGCCATCGCCCAGGGCGGCCCCGGCTCGGTCAAGGCAAGATTCCCTGCGAACGAGCTGCCACTCTCTGAGCTGCCCCTCTTCATCACACCGCAGAATGGAGGCAACCCGACTTTCGAGCTGGAAATCCCCGTCTATACCGTCTGGGGTGCCTGTGAGGATGTTCGGGTCCTGGAGAAGTTCCGATCTAGGGAGTATAAGGTCAAGAACCTGCACATCATCGACGAGGCCCAATCCATGCTGCTCGAGGTCGGTGGCGTGAAGCTGCGGCTGCTCGGCCTGGGAGGAGCTGTTGTCATGCACAAGCTGTTCGACAACGGAGAGGGCAGGACGACTATCGCAGGCGGTCAGGGTACCATGTGGACAACGCTACTGCAGATGGGTGAGTTGGTCGACACGGCCAACCGAGTTTACGATCCTACCGAGACCCGCATTTTCGTCACGCACGCTTCGCCAGCACGCGAGGGTATTCTGAACCAGCTGTCGGTGACTTTGAAGGCGGATTTCTCTATATCTGCTGGTTTGCACTTTCGGTATGGCAGTTCGTACAACGAATTCAGCGTCAACCCCACCCTGGATCACTACCGCGGCAAGCTGGCGGCGAGCAAGGCCTCCTTCAACGATGTCTGGGAGACCGTCAAGAACGAGGTCGAGCCTGCCATCCAGGCCAACGAGGCGCAACAGAATCTGTTGAAGAACGCACTCGGGGTTGTTGAGAAGATGCCTACCCAGGCTGCTGGCGGTAACCCATTCGGGAATGCTGGAGGTCCCGCCACTTTGGGCCAGGTGGATGAGAGCGCGTTCAAGAACATGTGGAACTTCAACCTTGCGGACGCCGCCTTTGGTTGGCTCGTGCTAGAGGTGCACGATGGCCGCATTGGAACGGAGATGAAGGCTCAAGGCTTCAACTTTAGTCACCGTGGAGCAAAGCAACAACCTCCCGTCCCCTCTGCTGCCCCGTCTGTCGTCGGCGCTGCACCACCCTCCGCACCCGCTGCTCAACCACCAGCGCCTGCACCTCAGAGACAGCCCTCGCAACCTCAAGCCAAGCCGTCCCCCGTCCCAGCCCAAGCGAAACCTGCCACGCCTGCGCCTGACACGCTGCCAAGCAAGGAAAACGAGAAGCCCGCAGGTGCAAACGGCCACGCTCCCGAGTCCGCGCCATCCCCCGCGCCAAAGAGGGATGAGATTATCGGCTTGTTCGTGATGAACGCAACATCAGATGAGGAGCTGCGCAAGCTGTTCGCCGAGGAAGATCAGCCCAAGATCTCGGAGGTCACTAAGTGGGGTCAGATGAACCGGGTCGTCCAGTTTAAGACCACCGAGGACCGCGACGGAGCTCTAGAGCGACTTGCCGATGAGTTCAAGACGCGATCGCAGGAGGACCGATCAAAGCCTCTCATCAAGCTGTTCGAGCGGCGCGAGACAGGGCCAGGTCGGAACTTCACGAACCGCGGTGCAGGCACCTGGGGCAGCAGCCGTGGCGCCTCTAGCACGGGCGGACCTCGCAGCGGCTACCAGAGCAGCGGCGCCGGCGGCACGGCCTCTGATAGTGAAGGCGGTGCCGGACGCCGTGGGGGACGTGGTGGCCGTGGAGGACGGGGAGAACGAGGTGGCCGTGGGGGAAGGGGAAGGGGCGGACTGAAGGGCGAGGGCGGTGGAAACGGTTCGCCCGCTCCTGCGGCGGCCACGCCTGCTGAGTCGTAGGACTTCTCCCAGACAACGGAGTCTCGAAATAGGAAGAGACAACGGCTGCGTTGAGGCGTTGCATTGGAGCTCGGAGCCCAAAGGGGGGCCATCGGGCTGGCTGCTTCTACTGGAGGGATGTAACGGCGAAGGGACTAATTCTACCTTCTGACCCTTCGGCCTTACTACCTTGCTACTACACTGTCACATTATTTGCGGCCTTGGACTTGAAGAAAATCATTTTGACACACCGCGCCACATGGCTGTTTGCAGATCCCGTTCCATAGGTTAGGTTTAGGTTGACCTTTGATTACATTTTCACAAAGAGTGTGTGGGAGAGAAAGAGCCAGACAGACGCAGGAAAGAGAAAAGCACGATGTTCTAATTTTTCTTCTTCTTTGTACTTTGTCCACGACTCTTCAGGTATTATGTCTCTTGTTTGTTGTTCTCTTCAGTTTACTTCTCACGGTCTGGCAAGTAAGTCTGTACGCCTGCCTTTCTGCTCTGGGACGTGTGTTAGTCCCCTCTGTTGTATTATACATTCATCCATACATACCTGTTGGTCAGGGTTTTGGAGTCATAGAGAGAGAGAAACGAGTTTGATTGGAGGCTGCCATCGAATGGAACAAAATGCAGAGGAAATGTCAGGAAGACAATTTGAAAATGGATGGAACTAACACTGCCGTGTTTCGACGTCCGTGCCGCATCGTCCTGCCATACTATACTTATGCACCGTGCCAGCGTCTATCATTTGGAGAAGCAACAGTTCTTCTGTCAGTACTCTGTCTGGTCATAGATCGATACTCCGATGAACGAGGTAGGGAAGGACGTAGGGAGAGAATTTCCAGGGGAACGTTCACTTGAGGTGGGTACAGAGAAGTGAGATATACAGACGGTTCTTCTTCAGTGTCTGCATGCCTTCGAATGGTCGTAAGAACACCCAACCGATATGCTGTAATGTTCGTGTTCGCTCAGTCTTTATGAGCCCCCCCACCCCCTTCCTTACCAAACCGCCCGCGCGCCTTCACCTCAACGGCAACGATACTAAAAGACAACCTACGCCTTCATGGATTACCCTGGACAACACATAAGACAGAGGCTGCGGGAGCGCCCAGGTTCGCAATATGTTCTCTTGTACACGTTGCCTGCCACATTGGTGGTCTCCGTCGGAACAGGACACAAAACAGATGAAAAAGAAACGAGCACCTGGAGAAGCGTCCACCAGGCGCTCTGGCGCAAGGCAAGACATGTGGATCATGTGTTTTCTGAGAGAGTAATTACTTGCATTGATCGCTTGGGAAGCGATATCTGCCCCGTACTTGTCGCTTTCTGCGCAGTACTGCGAAGACACTGTCGCTGCCTGTGCTATGTCTCAGTGCCGACGATGATGCCTCAAGTGGCGAGTGGCGTGTTTTACAGTATTCATCTCTATGATATAATGCGCTCCGTATGAGAGTTCTATTTTCGATGCAATTCTCCGTCCATCATGAAATGTAATGTACAAGAACAATTGGCGCCGTACACAGGATAGATAGCCAGCGGCGATTCAAGACTGGTGACCACCAGAAATCGCTGATCGGACCAGAGTGGAGTGACAGAAAGCAGCAGCGGCAGACCCGGGGCCTTTTTCCGAGGCATCTTTTATTACTCCTTCGGCTTCATGCCCTTATGTATAGCGGCGACTCCGCCAGTGAGATTCTCGTAGCCCTCCCCGCCGACGACGAATCCGGCGTCGAGGATGAGGTCCCGGAAATCGTCCTGTGAGGGGAAGCGCTCGATGCTCTCGACGAGGTACTGGTACGAGTCCCTATCGCCGGCGACGAGCTGGCCGATGAGGGGGATGGCGCCGAAGCTCCAGCGCCTGTAGGCCTCGGTGAAGAGGGGCGTCCAGCGGTCGGCCTTGCTGAACTCGAGCACGGCGAGGACGCCGCCCGGCTTGAGAACGCGGTGCGCCTCGCGCAGCGCCGCGGGGATGTTGCTGAAGTTGCGGATGCCAAAGGCCACCGTGTAAAGGTCGACGCTGGCGTCCGGGACGCCCGCGGCCCGCAGATCCTCGGCGTTGGCCTCAAGGAAGGAAAGGGCTGCCTGTTGGCTCGCGGGTAGCGCCTGCGATCGCTGCTTGCCCACTGCCAACATGTCCGGGTTGATATCTGAGATGGTAACGCGCACGTTCGGGTTGCGGTTCACCAAGTGGGCGTGGTTTAGGTGCCGGAAGGCGATGTCGCCTGTGCCGCCGGCTATGTCGAGGATGTGTTGGGCTGGGGGGTGAGATGGGTCGGAGGAGAAGCCTGGGTTGAGGGAGGATACATAGCGATCTCTGCGAGAAGGCGTCTATTAGCAATAGTGGTCTGTAATGGGGAAGGGTATACAGTGGCGCCAAGTGATCCTTTGCGGGGGAGGTCGACGAACTTCCAGACGCGATGCCAGCCGAAAGACATCAGGTCGTTCATGCGGTCATAGGTCTCTGCGACGCTGCTGAACACATCGGCCACACGCTTCCTCTTCTCTGCCTCGGTGACCGTCTCGAAACCGAAATGGGTCTGACGATTGGACGTATCAGTTGTGGTTGGATCTCGGGCAGGCGTAGTCGAGGAGAAGGATCGAGAAGATGGCGATGTTATGGCGGGGCTGGTTCGCAGAGTCCGTAAACATGATCGTACAGTATTGGCACCGAGACCCAATACGGGTCTTGGGGCAGCCATTGTGAGGAGAATGAGCTGCCTTTTTGGGAAGATAGAGGCAGGTAAGGTCTGTGAGGGTGTGCTAGGAGAAAGGTTAGCCGATATCCAAGGCTGAGGAAGATTTTCGGGGTCGACAGTGGCTGTGCCCAGCTCGTCGTCCGCTCGGGTTGCTTGCCGAGCTCAGCCTTGCCGTATGTGGGGCCTCTCATGCACGTCATCGCCTGGCGTGCCTTGGGAGCTCCACGCCGAATCGGCACCGGTATCGAGGGATTCGTATAGCCAGGGCAGTGTGAGCGTCTTGATTTGACGTCGCGCTACATACATACCTTAGACCACGTCGCCACGTTCAGCCTGCTTGGCTTGGACCATGGCAGTGGTAAAAGATCTGATCCACTTGCGCCCGAAGTATACGCCAATGCCGATTACGATCAAGATCAGGAAGAGGATGAGGACGATGGCCAAGTTGTCGTCTGGCATTTTTCTTGGACAGCGTGGATGAGCACTGGAAGAGGTCTTCTTCGAAACGTCGTGTTGCGACTTGTAATCGGTGAGAGTGGCGTGGTGCTTCCGTCAGTTTGTTTGGTGGTGACATCCAAAAAGCCAGGGGTTTGCAGTAGAGTTTAAGGCCGTACAAATCAACAATGAAGCCTGCAGACAATTGCACACTACCTAGGTTCCCATTTAGCCACCCTTAGGCCGCTTTGTTACTTCCTCGCACTGCAAACGCACTCATTTTTTAGAAACATGTATATCTTACTAATTCTATGATTTCAAAGTCTCTTTGCCGCCTTCGAATTCTCCAACATCGTACTCATCCGGGTACTTGTCCAGATGTTCCTTCAGCTCGCTCATCTGCTTCTTCAGATCTGGCGTCAGTTCCTCATACACATCCTCAAACATGGCTCGAATCGGCGGCTTCTTTTCCTTCTCTGCCTCCTGGAATGCCTTGAGCAGCTCCCTCCTCGTGCTGTCCCGCGCCTGCTTCTCCTTCTGCTCGTCCCAGATCCCCTTGGCCTCCATCCACTTGCGCAACCTCGAGATTGGGTTGTCCCTTCGCTTCCAATCCTCGACCTCTACACGGGCCCTATACGCGAATGAGTCGTCCGACGTGCTGTGATGACCCACTCTGTATGTTAGCGCTTCAATCAGTACAGGCTTGCCGCCGTCCTGCAGTGCCATCTCCCTTGCTCTCTTGGTGGCTTCGCGGATGGCCCATATGTCATTTCCGTCCACTCGAATTGTCTCGATACCGTATCCTACTCCTCGACTGGCGATGCCGTCTCCACGATACTGTTCCAGCACGGGCGTGGAGATCGAGTAGCCATTGTTCCGGCAGATGAAGACCACAGGGCAGGAACGCGTCGCGGCGATGTTGAGAGCTGCGTGGAAGTCACCCTCAGAGGCGGCGCCCTCGCCAAAGTAGACGGCAACCACTCGTTCGGGTGTGGCAGGGTTTTGCAGGCGCTGCATTTTCAAGGCGTACGCAGCACCTGATGCATGGGGGATCTGTGTCCCAAGGGGTGACGAGATTGTGTGCTACGCAAGGACACCGAGCGTCAGCCCGCGTTTACACTGCCAGAATAAGATGGTACGGAAAGTGGAAAATGATTGGCGGAGATGGTACGTACAATGTTCAGCTCCTTGCTCCCATAGTGAACCGGCATGTTTCGCCCCTTCCCAGGATCCATCCGGTTGGCAAATAACTGGTTCATGAAGTCCTTGGGCGCGAACCCTCTTTGCGCAAAGACACCCTGTTCCCTGTACTGGCAGAAGATGACATCTTCCTTGGTCAACGCCGATGCTGACCCGACGCAAACGGCTTCCTCACCAGCTGATACCATATAGAAGCTGATGCGGCCCTGGCGCTGGGAGTCAAACATGATGATGTCCATTATCGAAACGAGGAGCATGTCCTTGTACAGCTTAATCACCTCCTCGTCGCTGAGGTCCGGCTGGAACGACGGGTCAACGACGTTGCCGCTCTGGTCGACGGCTCGGTAGGTTGGCATGGCATCGTGGGACGAGGGCTGCTCGAACTGGAGCTTGGTGGTGAATGCGGACTTGACAGCCCCGGGGAACTGAACATATCTTGAATCCGGCCGTTGGGAAAGCGAGGAAGCAGAACGGCGCGTCGATGAGCATATGGCTGCGGCCAAGCTGCCATTGAGCGGTAGCGAAGGGCGAGCATTACGCAGAGCCGGGGCGAGATTGGGGGCTCGGATCTTCATTGCGATGGACCAATTGCGCCTGGGCGGGGACCTGGCGCGGACGAGAGGTAATATCAAGACTGTGGTTCAGTATTGGAGAGGTTCTTGGGTAGAAGCCCATTCCATGAAAGAGGGCGATTCACTGCCATGTGGTTTAGGTGACAGCGGCTCAACCCCATCGGCCAGAGGCGGTCATCATGCTAAACCCGACAGAAGCCGAGCCACCTGGCCCTTGGCAAGACGGAGCTCTGACTGAAGGAAGATCCGGCAGATCGACGGTAATCTGTAAGATGCAAATAGGTCGTGCATAACGCGATAACATTGTGAGGTAATCAGTTCTGCTTGACAAGCAAGGAGGCTATTGCGAAGGTCAGGACAAGGAAATATACGGATTGGGGACTAAGGCAGTGGGCCTGGGTCCCTCAGATCCGATCTCGGAATTGAGCAACAAGAACAACTGCTTCTTGCCAGCTAAGACTGCTACTGCTTGGTTGATGCCCAAACAACGCTTTGTAGCATGACTCTTAGGCCATTGTTCGCGACTGCAGTGAAGCTGAAATCGGGATGGGATGACCTATTCGCTGTTTGACTGAGGGCCCAGCAATCCGTAACCAATTGTTGACCATGCGACGGCCCTGTCTCCACCAATGCTACCTTGAATTCCGTCATCGTCATAGATACGTGGCGGTGCATGTGAGAAGAAAGACTGGAACCAACACGGCAGACAGTGCAAACAAAACGCCGGTCAACAGGTGCGCGCACACACACCGAGGAAAGAATTTGAAAATATCTGAAAACATGACTTGACAGATAGAGCCGCCGCCAGTCAGTCTCTACTCTCAACAAGCTTTGCTCTCGTGAGGCGGACGGGAGCGGTGGAATGCTACGCTTTTGGGGATCAGGGGTCCAAATGGGCCCTGGACTGCTTACCTCAACAGCGTCCCCGATCCTCACTCGCCTGATTAGTGGGAGGGGGCCGAAACGATCTGCCGGGCCCATGGGGCAATTTAGGCGCCGCCTGGCCACTCAAGAGGTGTTACCTGGCCTGGCTCTGGATGAGGGTGATGGGCCACTGTCGGGCCCGGGAGGACTTGTTATTTGGGTTGGTGCTCGTGCTTGTGGTTGTGCCTGTGGTCTACTGTAATTACCCGCTAGACCCTGCCATGACATGACAGGCCAGAGACGGCCGTTGTTCTGTTCCTCCCCGTGATCTATCTATCTACCTGTCTACCTAGTCTGTCTAGTCTATCTGGTCGGCCTGGTCGACCTGGATCTCATCACCACCCGGATCCCGGACCACGTCTCTGCGACCACGAACGAACCCTACGACGCCACGATCGCAATCATCGCCACCACCACCACCACCGCTGCGACGACGCCCAACAGCGAACCCCCGACCCGATTCCGGCGCCATCAAAAACACGCACACTGTGTCACGGTGTGTCGGCCTGCGACCTTCTAGAACTCGTCAGGATCAATGAACAAGGCCTTCCAGGGCCCGCCTCTCAGCGATTAAATCATATTGTTACAATACCGTACTGTGAACTGTTGTCGCCAATCCCAATGGCGGCGTAATCCATGGCAGAACGAAGCACGACAAGCTGGAACTCGCGCTCGTCCAGAAGTACAGAACCTACCTCCTCGGCCTCCACAGCGACCTCGCCCTCCTTCCCTCCCATCTCCGCCTCCGCTGCGACCGACATCCCGCCGCCGAACTCGAACTCGAACTCGAGCCCGAACCTGAGCCCAAGCCCGCGAGCGAGAGCAAACACACATCCGGCGACGACGTCGACGACGGTAACAGCGCCGACGACGAGAGCAGGTGCGCCTCTTGTAGCGTCAGGCGCGATCAACACCAGGTCCCGTTACTCTTCCTCGCCGAAAACAACAAGGTATATATATACACACACACATATATACATGTACAGACGTGCATGCATACATACACATACATTCTCGTGCACACAGACGCACCCACCCCGTGCCGTACAGTTCTACATCCCATCCCATATCAGCATCTCACATATACCATACCAAAATACCCTATACAAAGTAAATACGTTATATACCTTCTCGAGCGGGCGGGTGTGCAGGCAGTCACGACAGAACAGGCAGTCCAGCTATCTCACCAGCTGCTTGTCCTTTCCCGTGGCTTTCTGCAAGACTCGGTCTGGATATCAAGTGTTATAGTCTGGCACTCACTTGCACTGCACTGCGCTGCGCCAGGCCGGACCTATCCTGACTTTCCAAAACTCCCAAGATGCTTTGCCTGCTCCTTCTTCACTCTTGACATTTTACCCTCATAGCACCTGCCCCTCGCAGAGAAATCCCATCCCGCCTCCCCTGCCTCCCTCCATCCATAGTCATCCGTTCCTCCCCACCCAGTCATTCATCCTTCTTTCCTCCCCGCCTTTAGCGGGCCTGGTCTTGCCGTTTCTGCAGCCTGCCAGGTCTTGAGATAGTGGTACTCTGGGCATACTGAACCTCCCTCTTTCCCGTGCCACCAGAACAACACCTCCATTGGCTCTCTGTTGGCGTATTACTAGAGATTGGTCTGTCTGTCGACTCCCCCCCCAAAAAGGGGAAAAAAAAGGAAGTCGATCCTAGGGCTGTCCAAACTTGAGAGCTCCACCAAACCGGCCACAGGTCATCAGCTTAGCACGGCACCAAGCACAAGCACTAGCACCTGGACCGTACCTCTCCACCTGCACCCATCTTGACCCAAGCACTTTAAACTTAACGCAACCACAACACAGCACCTTCAGGAAATCAATCTTAGGCATCTGCTGTCCGCCCAGGCAATCGTGTCTAGGGCTTCCACCTCACCCACAACATTTGACAGCGTCAATCACTCACAACTACTTGTCACCTACACAAATCCTCTCCGCCAGTTCCCTCAACCTCTCCTCATCCACCACCACTCCTCACTGCGCCTACAGCTTCCCTGCCGCTGAATGGTTCTTGACATTTCGATACCTGCATCAAACGATGGTCTCTGGCCAACACTTTACTCATGTCTTCCTCTCATAGGCCTGCCACTCGCTCGTCAGCTCGCCAAGCAGCAAGGCAGGCAGACTCATCCCGATCTGCTGGCGCTTCTGCTGCTGGGTCCCCGACCGAACCTGCTCCTACTCCCCCCGCGCCTCGACGATCAGAACTCCGGAAGCGTAAGGCCACCACCGATTTAGAGGTCGCCCCCGAACCGACTCCCTCCACTAGACGTTCCAAGAGAGCAAAGGTTGCCGACCAACAGCCGCCTCAGCCAGCCGCTACCCCAGCGCCAACCTCACAGCCCGCATACTCTCTTAGGAAGAGGAAGGGAAAACAAGCTCCGACTATGTCGAGTCCAGAGTACGAAGTCCTCGACATCCCCTCTTCCGAACCCCACCTGCTGACTTTGTCAAGATCTGCCGCAGGCCCGTCCATACCGCCATCGGAAAACGCGCAGTCTGCCTCGTCCAGTCGAAAGTCCAGTCGCAGCAAGAAGAATGCACAGGGTGAGACTTGCAAGCCGCCAACAAGGGCCAAGGCTGCAGCGGCTGACAAATACCTTCTTGAATCAGCCCCAGGACCCTCGTCTTCGAACCGGCGATCGCGAAAGAAGCCCAGCAGCGTTGATGAAGACACCCCAATGACCGGCACCGACGAGAACGAGAAAGCATCAGCCCCACCTCCACCTCCAGCGCACGAGGACAACTTCGACGAAGACAGCGAGGAACATGACGATGAGGACCATCGATATGACGAGCATGACGATGACGACGTGTTTGGAGGGTTCGGCGGACCCCCGGGAGGTCTTCACTCCAGCCTCGCTCTACTCACAGGCATGATGTCCGGTATGGGATCTCGCCTCAGGGAGATACTAGCAAATCTTCGACAAAAGGATGACCCGAGTCTGCATCTCATTGCGTTGAACGAGTTGTCTGAGCTACTACTGGTGTCCAATGAGGACAACCTCCAGGGGCACTTCTCGGCGGACTCCTTCGTGCGTGAACTGGTCGCGCTGATGAAGCCGGATGATTTCGTGGAGGCCAACCCGGAAATCATGCTTCTCGCCTGCCGCTGTCTCGCAAACCTTATGGAGGCGCTGCCTTCCAGCGTTACTAACGTTGTGTACGCCGGCGCCGTGCCGGTTCTCTGTGAAAAGCTCAGGGACATTCAGTTCATAGATTTGGCTGAGCAAGCTCTGAGCACCTTGGAGAAGATTTCTGTCGAGTACCCCTCGGCAATCGTCAAAGAAGGTGGTCTTGCGGCCTGTCTCGAGTACCTCGACTTTTTCGCCATGAGCACACAACGAACCGCTGTGACGACCGCTGCAAACTGCTGCCGCAACCTGCCGCACGATTACTTCGACGTTGTGAAAGATGCAATGAAGATCCTTCGCGATGTGCTGAAGAACAGTGACCAGCGGGTGGTGGAGCAAGCGTCCATTTGTGTCTCTCGCATCGTGGACACGTGGCGCCACAACCCAAGCAAGCTGGAGGCTCTAGTGACCGAGGATCTTTTGTCCTCTATTCTCCGGCTACTGCTGCCTGGCAGCACCAATCTGATCTCACCCAATATCCACACTCAATTCCTGCGAGTCTTGGCATCAACAGCGAGGGCGAGCCCTAGGCTGTCTGTGGAGCTAATGAAGATGAATGTGGTTGAGACTCTCTACCAGGTTTTGACGGGGGTGTCTCCTCCTAATGGGACAGACGACATTGCATCGAAACTCGATAGCGTGCTTATCATGCAAGCCCTCATTCACCGACCACGAGAACAGATCCTCGAGGCACTTAATGTCATCTGCGAGCTCCTGCCCAAGCTGCCTACGGGCGCTGCTGATCCCACCAAGGGCGGCTTCAATGAGGTCGCTCCACGAGAAGTGAACACTGGATCGCCCTCTACGTCGAGACGCAGAACGTCAGACGAAAAGCGCATCCAACTCTTGGAAGGCTGCAAGACAGAAGTCCGACGATTCGCGTTGATCTTGTTCCCGACCCTGACGGATGCGTTCTCCAGCACGGTAAATCTCAGTGTTCGGCAAAAGGTCTTGTTGGCTCAGCTTAAGATGCTGTACAACCTGGACGAGGAAATTCTCACAGAAGCCTTGGCCCCAGTGCCATATGCATCTTTCCTCGCGTCAATCCTCTCTCAGAAAGACGACCTCACCCTCGTGACAGCAGCCCTACAGGCTACAGAGCTTCTCATGACACGACTTGGAAGCATTTACCAGTACCAGCTGTACAGAGAGGGCGTTATCGCGGAAATCTCAAAGGTGGCCGAAGAGACGGAGGCTGATGCCAAAGCAGTCGTTGAATCTCAAGACTTGCCAAGGCGTCCATCTGCAGCTTCTGAGGGCCGATCTTCGCACAACGATTCATCGGACGACGACGACGATGATGACGACGCAGCTGATGAACATGATGAAGACGAGGAGGATGACGAGCCTTCGCATCATTCGTCTGAAGACGAGCACGATGAGGACAACGAAGAGGACGAGGACGAGGAGCACGAAAACGAGGGCCGGCCTCAGGTGATGTCAGGGTCTCCCGATAGCTCCGGGGGGTCTACCATGTCAATCGATGGGCCACCGCGGCCGCCTCCATTCACGAGCACGCAGCTGCTTCGGTCCAAGATTCACAAGGATGCAAAGCAATTCTTGGAGACGCATGAGACGGAGAAGAATGCCAAGTCCATGAAGAAGAGGGCTACGAAGATCCTGGCGGACCTAACAGAGTTGTCATCTGAGATCGAAGCTTTCTATCTCCGTCCGACCTCATCTGGCAGTATCGCTGGTGAGAACGGAAAAAGGTTGTTCGAAAAGCTGGCAACATATTTCGATTCGGACTTGTTTGAGAGCGCAACAAGTGCGGAGCTGCTTGCCTCGGGTATTGTACGAGTTCTTGAAGAGGTGTTCAGCAACCCCGACGAGGATCTTGCCATGGCTGCTCAAGCAGCGTTCATTGAGATCTTCATGGGATACACCGTCAAATCAAAGCCCAAGACGGCAACTGCTGATTCGCCCGCCACTCCCTTCAGTATGATGGTCCACAAGCTACAAGATCTGCTGAGCCGATCGGAGCACTTCGAGGTCCTCACAGTGTCCAGTGCTGCACACGGTGACAGCCACCGCAGCAGTCCAGCATCCATGTTGGCCAAACAAATTCGCTTGAAGCTCGTTGCCGACGACGACTCTGATATTCCCAAGGTTTACCGAAACATAATGGTATCCATACATGCGATCGCAACATTCAAGTCTTTGGAAGACTATCTGCGCCCTCGCATCAGTCTCTCTGACCGCCCGCGACCACCACGAGGCAACCGTGAGAGCCTCACGAGGGCCCTGGCCGCAATGACAGGAGGAGCATTCCCGTTCGGCGCCGGCTCACCCTCCGGGTCCGGTCGCCTTCCCTCTCGCATGCCTCCACAGATCGGTAGCGCAACGCCGCCGCCCCCTCCTCCGCCAGCTCCACCTACAGCCTCCGGCTCTCGATCATCACGAAAGTCCAAGACCTCCAGGTCGCTCCCATCAGCAGAGACACCAGCCACACCGGACCCCGCTTCTTCGGCCCCGGGCGCAAAAGTCATTTTGCGTAGGTCCAGTCGACGCGGCACGGCGCCCTCAGATTCACCACAAGCAAGCCGGGCACCCCCCGCTGATGAAGACGACCTCGAGGATGCGCTGGAGTGTGCTGATGAAAAGCATATCACCGAGGATGAGGATACACCCGACCGCAGTGCTCTTGATACTATCGTGGGTGACCTGGACGAGGACATGGGCGACGCACCAGCTTCTGACCCTTCGGCTGTGAACCTCGAGGTCGCAGCTGGTGGCAAGATCACAGCACGGAAAGAGGATGGCACCCGTGTTCCAACCCCGTCTCAGGGGAGCGGCAGCAGTAATAACAACCTTGCTCAGCGGTCAAGTCTCCTCGCCAACGCTCTGATGAACTCCCCGTCGCCCTCGTCCCCATCTCGGTCCATGTCCTACGCTGCTGCAATCCAGTCTGTGCCGCAGGACTGGCATTTGGAATTCAGCCACCAGGGCAAGGTCTTGACCAATGATACGACGGTATACCGCGCAGTCCAGAAGCCGGCGATAGACTCAAATGACTACTCGAGCCGGAATGTTTGGATCCTGACTCACGAGATCAAAATCCGGCGTGTCCCCGGGCCTCCGTCGGCCGAGCGACTTTCCTTCGGTTCGGCTTCCAACGAAGAGAGCGAGAACGGTGAAGGCAACAGTCCAGCGTCGTTAGCCAAGCACCCTAGCACAGCGTCCATCCTCCGCTTGCTAAAGATCCTGCATAACCTAAATGCGAACATTGACGACGTGCTTGTGGAAAACAAGGCCACTCTCAAACTGAACATCGAACCCCTCTCACAGTTCGTCAACACCAAGCTGACATCGAAGCTCAACAGGCAGCTGGAGGAGCCTTTGATTGTTGCCAGCAATTGCCTGCCAAGCTGGAGCGAAGATCTTGCCCGGTTGTATCCCTTCCTCTTCCCCTTCGAGACCCGCCATTTGTTCCTCCAGTCGACTTCGTTCGGCTATGCTCGGTCCATGAACCGGTGGCAGAATGCTCAGTCTCAGGAAGAGTTGAGGCGTAACCGCGATGACCGACCATTCTTGGGTCGTCTGCAGCGACAGAAGGTGCGAATCTCGCGTGCCAAGATCCTCGAGTCGGCTTTGAAGGTCATGGATCTATATGGAAGCTCGCAGAGCATCCTCGAGGTGGAATACTTTGAGGAAGTCGGTACCGGTCTTGGCCCTACCTTGGAGTTCTACTCAACAGTCTCCAAGGAGTTTGCCATGAAAAAGCTTAGGCTTTGGAGAGATGCGGATCAGAATGAGTCCGACGAGTATGTCTCTGGACCGACTGGTCTGTTCCCACGGCCGCTGAGTGAAGATGACGTGTCCACGCCCAATGGCGAACGCATCCTGCAGCTTTTCAGAACGCTGGGCAAGTTCACGGCTCGGTCAATGATTGATTCCCGGATCATCGATATCAATTTCAACCCCATCTTCTTCCGCATTGGCGATGAGACCTCGGGTATTAAGCCCTCGCTTGGAGCTATGAAGCTTGTGGATCCCGTCCTTGCCAGATCCTTGGTCTTGGTGAAGAAGTTCGCTCTGGCCAAGAAGACAATCGCCGAAGACCCCAACCGGGACGCCACACAAAAGGTCAATGACATCCAGAACATCACCGTGGACAACGGTGTGCGGGTCGAAGACCTGTCACTCGACTTCACCCTCCCCGGCTACCCAGAGATTGACCTAGTGCCCAACGGCTCGCAAATAATGCTGACCATTGACAACGTGGACAACTATCTCGAGCGTGTGATTGACATGACACTGGGCAGCGGGGTTCGCCGTCAGGTTGATGCTTTCCGCACAGGCTTTTCTCAGGTGTTCCCGTACAGCGCTCTGAGGGCGTTCACCCCTGATGAACTCTGCACGCTGTTCGGCCGCACTGAGGAGGACTGGTCACTTGCTAGTAAGCTCAATCTGTCCTACATGCATAAGAAAACGGAACTGACAGCAGTCACAGCTCTTATGGATTCGATCAAAGCAGACCATGGCTTCAACATGGACAGCAAGAGTGTCAGGAACTTGTTGCAAACCATGAGCGAGATGACCCCGGTCCAGCGACGGGAGTTCCTGCAGTTCACAACTGGAAGCCCCAAGCTTCCCATAGGAGGTAAGCATAACCGCGATTCGGGAGGGTGTGGGACAGTTCTAACAACCGCACAGGATTCAAGAGTCTTACGCCAATGTTTACCGTCGTCTGCAAGCCGGCGGAAGCACCATACACTTCGGACGACTACCTCCCTAGTGTCATGACCTGCGCCAACTATCTCAAGCTGCCCGACTACACCGATGTCAAGATTCTGCAGAAGCGTCTTTTCACAGCCACCAAGGAGGGCCAAGGCGCATTCCACCTTTCTTAAAATCTCATATCTGGGTGCGGACTCATCTTGCTCTTTTCATCACGCGATCCGCAACGTTGCAGCGGAATTATGCCTTCAACCTCTATACCCACATCAGTTCACCGCCTCCGCTTGCTAGGTTTTGAAGGCGTCTTTTTTGGCGGACCAACAGCACCAATCGATTAGTCGACCAACCAGGAGGGGAGGAGTAGTCAGGGACAAAAAATGGATTATGCATGGAAAGGGGCCTCGAGGGGCTCTCTTGTCTGATTTTCTGTAGTTTCCATGGTTGGTGGGCAGGCCATTCGGCAAGCGAGCACATCACGTCTTAGAGGATGGACAAGGAGGCGTATATCCCAGATAGATTGGTAAACTCATTACACGCTCTCGTTAGACAATTGGCCGATCGACAGCACCTGGGTGACTTCTTGAGTGTCAACTCCCGCCTTTCCCTCCGTCATCCCCCCTTGGGGCCCACGCCCTTGAAGCATGTGGCTTAACACCCCAAGGGGAGGCTTGCCTTCTCGACACCCGCTTCCACTCATGACTTTTCTCTCCTCATTCCAGTGTATTGATACATTTCAATCGCGTGTGGTAGCAGAGAACTATTCAAATTGTCTTTTAAAGCCTTGGTACATGTGCAACTATCAATGTGTTTCCTGGCTGGGAATGTTCGTAATTAGAGATGATGACTAAGCGGCGCTGATGTCATCCCATCTAAATCAGCAAGCTCGACGCGTCTCGGTGAGCAGTCGCGTCTGAGAGCTCGACCTGACTGGCGCTAAGTGGAAGTGGCCCACCTGAACGGGCATATGCGCAGGGGCACAGGGGCACTCCTGCCCCCGTCCATGACTGCCTGGACGACTGAGGCTTAATTAAGACTTTGGTTAGACAGCACCCTTGCGAGGACACTTCACGACCAAGTCCATTCCACCTCTGATATCCCCGAATCTGAGCTTGGGCTAGAGCAGTCCATTCTCACCTCACCACCCTGGCGCTGTGACAATGGCGCCTCAAACGCGCTCTCGCACGCCAGGCGGCGCTGCACAAACGTCCATGGACGACCTGGTGATACAAACGACTTCGGAGGCATCGTCCAAGTCATCAAAACCAAAGAAAGTCAAAGTACACCGTCCTTCCGAATCAGCCCCCAAACAACTTTATTTTCCTGCACGTAGCAAAACAATACGCACATACGGCAAGGGCAAAACTCGCCGAAGCCTTCCCTCAAAAACACCAGATCAGTCGACCTTGACGCAAATTGGTTGGATACCGAGTACCTACCAGGAAGAGGAAGATGATATGGATGGGCTGATTGATCTGACCACGGACGATGAAAATGATGCACAGAAGGACAAGGGCAGGGAGGCCGCTAGAAGAAGCAGCAAGAGAAGAAGGACCACGGGCGACCTGGATACGGTGCCCAACCCCACAGCCGGCTCCAGCTTCCACACCCAGACCCTGACCCAGATGCCATCGTTCGTGTCCGGTCAGCAGCCGGAGGACGAAGAGCTGGAGGAAGATTTCAAATCCGACGACCACGACGATGAGCACAAGGTTGCGGGCAAAACGTTAGACAGCGGTAAGAACTCTCAAGCTTCATCACCGCTGCAAGAGAAGAAGGAGAGAACAACACCCTCGCCGCAAAAAGCTGTATTACCCCCTCCACATGCCACAACACCATCGGATTTTACTCAGACACCACGCAAACAAATAGTCGAACGAGCAGTGATTCCTTCGTCTCAGCCGTCTCCTTTTACTCCTAATCTGGGAATTGGGGAACGGTATTGGTCGCAGATGGACCGGACGCCCTTGGCGGAGAGGTCGACAAATGTCGATGCCCCAACACCAACTGTGAGCAGAAAGCGACCTCGGACGCTGGAAATTGCGGACTCGTGGAGCACGATCAACGGCGGCATGGGCTCAAGTCCTTCAAGGGTTAAAGGCCACAGGACTCCCTTGAAAGAGATTAGTCTGCATGATGTCGCGGAGAGGAGCATCATCTTGGGAGAGAGCTCGGTCCGCGACAATGAAACTGCCACAGAGGCTCATGACCCCGAGGTGGATTCGGGGCTAAGAAAACCACCGAGGGAGGAAACCCCGGAGAGGAGAGATGGCCCCTCACAGGAGTCGACGCGATCAGCAGGGAACATCGTACTTGATTCTGAGGACGACATTGACTTCGAGATCGAGGATGACAGCGGAACCAATGACGAAGCTCCTGGTACACCCACACCAGCAGCCCGAGCACACACTCAGGGGAATTCGGAAGCTGTGGTGCAGGTGACTGCAGTTATCGTGCCGTCCCCACACAAGTCCAGTATACTTCCCCCTGAACGGCCTGCCGCTCGACGAGATACTACACCTGACCCTACACCTGAGGACGGAGAAGCTGAGCCTGAGACGCCTAGCCCTTCACCGCAGAGACGAACCAGCATCTCCAGTGTAGTCGAAGCTGACAAGGGGACACCCCTATCCTCGCCGCAAAAGACGTCGCCTGCCCTGCCACCACCCTCGCGCACTGAATCCAGCCACATACCACAGGCTTTATTGCCCGCATCCCCCTCTCAGGGTGTATCGCCAGCTATGCCGCCAGTTTCTCAACTTGGTTTCAGGTACAAGTCACAGGCTTTCGAGTCACAACGTGTCCCGTTCGAGCGAATAAAACAGTTGGGACCACAGACTGACCGCTCCGATATTATTGTCTCAGTCCACCCCGAGCAGGTTGAGCAGATCACAGAAGGCAAAAAGACCCATGAGTTTCGTAACTATCGAATCCCTCAGACGGTAGGACGAATCTGGATTTATATCACGCGACCAGTTTGTGCTCTTAAGTACATGGCGCCAATCAGCCTCGCCAAAGAACCCGGAGAAATCTCACATGAGGATTTAGGTATCGGCAACGTAGAGTTCAATGAGGGCAAGGGGTCGCAGTTCGCATATGAGCTGAAACAGGTTTACGAGCTCAATAACCCGGTCTCGTTAGCCAGGATGAAGGAAAATGGCTGGATGGAAGAGGCACCGGCCAAATATGTCTACATACCGCCTGCGGTTCTGGGAGAACTGATGGCAAACCTGAGGCGTGCTATATTTGTGGAGCCGGGCGAGCCCCAGTCAAGTCAGATCGATATGACAGAGCAACAGGAGGTGGAGATGCAGCTGCGAAGTGACATTGCACACTCGACGCAGGTAGGCTGCGTGGGATCCTCACCGCCGCACAGCCAGAGGCGCAAGCCGGCTGGCGATGCCGATATTATCCCATCCAGTCAAAGGAATGAGGAGGACGAGCTCAACAGCAGCCCACCGCACGCAACTGTCGCCGCGAAGAACAAGCCGGTCTTTGCTAAGCCCGCCGTACCGGCCAGCCGGTCGCAGAGAAGCGTCCACTGGGTCGGGGATAGTCCCGTGGGAGGATGTGTACAGCCAGAATCACAGCGCGCCGAGGGCTTCAGCATCCGCCCATCCCAGGCTACGACGGCGAGCGCGCCGTCCAGCCCGTCGGAGCGGCTGCCGCCATACCGGGGCCAGCCCATCCTGATCCCGTCGCAGAGCCAACCGTCCATTCCCGTCTCGCCGCCCACAAAGTCCGCGGCCCCCATGCTGCCGCAGATGGCTCGCGGGTCCAGCGGTTTCATCTCGGACCTTGAAAAGATGGGAGCGGAGGACGCAATCGTGGGTGACAGCCCCGTGCGGGGGCACAGGGCCGAGACACAGAGCTCCTCTGCTCTGTTCGGGCCTTCGCAAGGCATCCTCACGTTCGGGAGCGGGGAGCCGGACAGCCTGCTGGATGACTCACGGGTGAGGCAGCCACCAGATGTTGTGTGGGACTCGGAGGGGGAGATTGATTGATTTTCTGTTTGCTTGCGTTCTTGGTTGCTTGCCAGGGTAGCGGACATCCAATTTGAAAGTGAGGAGATCAAGCATATGAACAGGTCGGCGTTGGACACTGTGTTATTTGAGATATGGGGACAAAAGACCATGGGGTTGGCGTGCAGGCATTGGCTGTTTGTAGCTTCGCCTGTGCTTGGAGCGGAGCCGAGAGGAGAAGACGTAGGTACGTAGGTAGCCCCAGTGGATGGCTACCTTGACTTGTATGGATGAATGCCCACGGCATGGAGTATCAAGTGTGGGCTAGAAAGGCAATTGAATGATTTACGGTCTTTCCGACGATTTGGGTGAAACCGATCCTTGGCTTGAACCGCCCCGTGATTGCTACGCGCAAAAAGACGCGCTGCCTGCCTTTCTGTTGCTGAAGTGGCAGCCAGGCTTCATGTCAGGTCTGACACGGCGGCACACACGAATTCCGTAAGAAAGTCGTCATGTGAGGATACAGATTGCGCATCGTCTTGGGATGATTTCAACCTGTGTATCAAAAGTCACCTGTGCAGCATATACACTGTATATGAGATGTTCCCAGAGTACTTGGTGAACCAGCACTTCAGCCACTGAAGTTTGTTCCACATGAGGTCATCCCAATAGAATGCGAAGAAGGATTTGTCCCACTTACAAAAGTTTGAACGCAACGATCCTGCCGAAGGATGTGTTGGGCGAGGCATAAGCAGATATGTTAATGCTCAAGGGGCAGTCACGTTATGACAAGTCATCGTGAGCTTTAGAGGTTCATTAGTCTATATCTGCTACAATGGAAGCAATCTTGCATGAAGTCTGAATGACAGCCTGAATGACGAATGCTGGCTGGTGTTCTGGTTGCCAGCGGTTGAGGGTGGCAGTGTCGGCACACAAATGGGCCTTGGCCTGGAACGCATAGGGAGATGATTTCCACAGGCACGGGCTGACAGGGCTGCAAGACAGTGGGAAAACAGGTTCGCACCCCTCCCCGGGGGGAACTGGCTGTGGCTGGATGATTGTTTGGAGACTTGACCCCAGCGGGCTCTGGTTTCACGCACGCGGGTATGACCTCATCTCACAGCTCCACTCCAGCTTCCCGGCCCGATGGATGCTGGCCGCGACGGGACGTGGGCAGAGGCCATGACGACGGTCTCCCTTGTTGATCTAAGTAAATATGGCACGCGACCACGTCCAGGTCACTTAGCTGGACTTGGGAAGGCTTGACCCTTCAACTACAAGCTAGTACTGTATCATACTTTCCTAATTGCATGCTTGTCACTCGACACCCATCTTCATCCTCAGGCCCGACCAAGGCTGCGATTTAAGTTCGTCTGCTGCCACTGCTGCACTTGCCCCAACTTGTACCTTGCAGCTCCAGTCGACACGCCAGCATGGCGGAACAGCCACAAGACTTCGATGAGCAATATTCACCGAGGTCGCATGCGGGGCCTCACTCTGGCGGGCACCCCATCCCTACCATTCAGGGCTACAGACAACACAGGAAGGATCTGAATGACCGCCAACAGGAGACAGAGGCAGCCCAGGAGGGTCCCGAGGATGAATCAAAGCCGAAGAGGGCATTCGAATCAGTCAAGACCATCTTCAAGGGCGAGGATGACCCCAAAGGCAGTCATGAGCCTTACTCCTCGACAAATCGCCATTATGTCGTGCCCCCAGGCCAGGATTATCAGGGCCAACAGTCCCAAAAGCAGGATCAGGAGCAGGAGCCGGAGCAGGGGAAGCCACCGCAGGACGAACAAGATCTAGATACCCATCAGTTTGACGAGACGAGCCAGGAAGACGACCAGCGACAACCAAAAGGATCATGGCAGCAGAAGAATGAGTCCAGAGATGAGAGTCCACAAGAAAAGACTGCCACAGAGCAAGTAGCCAGCACTGTTGACCCCAAGGAGAAGCGCAAGGCTATGAAGAAAAGCAAACGCCAGACTGGAGGTCGCGAGGTCACCGATCCAGTAACTCACCTACCCATCGTCATCCACGACCAGACTGACAAGGACTTGAAATCTGTGCCCGAGAACGAACCAGAGCCAGGTGAGCACCACACCACGGCCACAGGACCGCAGGGGGCCGCCAAAACGGACGAGGAGCTCGAAAGGGAGCGGGAGATGGTCCAGAGGGGCCACAATGGCGTACAGAAGCTCTTCCCGCCGCCCAAGTTCGCCGACCTAAAGGACGAGCTGGCATCGGCGTACCAGTCCACCGTGCGAGCGGGCCTCTCGGTCATCGGCGTCGTCGCGGCCCTCCCGTTCCTGGTCTCGTCGCTTCAGGGCCGGCTGATCCCGCACTGGTCGACGCTGCTCACCGTGCTGGGCTTCCTCTCCGTCACCCTCGGCACCGCCTGGGGCATGGGCCAATGGATCTCGAAGAAGGTCGATGAGATTGTTGAGGACGAGACATGGGATGCCTCGAGGAGGGAAGAGGAGACCATGGTTGAATCTGACGCTGAGCTGCCTGAGTCTGTGCAGTGGCTCAACAGTTTCGTGGCTTCGATATGGCCGCTCGTGAACCCTGATTTGTTTTCGTCCGTGATAGAGTAAGCAATCTCGAGTGTTTGTTTTCACTTCGGACAACCGCCGCCGCCGCCGCCGCCCCCCCCCCCCCTTTTTTATTTTCTCTCTTTTCTTTTCCCCCTCTTTTCTTCCAGTGGCTAATTCTTGGACCTAGTATGGTGGAAGACATCATGCAGGCATCTCTTCCAAAAGGTACGCAAATACTTCACTCCCATATACGGCTTGCTCACGCCCGGAGGGTGCAACTAACATGCGGCAGTCGTCAAAATGGTCTCCGTCGATGATATGGGACAAGGGAACCAGTCATTACGGATATTAGGAGTCCGCTGGCTACCCTCTGGTGCCGCGAGCCGCACTGTCGGCACCAATGGCAAGCTGGAAAATGCCGATCAGAACAAGTCGAGTGACCGCACAGACCCGGAAGCTGCGCAGGAGGAGGGCGCTCACGACCAGACGTCCGATGAGAAACAAGAAGACAAGGACGATGGTACCAAAACGAAGGAGGAACAGTCAGAGGCTGCTATGCGCGAGGGGATGGAGGCTGAAGAGGGCGACTTCATCAACCTGGAGCTTGCAGTGGCCTACCGGAGTCGGGCTACGGGCAAGTCTATCAGGGCGAAGGCCAAGAACGCACATCTGTTCTTGAAATTCTATTCGCTTGGAGGTGTGGCACTCCCCGTCTGGGTCGAAGTCAGGGGCTTCATTGCAACTCTGCGCCTGCGGCTCCAGCTCACTGTAAGTCTTTCAAGCTAGGAGTGGGAAAGCCCCCCCCCCCCCCACGCCGTGTGCCCCTCTATAGCTAACTTTCATCCAGCCCGACCCGCCCTTTGTCAGTCTTTGCACCCTGACCTTCCTTGGACAGCCAAAGGCGTCATTATCATGCGTTCCACTATCGAAGCATGGGCTTAACTTGATGGACGTACCGATGCTGTCATCTTTCGTTCAATCAGCCATCGATGCCGCTCTGGCCGAGTATGTCGCGCCCAAGAGTCTAACGCTGAACCTCAAAGATATGCTCGTGGGCGAGGATTTCAAGAAGAACACCAACCATCATGGGGTTGTATTTATCTTGATCAAGCGAGCCCGCGGGTTCAAGCAGGGCGACGGTGGTATTGGTTCCTCAGGAGGTTCAAGTGACGCGTACGTCAGCGTCGGCTGGGGCAAATTCGGCAAAACGATGGCATCAACCCGGATCATTGAAAACACGCAAGAACCCGACTGGCACGAGTACGCAAATATATTGGTGTCGGCAGAGGAGCTGAATGCTGAAGAGAAGCTGCGGTTGCAGCTCTGGGACTCGGATAAACATACCGCAGACGATGACCTGGGCCGGGTCGAGGTCGACCTGAAGAAGCTCATCAACACACCTGAGAGCCATAATCGGATGCAAGACCGAGAAGATCGTTTCACAGGCCAAGACCCTGACGAGCCCATGCCTGGCACGCTACAGTGGTCTGTTGGGTATTTCTCCAAGGTCAGGATCTTGCAGCAGCAGCTCGAGCGGCAGACTGTTCTCGAAAAGATCCGGACCCAGGAGCAGCTCAAGGAGCACGTCTCTGAGGAGTCCGCCAACAAGCTCAGGGAGGCTGGGAAGGCACCGGACGACGAGGAGCTCCATCAACAGCGTGTCCAGGACTATGCAGAGCTGGAGGACAATATGATCATTTCTGCGCCGCCGCCAGAGGATTTTCCATCCGGTATCCTTAGCGTGCAGATCCACAACATCACTGGCCTGGAGGTCCAGAAACTGCGCAAGCGAGATAACAAGAACGGCGATTCAGATATCGAAGAAGAAACGGAGACGGATGACGACATGCCCGACAGCTACTGCAACATTATTCTGAACCACAAGAAGATCTACCGGACCCGCACCAAGCCGAAGAACTCCAAGCCGTTCTTCAATGCCGGCACAGAGAGGTTTGTCAGAGACTGGCGGAATTGTGAGGTCATCATTGGCGTTCGCGATGCCCGCGAGCGCGAGGACGACCCGCTCATCGGTATAGTATACCTACCGATCGGCAAGGTGCTCAAAAACAGGAGTCAGTTAATGCAAATGTTCCCCCTGGTCGGCGGTATCGGCTTCGGACGAGCGCGCATTTCGATCGTCTGGCGAAGTGTCGAGCTGAAGCTCCCTCCGACTCTGCTGGGGTGGGACTATGGGACGCTTGAGATCCGAGGTGCGATCCGGGCCAAGGGATCGCTTCCAGGGAAACCTAACAAGAGCCGGCTCAAGATCCGCAGCGACCTTGGTAGAACAAAGATGTATCCGAACGACAGTCAGGGAGAGTGGCTTCTGAAAGGAAAGGACAGCAGAAACCAGAGCGCATTCCTACCCGTGCGGAAGCGTTACAGCTCGGCGCTGGTTCTCGAATTCCGCGAGTCCGCGCTCGGGCCGGACAAGTCACCTGCTTTCGCTGTAATGTGGCTGCGTGACCTGGTTGACGAGGAGTGCGAGACAAAGGTGCTGAAGGTATGGAAAGGCGGTAAGAACCAGATTGCCAGGGCTGAGTCGAACTGTGATTACAATGGCTTGGAGCAGGGTGAGCAGCCGATGGGCGAGGTAGAGATGGAGCTCAAGTTCTGGCGAGGGCTCTCCGGATATCACAAGCGCTTCGCTGCGTCGTCCAGGAGAGGCAACATGAAACAGGTGATGGAATGTCTAGACACCATAACAGACGAGAGCCTGGTCAAAGAGGAGGACGAGGTCGAAGAAGACGAATATGAGCACTCGAGCTCGGAGAACTCCCGCAGTAGCGACGACAAGGCAGCCAAGAAGAGACTCAAGGTGCACACAAATGACGACTCGTCGACCGCGGAGGACTCTGGCTCGGACTCTGACGGCGGGGACGGCGGGGAGAAGCAGAGGTCGAACTCGGACTTCTCGCTGGGCAAAATGCGCAAAGCACCCAAGAAGATTCTGCGCAACCCGGTCGAGGGCATAACCTCTACAGCGGCATCGGTCATCGCACCGGGCCACAACGACCCGGACGACGGGTCACGTGGGGTTCGCAACCAGCTGCGCGACTACAAGGACCACCACAAGCAGCTGCACCGCAAGCACCGTGGTATCATGCAGTGGCGTGCCGCAAGGGAGGCCGACCACCTTGGCAGCAAGCTTAGCACCCTCAAGGGCAATATAAGCGGGCTGTTTAAGCATAGCGAGAAGGACACCGATGTCGAGACGGAGGTTTAGAACAGAAGCTGGACGAATTCACCCCTGGAGGTTTGGGGATAATACTGCTGAGAGGATAATTGGTAGGCTTGAGATACGAGCCAGGGGTGAGGCAAAACAAGGAATGGCGTTGAACCACATTAATTACTGAACTTAGGAGCAGTCAGCGTCTTGTGCAATTGCAGATGTGGAGACCAAGACCGAATAACTTAACTAGCTGATCACAGATATCATACTTGATTTATCGATCAGAACGACACCCTTATGCGCGTCCTCCGAGACGAAATCCCACAGGAGCTCTGGTATAGGATAGTTTCCTATGAAACAACTCTGTCATCTGTCGTGGATCAATGTTGTGTAAGACAATCCCGGGAGTCATAATGTTACATTTGAATGATAAGCAGAATTTTGAAGGTATTACGTTTAAACCCTGCCTTGCCTTTTTTGAGCGCTATACTTTGTAGTGTAAAACAGCCGACCACATGTCAACGGAAGATCGGCACGTTGCAGTATCATGCTCAACGGCTCGTTATGTGACCTGCTCCATTTGGCCTAGCGATGCGGTTGTGGCAGCGGGCATTATCCAATTCCTGCTGCCACATGCAGCACGTTTTGATCCAGCGCTGCAACCATTTTATAAATTGCTAAGAGAGCCTCGCCCGTCACGAGAACGCCAGAGATCCGCTGCCCAATCTGGAGAGGTGCCATCGCAGGGTTGCCTCCCACCGGAAGCTTCAGGCAAGGGGGTCTAGCACACGCCATGGGTTGGAATGGAAATGAGGCCCAATAGATGATGCCTCGTCAGCACCCTCAAGGGAGCCCTCGGGCCAGGGAGGACATGGGCATTAATAAATTACACCGGCTCTTGATGCACAAACTCGGGGCGGTCGACAAGAAAATCATGGCTTTCTTCGCTTTTGCTGCGGTGCTTTGGCTCATTGCTCCCTCGCTCCAGGCAGTTTTGCCCACGAGATTTGCCAGCTCCGATGGAAGCGCTTTATTTGGTCCGCTGAAGTTTCGGGAGGATGGCACATTTCAGATATCCATATTTGAGGATCTTCACTTCGGAGAGAGTAAGTGATTCGAGAACACAGAGCTTCTCATTTCCATTCCTGTATTCGGACTGACCTATGCGCTGACCATCTCAGACGCCTGGGACTCTTGGGGTCCTCAACAAGATATCAATTCTGTCAGGGTTATAAATCAGATTTTGGATAACGAGTCTCCAGAACTTGTCGTGTTAAATGGCGACTTAATCACGGGCGAGAACACCTTCAGAGAAAACAGTACAACATACGTGGACCAAATCGTTGACCCTCTTGTTAAACGTAACCTGACCTGGGCATCCACATACGGCAACCATGACAGCGACTACAACCTCACACGCGATGGAATCTTGGCACGTGAAAGACTATGGCCCAACTCGCGCACCAAGAGGATGGTGCCAGGTCCCAATGCCGGTGTCACCAACTACTACCTCCCAGTGTACGCGGCAAACTGCCCCTTCGCAGCAGCAGCAACAACAACGCAGTGCGCGCCAGACCTGATCCTTTGGTTTTTCGACAGCCGCGGCGGCCACCGCTACCAGGAGGTCGATGCCGACGGCAACAGGGTGGGCATGCAGGACTGGGTGGACACGAGCGTGGTCGCCTGGTTTCAGCAGACGAATGCGGAGCTCGTCCGCGCCAACGGCGGAAGGGTCATCCCCTCGCTCGCGTTCGTGCACATCCCGACCAACGCCTCGCAGGCGCTGCAGACCGTGGCGCGTGTCGACCCGAGCCGCCAGCCGGGCGTCAATGACGACTACGTGCTCGCGGCGCAAGGCCAGGGATGGTGTGCCGATGGGGTTACCAATGATGGGACGTGTGACTATGGGGGCCAGGACGTCCCGTTCATGCAGGCTGTTTCTACGACCAAGGGTTTAATGGCGGTATTTTCTGGGCATGATCATGGTGAGCTTCACTATGATTTTCTTTTTCTTTTTCTTTTTCTTTTTCTTTCCAAGGTATGATTCCATAATCGCGGAAGCTCAACTGACCCTGTGCCATTGTTGCAGGCGACACGTGGTGTTACAAATGGGATGGTGTGCTGTCTGGCATGACCGTTGCTGGCAACGGTCTGAACCTATGCTTTGGGCAGCACTCGGGTTACGGGGGCTATGGGAACTGGATCAGGGGCTCACGGCAGGTTCTTGTTTCCCGGGAGCAGCTCAAGGATCTGGCTGTCGACACCTGGATCCGGACTGAGGCCGGCACGGTCGTTGGGTCCGTATCCCTCAACTCGACATACGGGGCGGACATATATCCTGCCACGCCTAATGACAAGACATATTGTCCTACTTGTGACTATTCATGATTAGACCGCCAGTTTTTGGAAATCGAAAAGGACTATATTCATATACTATTTCCTCTTATATCTCCACACTGGGCTAACTAACTGCTGCATAATCATGGAAAGGCGCCTTCTCCTTTGTTCTCACTTTGAGAGGACTTGTTTCACATGCTGCATTTTGGGGCCATCTCCTCACCGTTGTATCTTCCTCTGGATCTCGAGGTCACAGGAATGACATTTGTTGAGCAGCCGAGGGTAATATGATCAGTCTGATCAGCTACTCAGCCTAATTAAACAATGCTGTTGAATTTACACAGTATTTGCAGACTCATTCGAGACAGCACGCAAGGTGTCCAAGAATGGACTTCTCCAGCTACACCGAGATCACCTCAAGCGCGGATCCACTACGAACAAAGGCCGTGTCGTTTCTATAGCTCTCTTTACAAGATTCCATGTTTCTCTCTGGAAACTTGCAAGTGGTTCGGACATCGTCAATGAGCATCTCCAGCTCTTACCCAACTACTCGGATGCTTGAAAACGACAATCGGCTTCTACAAGAAGCCGGTGTAGCTGCAACCTTGTGTCCCGGTCCCTGTCTACTTTAGCCACGATGCTGGTCGTGTAGGCGTGCCACATATCCTTCTTTACGGACTCGTCCAGGTTATGGAGAGTGTGCGCCATGAAATTACACTTGTTCCACAAAATCCTCTCAACCTTGGATGCAGCACGAGTGTATATCTCTGCACCACCATCACGGAGGTGGCGTTCCACGATGGTCTGCTGGCGCTGGTCAGAGCCGGGGCCTGTTTGAGATCAGATTTTGCTCACGAGGTCGTCTAGTTTCCGTGTACGTGCAGTGAACTTTCCATGGGTAAGACGTACCGGTTCTTTTCACACACTCTTTCCACACGTGACTCATTTCGTCTTTCATCACGGATTCAAGTTGTTTCCTCAGGATTCCTCACGTATCGCCCCCGAAGGAGGCCCTTTGCATGTCATCCACCGATTCACGAATGCGTTCAATTTGTGCCCTCATCTGAACTCGCAGTTTCTGTCGCGCGGACTCCGTCATGTAAACTTGAATGCGCTGGTCTTCTTCCTCGCTCAACTCATAGATTCTCTTTGCAGAACTTAGTTTGAGGTCTCTGAATGCGACTGGAAGTAGTTTCTTGAATGCGTTGTCCCAATGGTAGCTGATCTTGTCAAAAAGCGGCCTTGCAAGCTCTGAGAAGGGAGTCAGTAAACCTATGTTCTTGGTCATAATATATTTCATGTCAAGAAATCTTGGATTTTAGGGACGCTTTTGAGATTGATGTGGACGAGAATTCCATGGCGACCACCCATGAAGCAACGAGGTAGACGATATGGGCGAGGTGACCAAGGAGCCTTGAACGCGAGGAAATTTGTTCATAGGCTGGGTGATAAGAGCAGTTCTGTGACTAGAGAAATGGAAACATTGGATCGACGCCCGGCACGAACATCTAAGATGTATGGGTGCGCATGGCATCGAAGTAACCTTGGAAGTTGAAACGCCCCTTCGTTGAGGTTCCACGGACTTTTCTTGACACGACCTTTGTCCTCGTAAACTCCTCTACAAGCCCTCGTCAGCCTCTCCCCAGCTCCCTGCTCGCAACCGAGGCGCAGGCTTACCCTCTTCTGCACACAGACCGGTAAGATAAAGCAGTCAAACGCTGGTCTCCCCTTTTTCGTGAGGGCCATGTGCTGCCGACCTCGACGGCGGACTCGATGACGGAGGGGAGCACATCTTCCATGCGATTCGAGAACAGTCGGTCGATAATATCACAGCATTCTCGAACGAAAGCATCGAAACGGGAGCCCAGGCGCTTTTTTTTTTCAATCAGTGATTGAGAATGTAGGTACTCGAAAAAAACTTGGAGTGGGGGATCGATGCAAATACCTTGACACATAAATCCAATTCTTGCTTGTAAATCGCCAGCTCCTGCTTCTCCTGCTCAGAGGTAAGGGTTATGCCGGAGCCATTGTCACACCATATGGCCATGTGGCTGAAGCATCTCAAGATAGCCCTCAGGAATGCCTGATGTTTGCGCCGACGCGCAGGCACGGTAAGTTGTTTGATATGGTCTCGCCATGCCGGAATGCCGGATAATTCCACCGTGTCAGCTGTCCAGAATTGACCTCTTCTGTGTCGCCTTTTGGAATCGAAGTAGCCGCGAGCCGAAACGGTGTGGACCACGGGAGGCTGGAGTTCGAATTCCTCGTCGCTATCAAAATCTTGACCTGTGACGTCGAATTTGGATTCTCCTTGGCATGAAAGAAGCCTGTTCGTGCAAGTCAGCACAACTGTTCAGCAGCACTCATAACATGGGCATCCGTCGTATCTTAATGTGCGATGCGGGCACGCGACTTGCTCTTTAGCCGCGTGAACAAATGCTCGCCCGATGGCAGAATGCGTGAGAGAATTTCGGGCCCGAATGTATGATTCCCTCAGGAAGGAGTTGTTATCCGTGAGTTGCCTCTGCAATGATTCAAATTGCAATTTCAGATCTTGAATTGTCCGTAATTCTTCGGTATCACCGCTTTCGGCCTCAGATGCAAGTATTCGGCTGAACCTCCACATGTACTAGTTGTTTTCGGGTCAAGATTCTCCGAGCAGCTGCTTCCAACTGCTGAGAAGGGCAGCGGATTTGTTCTCAGCCTCTTCTCTTGCAAACCCTCGAAAGGCAAGCTCCTCTTTCGCTTACTGCTTGCTGGCTCGATCCGAGACGCAAAACTGTCTTCTGGAATCTGCGATTCGTCCGGAAAGGCGTGGATTCGTTCATTTGTCTTGTCAAAGGCGATTTTGCATGCCTCAAGCTCTTGTTCCAACCGTTTTGACACTTCGAGGTGCTCCAGGAGGCCAAATTCCTCTGCATCTCTTTCTATCTCGATGGCATCATCAATCATGGTGTACACGTATGTGATGTCACCGAGTCTGCCATCGAACTTGATCCAGTTTTTGAACGTGCTTGCATCGTGGAAAGGCTTCTTCACGATCTGCTCACTGATTGCTCGCTTGACTGGGACTAGCACGCACAAGTGGTCGCATCTGTCCCCGTCTACAGCTGCACAAGCAGACCTTGCGGAATTTCCGTCTCGGCCACCAGGCTGAGATAAGAGAAATATGTCAGCCGTGCAATGACAGAGTGAGACGATTTCGGAAAAACTGCCATGGAAACCTCCCATGTCCTTGATGACTGTGCCAGTAGAGAGTACGTCGGCCTTTACAAAGATATCAACCTTATCAACAAGCGGCCACAGCTGCTGCTCCAAATTCACGCCCTCAGCCTTCCTCGCAAGTGAGGCATTGTCCCTATTGTACTGAATTTAAGTCCAACTATTGGCGACAAATATTTCCAGGTCCCTGCACAGCCCAGCAGCAGTCGGGTGACACACCTGGTGCGTCTCACCGAGGCACACGCGAATACAGGGGTCGTCAAGCAACTCGTAGACGTTAAAGCTCGGCCCGGCGAGCTCGTTAGGTACCTGGCCATGCCTGGCCCTACATAATATTTGTTAATTCACTTGCAACGGAACCTACAGCGCTGGGTTCTAGGGATATTTCAAAACACAGCAGACGGAGGACAGGGGAAGAAAATTTGTGCTCACACACTGCGTGGATCTTGTTCCACGCAACCTCCGCCGGGCTATTATCGTCGTCGTCGGCTGCCGCTGGCTGTCCCTGCTGAGCCGCCGCCTGTGTTATGGACAGAGAGCACGTCCTCCCTCAGTATGAGAAGCTCGTTGAGCAGCTCGCTCGCCGTGATGGAGGTTATCTCAGCACGGTACGCCTCGTCCGCGTCTGAGGAGTGGTTATAGCGGACCTCGGTCACCACCGAGGTGCATGCGTCGTACCCGCTCGTGGGAAGCAGGCGGGCCTCATCAAGCAAGGCGTTGATGGCTGTGCTTTTGCCTGCACCCATGCTGCCCACCACCATGATCAGCATCTCGGCGGGTATCGCATATAGATAGCTGCCATCTGCCAGCATGAGCAGCTCCTTGTGCCAGTAGTAGATGTCATCTGGGTTTTTTGTGTGGGTGAACAAGAAGTCAGATAAGGACTTGGCGAGTGTGACAGCAGTCTGCTGATGCTTCTCGAGGATATCAATATCGTCCTCTACAACCGCGGCCTCTATATATCAGAAGCTGGAATTCTTTTTTCTCTCTCTCTCTTTTATATGCTTGACGAGAACGAGATCAAGTGTTCGTGAACTTCTTCCTGCAAAGAAATGACCGTCCGATGAGAAAAGGCTGCGTGATTTTAGGGAAAGCCCTTCGAGGTGATGAATGGCTGGTGGGACCCACACGGTGAAATGAGCTTATACAATATTGGGATATGTGTGGTCTCATCAATTTGATTCCATTTCCTGAGCGTGGTCAAATGCCCGTTATCCATGAAAAATGATGTCGCCAGTCCTTCAATATGAATCTAGCAAGACACTTTGAGTGAGTCAACTGCAAGTGAGAAAAGGGAATGGATGCTTCAGAATGTGCAAACGAGCATTTGCCAGGTCCTCCTGGTTGCGGTGCGGTCTCCTGTGCTTGGATTTCACTGTATGTCTGGGTCACACCGCCCTCCGAAGAAGTATGTTTGACTGATCGCATTTCATTCGGTCTTTCTTTGCTGCTGGTAAAAGGTTTGCTCGTTTGCCAAGGGTCGGGTTTCACCGCCTAGGCTAGTTCAGCCAGCATAGTCAACAGCTCATTCAATGCGAAACTTCCTTTTGCTGGTGCCAATTAGACGTCAGTCGTCGGTAACTAACCAGAAGTGTGATGGACGAAATTGATCAAAGCCTGGAGAAACTGAGTCCAAAGAATCGAGTCTATTCCACAATGTCAAGCACTACTGACAAGATCAAGGCAGGGAACGTTGTTGAAGAGTCGGAACCCGATATGTCTTGCCTCACCGGTCCAATGCCGGGACTATCTATCTAGGTAAACACCCAGAGTCCACACAGAGAGGACGAAGAGCATATTAAAGCAAGCAACGGGGGCCCGGAAGCGAGGCGCGTGCATAGTCGTACAGATCCGTCACCGTCTGTCTCAATTTCATTCAGTCCTTGCGGTTTCTCCATCCCGTGTAGTTACCCCCTGAGCCTCGGTATCATGAGTTTTCCGGTTCATTGCTCATCAGTATATCCTGTACAGAAGAAAAAGAAATGTCGGTTTGTTCGTCGGGAACTGGATGGCACATCATGCGTAGCCATATTCTGACTTTGTGGGAGTGGCAAAGTCCTCGAAGTAAGGGTGGTTGCAGGCAGCCTTGGCGGAGATTCGGCCTGCTGGGTCATAGACAAGCATCATCTCCAGCAAGTCTAGGCCATGGCGGTCAAGATTTTGGCAGAGAGGCTGGGTGTAGTCGCGGTTCCACTTGGGGAAGGATGACTTGAAGTCAGGGTAGCTCGTCACACCTGGCCACACATCCTCTGTGGGTGTGCCAAGAACTCTGCAGATGCCGGTCAGTGAAGAAGAGACAGACCTGAAGCAGCGAAAAGGCTCACCTAAAGATCTTGAAGATCTCGTCGATTTCCGAGTCGCCGGGGAACAGCGCCTTGCGCGTGCACATCTCGGCAAATATGCAACCGACCGACCACATGTCCACGCCTGTGGAGTACTGTCGACCTCCCAACAGGATCTCCGGGGCTCGGTACCACAAGGTGACGACTTCGTGAGTGTACGTCCTAAGAGGAACTCCAAAGGCTCTAGCCAGACCGAAATCCGCCAGCTTCAGGTTGCCCTCGCGGTTGATCAGGAGGTTCTGGGGCTTTAGGTCGCGATGCAGCACACGGTGCGAGTGGCAGAACCTTATTCCGTCGCACAGCTGCTTCATGAACTTCTTGATGATGGCCGACCCCAGTCCCAACTGGGCCAGCTCGCCGCTCGTGCCCTCAGGGAGCGCCCTGCCTCGACCTCCATCAGCCACCGGTAGAGCCTCCATGTACTTCTTCAGGTCAAGATCGAGGAACTCGAAGACGAGATAGAGCTTGTGGCTGTCGGCGTGTACGATATTGAACAGGCGGACGATGTTGGGGTCACGCATCTCCTTGAGCAGCGAGATTTCTCGGATGGCGGTGGAAGGAACGCCCTCGTCTTCGGCTTCGAGTCTGATTTTCTTCAACGCGACGATTCGGTTCTCATGGAGAAGGTCTCGAGCCTTGTAAACCACACCATACGTTCCTGGGAGGAAAAGCGAAAGTCAGCCTTGGGCACGCGATGGAAAAGGGGGGGGTGTCATTTACCCTCCCCGATCTTCTCCAACTTTTGGTAATTCTCCATGTTATTTGCTTGGTTCCTGCCGCAGATTGTCAGTCATATATGGTCAAGATCCTAACACAAAGGACAAGTACATGGTTGCTGTCGAGGCACGCAGAGTGCGTGAGAAGGAGTCTTGATTAATAGAGACAGGCTGATTCGCAGACGGGTTCACTGCTCGATCTTCCTGATCCACTTGGGCGTCTCTTATGTTCAACACAAACTGGTCTTTGGCAAATTCTGACAGTCGAAAGCGGTGCACCGAGTCGGGCTATTGGGAGAGGTACTGCTGGTAGGCTGGCTTTGACCCCCTCGCTGGTAGAGCCTACTTCTGGGCGGCGCCGCTGTGTGTGTGACTGCCAGACTGCCAGACTGCCAGACTGCCAGACTGGCGCATGCAGAAAGTTCCAATGTTGCATGCGAGTCTTTCTAGGACACAATGCGAAAAGGTAACGAATGGGGCAATGCGAAGAAAAGGTTGTTTGTTGCCTTTGTACCTTGAGGTCTGGTCGAGGGTCAATTCGAGGGGCAGTTGCGTTGCAGATAACCTCCCTTTCGGGGAGACCGCTCGGTGCAAGTACGCTGTTCAAATGCCAATCGAGGGGACGATTGACGGTGCGAACGGGCGTTCGAGACACAAGGGCCACTGTCGTACGGTTGTTGCTGCTGCAACAATGGGAGCCGTCTGCAGTTGAGGCAGAGGGGTCGAATGTGAGGGACTGGCGGTGGGATGGAATGTTTGGTCAGGGACGCGGTTTGAGGTTTACTTCGGCCGGCAGACGCGTCGCCCATTGGAAGCCGGGCCCTGGGGTTGGCTAGCTGGGCCTTGTTTTGGGTGGCTGCAAGGTTTCTAGGGTGATGATGGTGGGGTTGCTCAGGGCTCAGGGCTCAGGGGGTTACTCAAAGCTGCAAGCTGCACAGACACAGCTATCGATTACGTCTAAAGGAACCCTAACCCAGCCGAGGCATGCAGACAATCTACCCTGGGGACCGGGGTTAAGCAGGTCTGACTCTGAACATGGCCAACAGCAGACAATCGCCATAGCATTCTAGACTTATCTATTCAATGCTTATAATCTGTTGATCATCTTGGAACACTACCTGCTCAAAGACATACACAGCATCCAGGTCCCTCAGACTTCAGCCAATCAAGAGCAGGGTGGAGTGGCAAGTTTTTGAAAAATCAGCCAATAATCAGAGAACTGGCTTTCAGGGAGGAATATTGGAGGTCATTGGAAATTGAGCAAGGCTGGCCTGTGAAGCTGTTCACAGCAGCAGACGAGGACATGACCCTGGACCTCACCACCCTGGATGCCCACGAACAACCCTCGGACCATCTTAGGAAGATATGGAAGGGCTACTCCCGAACAGACGGGGCTACAGCCCTCAACGGAGGCAACGTCGACGATCTGTCTATGCCGGAGAAACTTGCCGAGTTCCAACAAGCCGGTAGTATACCTGCAGAAAAGATTCGCATGGCGCTCTCCCGCCTCGACGAACATGACCCATCTATTCCTGAGGTGCGGCAGGATGCCATCATCTACCATCACCCCCTGATTCCAGGTGAGATCTATTACTCTCTTTGGCGGCTGTCAGTATTTAATCTGACTGAGATCAAGGCCTTCTAATTGTACCATCACTGCTACCACCTACGATCCAGCAGACTCTACTGTCTCGTCTTATTCATAGAGATCTCAGCATGCCCTATCACCAGACTAACATGCATCTACACTACGATCTCCCCTATCCTGAGAAAGATGCTCTCACCAACGAGCCGCAGTCCTTTTTTACATACCCGCCAGAATCAGAAACCAAATTCGTCCCCAAGGACCCTTCAGTACACAAGAGTCTCTCCGTGAAGCAGGTCTTGGAGCGGCGCCTGCACTGGGTTACGCTGGGCGGGCAGTATGACTGGACCAACAGAGTCTACCCAGGTGAACAACCGCCTGTTTTTCCTCAAGACGTGGCTGGTCTTCTGGAAACCTTGTTCCCAGAGACCCAGGCTCAGGCGGCCATTGTCAACTTCTACACTCCAGGGGACACAATGATGATGCATCGGGATGTGTCTGAAGAGACAGACAAGGGCCTTGTGAGTGTCAGCATGGGGTGTGATGCATTGTTCAGTGAGTGGTTCACCAGCTACAAGCCTGCGATAGCTAATTGCCTCTAGTGATTGCACCCAATGACGTGGGGAAGCTGCCCGAGGCAGACAGGCCTGCGCAAGGCGAGAGGGAGTATCTGCTCTTGCGCATCCGCTCTGGAGACGCCATATACATGACACAGGAGGCTCGATATGCATGGCATGGAGTGCCCAAGGTTATCAAGGGGACCTGTCCTGACTATCTAGAGGACTGGCCTGCAGAAGATGGCAAGTACGAGGAGTGGAGAGGGTGGATGTCCAACAAGAGGATCAACCTGAACGTGAGGCAGATGAGAGACTGATGCAACAATTGTGTATCATGTACTCCTCAGCCCACCTGGATCCAAAGTCATCAACGCATGGAGAACAACGGCCAGTCTGGGGACAGGGACTGCGACGCCTGTGCCTGTTAAGGTCACTGAGCCGAGTGGCCTGCTCATCCAAGACTTCACCCGGTCGCTCCAACCCCGTGGCATCCGGCATGGCGCTGAATATCATGGCTGAGTCTATGTTTTCTTTCAACAGGGAATGACGCGGCACCCGACGCGTGCTTACGCCCATGCGCACTGAGCTCTCGTGAAGATCTGCGGCCCAGCTTCCACTCATGGGGACGAGAAATCACACACGAGATCCTGTGATCCACATCTAACCATATTGTGTTCCCAGAAGTGCTCAGCCACGACGCCGACATGCAATGCTCGTCGATGTGGGGCAGACACCACGAGATCCACGTGGGATCCATCTGGCGACCGTACAATGCCACGATAATGTTGAACAATTCCCCGATTAGATTTGGCTAAGCAAATATCTCTTATGACTCGAACATGTGCTATAAGCCTGAGAAACCATCGGGGTCTACTGTGCACTCGCGAGCGGCATGCCATAAGATATGGAAAGGCCGGGATGACGAGTCTATCGTGACATGTAGCCATGCTGCGCCTCCACCGAGCAGGAACTTGGCTCATGACATCGGGACCTTCGGCTACCGACGGCAACCTCGGGTTCACTCATCTACATCTCATTGAGGATTGAATAATTCTGGCCCCAGCAACTATGTTTTATGGAGAAGACTTGCCACCAAGTTGACTTAGCAGAGGTTCGAGCCTACGAAGTCTGGGTGCTCAGGGGCGTGTACTGCGCCACAATTACACGACCTGCGCCACACAAGAGGCAGCCCAGCGCAGAGTTCAAGTGGTCGGTGTTCAGCGGCCTGCTTGGACAAACCGGTTGTGTACTCCGTGTAGAATAATGACAAGAGTCTGACCACCCAACGCGACGCGTACCAGGCGACCCCCGCAAAGTAAGCACCAATAAAGCTGGACTTCTGCATCTGCCGGTGGTTGTCCCCGATCTGACCGTCCCATCAGACGAAGCCCCTGGGCATCCGTTTGGCTGTGTATGCCCGTGGCTGAGCCTGCGCATTGCTCGACCCGGCCCCCAGAATCCCCACCACCAACACCGCAATCCTGGGATCCTGTCAGCTCGCCATGGATTGACCCTCCCGTTGATTGTGGATAGTCAGATCCCTTTCGGATCCAGAAGTCCGACCCCATATTCGATATTTGTCGATAGATCATCACTACGGGATGCAAGGGCAGGGAAGCGGGTCTCGCCCCATACCGAAAGGTGCTGACTGAACGGCTTGTGGTGCACCCACTCGACGTCTGCCGAGGACAGTATGTCCCGAAGCAGCAACGCAGGGTGGCTTGACAATTACTGTCATGGCCATGGTTGTAATGCGGCGTCTGCTGCATGCACCCAAGGTAAGACCAGTCTGTGACTCCAGCTATACCATCCTCGCGAGGGACAGACTAGCCATCCCCAGGCCATCTGGAGGGCCAGCAACGACGGGGTCGACGCCGCACACTATTGAGATCTTGGCTCCGTCAATGACTTCACGCGTCACGATGGTCCACAGTCTGCGACTTGCCCGAAAGCCTGTCCTCCTCCTAAAGATGCTATAACATCATCTGAACCTTGTCCCCTCCGACCCTGCATGGATCGCCTGCGCCGCAGCCGTGCAGCGCGGAAGGCTGTTTGCGGGATTCAATAGGGGATCAATGAATCCTACCTGCCCCCCTTCCACCAAGGAGGATTTATTAACTTGGTAACCTCATTGGGCCGCCCTCCATGCCCTTGCCAAAGAACATTCGACAGGTACCTATCTACGGCATCGACCTCCGTGCGGTGATGCACATGGCAAGACAATAGGATTGGCCCTTGAACGAGCATCGATCAGCCGCGCTGGGGCTGGGCTCAGGACAAACGTGTCGCCTTGCCCTTCGAACAGGCCCGGGCACGACCCTAACCAGGCGTGGTGGTGACAAACGCCAATTAATCGGCACGCACGCAAGCGTCAGACCGCCGGACCGGAGGATGTGATGTGGGAGGAGCAACAAGACCGCATTCGGTTGGCACCCATGATCCTCCTGGCAGGCGCGCCGCGCCATCGACTCTTTTTTTTTCCAGCCGCGTCTAGGCTAACACGACGCGGCTCGGTTGGGTAGTGGTTGGGGCGCTAAAATCCGGCGCCAGCGAGAAGGGACAGAAAGTCACCGGTCCAGGTCGAGCCAGACTCCCGGGAAGCCATGATGCCGCACAGTCGGCGCCAGCGGCGGCTTCGCAGGTAGTCAGTTCGTGCTCGGGCACCCGTCCGTCTGTCACTCAGTCAGGGGAGAAGGGAGGGGGGGCCATCCCGAGACCTCGCTGCCCGTGCCCGGCGGTGCCAGAGCGTTGGGCCGGTGACCACCGTCTGGCCAGAACAATCGGGAGACTCTCTGACCCTTACGGAAGCCCAAGTCTTCTCCTACTGGCCCAACTCGATGTCTGGGTGCTATGCTACCACGAGGCATATCCCCTTTCCTTTGTTTCTCTCCTTTTGTCCCGCGCGCATCCTGTGGGCAATGGATAGGGCCATTATGATCCGGGCTGTTGGGAGCGCCCCTCATCCATCGCGCGCCTTCGGGTCCCGGCAGGTTGGTAGGCACGCTGGTTAGATAGGCATGCAGGCAGGCGGGCTAGTTGGGAAGAGGCCCGGCTGCTAGCAGCGCCCTTTGTTTCTCGGCGCGTCACTTGATCTCTGGATGATGCTGTTGTGTATTGTCTGCCTGTCCGTCTATTTGTGTGGGGAAGAGAGGCTTTGTTGGGGGGGGGGGGCCTGCCAAGTCCGGCGGTAAGGCACTCGCGCTGCTGCAGGTCATCGGGTACTGGCGATCAGGAGGATCATCCATGCAGTTTGACAGTCTACTGTTAGTCTCGCTGGTCTGCAGAGTCTGGCTGGTTCGTAGAGTCACGCACTCGCGCTTCGCCAGGCGCGGTTGCCTGTCTGCCCTACCTAGGTAGCGTGCGTTGGGCCCTATATGCGTGCGTGTTTATCGTCTTTTACTCACTGACCGCCAAACGTGGACCGCAACCCGCGTGATGCGATGCAAATGTTTAATGCCACGGGCAGCTGGCATGGCTGCATGTGTCCAACCAGGCATGCGATATGCTCGCCTCAAAGTCTGCACTGCACGTCCATTCAATTCCACCTGGGTCCCGTCGTGCGGCCCCGAGGAAACCCCGCCAGCACAAAAGGTTGTCGGGTGCCGGGCCCGGAGAATAAAACAAACGTGTGGGGATTTCCTGGTGGGCGGTGGGCGTGATTCTGGTCATTGTGGCGGCGGGCCGACGTCCTGTCGCAGCTGCTGTTGCATGTGTCGTATGTTGTCCGTCACAATCGATCTGTCTGTCGGTCTGGACCCACGAATCGAACCCCATCGAACCGGGGGATCGATTCGAGTCAACAGCTGGCAGATGCCGGATCCGACGTTGACGTGCTGTGCCATTGCTGTGTTGTCTTCCGCCCCGCGTGGTGCGAAGAAGATCCCCAAGCACCAACCCGGCAGGGTCCCGTTGCCACACCCCAGCCCAGCCCAGCAACTGAGCCTAGCCAGCCCCCGGGCCCACCTTGATCGACAGCCCTGCCACACGTATCGCGACCGCTTCTTTTTGGTTGTGTGATTCATGCTGGACGCGGGGAGCCGCATCGTTACGGCAAAACATGGCACAGGATGAGGAGAAAGAAAGAACGAAAAGAAAGAAAAAAAAAAAAGTAGGCCGGTGGCTGGCTGGGCTGGGGCTAGACGGCCTGGCTGTTTGCCTGACAGCGAATACTCTTGTTATTAGGCTGTGATTGTAACAGTGTGACAAGCGGTCAATTAGACGGACTGGTTGCTCGTCACACAGTCATCTCCATGTCAACAAGCATCTCAATGAGAAAACAAATTGTACACACAACTCACACACATGGGCAAGCAGAGCTTGCTTCGTGTGTCATGTTTTGCACCTAGACCAATGATGGTCTGGCTGTTGGTCTCTCATATTGATGAATTCTGCCTGGGCTCATCAAGATGAACAAAAGAACTATGCAGATGGTATCACAACGTTGGCGAATCCAATCATCCTCCCCTCTCTCTGTCGCTCCATGCCATGATCGCCAACCCTCTCTCGTACTCTGCCCCATGCACACAAAATAAAAAACAAAAACATTCTCTGATTCCACAGTTTTTGCCCCCGTATCGTTTGATCACTGGTCTCCCCAGCAGTGATATTATTAGGAAAAAGTAGTCGTCGGTCGATGATCCAGAGTTCCCCTCGTGAAACGCCGTGCGGAAGCGCAATAAAAAGTAAAACCACAAATCCTTCCCGCCGTGAACACCTGTGTATGCTTTGTGTGTACCGTCTATTCATGTGTCGCTGCGAAAAGAAAACAGGGTACCCTGCACTTTTCGTGCTCGGGACTGATTGCTCTCAAAAAAAGACGTCATTACCGTGCGGTGGCATTCGAGGCGCCGAACACCCGGCCAAGCATGCCCCTCATCCTCTTGACCCTGCTGCCGCCCTCCTGCAGGTCCCTCAGCTCCTCGGCGCTGATCTCGTAGGGCAGGAGGGACCTCTGCTTCGTCAGGGCCGGCGCGGGCCGGTTCAGCATCTGTTGCTGCTTGGGCTGCTCCAGGACGATCTCGACGGGTGGGTCGTAGAGGCTGCCGGTGTGGAGCATGCCATCGTAGATGTAAGGCGCCTCACCGTCAGAGGACAGCGGTGTGGTTGCCTCACTGCCCCGCGATGACGAGAGCGAGGACGCGTAAGAGTGAGAACTGTGGATGCTCCGCGATCCGTAGCTGCTGCTGAGGCCGGGAAGCGAGTCTGGGCTCTCCTGCCTCGTCTGCCTAGACGAGCACCTGGACCTGGAGTCCGGCGTAGCTGGGGGCGTCGAGTAGATGTTCTTGCTGGCGGTCTGCGCCGCGAGCCATGCTGCCGCTGCCGCCGCTTCCTCCTCCTCCATGCGCCTCCGCTCCTCCTCGGCGGCCTGGGCGGCCTGCTGGGCGGCCTGCTGGGCGGCCTTCCTGCGCTGCCTGCGCTCGTGGCGTGCTGCCACGTCGTTCTTGAGAGGTGCCAGGAATGGTTCCAACTCGCGGTACAGATCCTCCTCCGTGATGCGCAGATCCCAGTCCAGCAAGAACAGGAGCTGCTTCTCCATCAGGTTGACCTCGGTTCGCGAAAAGCCAAAGGAGAATCCCGCACAGGGCATCACCGAGTAGTTGGCCCAGTGCTTGTTCTTGGGCGAGCTGTCGTTCAGGTACTTTGCTGCCAGGATTAGCGAGGCCAGGAAGATCCTGTGTGTAGTGCAACGGAGGCCCTTCGCCATGGGTTGCAGGCGGGACCGGAGGCGGTTGAGGTAGACCAGGGTCGACATGAGCGTCGGAACTTGGACGTTTGATGAGACGACGAGCTGCGTGATGAATTCCTCCAGAGTGGGCAGTCCGGCATCTTCTACCGGTACGGCGCGCGGTGGTGGGGTCTTTGGTGGCGTGGGTGGTAACCTGGAGCTCTGCGGTGCCGCGGTTGGCGGTGGAGGCATCATTGTCGGGTCGCACTGGATGACGCTACATGCTGCCGAGGCAAGGTATGAAATCATACTCCTCGACACGGGCGTGTAGATAAAGTGGTCCAGGGCGGCGGCGTTGAGCTCGTCGAGAGTGAGAGTGGAGCATGTTGAAGATGCTGGTGGCTGTCGTATATGTGAAGCCATGGTGGCCTGTGATGTGATGGTGAGAATGTGAGAAATGTGAGAGCTGTGGCCCCTTGGCGGAGAGGCTGCACTTTTTTTTTGTCTCCTTCTTAGCCTGCAAGGTGAAGAAAGGAGAACGCTCGGAGAATTTCCGCGGAAAGCCCTTGAGAACGGGACTGCCGGTGGGGAAATAGGTGCTAGGAAGTTGGAGGTGTGGAAAAAAGCGTCAGCAGTCGAAGGATCTTCGGTTGCTGTTATTCCCAGTAATGGATTTATGCGGGTGTTGGGCGAAGTGCGGTGTGGTAGTACTGAATGCCGTGCCAGCTGATACGAGTCAAGGGTCGTAGTAAAAAAGCCTAGGTGCGGCAAAGTTTCATGTGGCCAAGGTGCCGGAGTATATGGTGTGTCCGGTGGACTTTAAAAAGAGAGTGAGAGATGAGATGTGGGCGTGAGATGCTGCTTCCTTAGGCTGCGGGTTGGACCGGCTGATGAGTTGGGAGCAAAGGTCAGTCAGGTGTGTGTGCCTCGAGGTATGGCTTGGGCTGGCTGTGGGACTGGTATGCCTTGGTGACTCGACTTCGAGGTGTCGTGGTTGGGAGTCTAGGGGGCGGCGGACAGGGAGGCTGTGATGGGGGAACAAAAGACAAAGAAGGTCGAGGCACGGAGGCACGTATGCATGTGGCAGCGGCACTCGAGGGTATAAGACTTTCTTGGGAGCTCGAAAAGGGCAAAATGGGACAATGAATAAACCTCGAACCTGAAAAATAGAAGGCCGACTTACAAGTGACTTTGTCTTAGGCCTTGGCCGGTGGGGCGCTTGGGGTCAGGCGTAGATGGGCCTCCTGAGCTGGGGCTTGTACGGCTTGTTCGTCAGAGGGTGACGTGCGACTCGCTGGGCCCACGAGGCTGAGTATCGGAGGGGTGGTTGATGCGAGTGCACAGGGGTTCCCTGGGAGGGTCGGGGCAGGCGACAGGGAAGAGCGATCCCGAGGTATAGTTTTGGTCCGGCGGTACTTGGGTACGGGCGGCGCCCTGCAGCAGGGTATGAGCCAGGGGTGGGCGGTGGGGTGACAGGTGGTGTGAAGGAGGGATGGGCCTAGTCAGCGATCGACCGTTCTGGCTTTTCGGCTGGGCTCTGTTCTGTGGACGCTGTAGCACCGATGCTGTGGTGGTGCAGACTCGACCTTGGCGAAGGCCGGGTCGATCTCGTCGGGGGCAGGGGACAGAGGGAGACAAAGACGGCGCTCTGACTGGCTCAACGCTCTCAACGGGCTGCCAAATAGGGGGCCACGAGAAAAGCAGGCCTGACTCGAAATGCAAGACGGTCTGGCCGTAGATCAAGCAGCGATTCGCTCTCAGGTGCTCACTATGTCTTGCGCCTTGTCTCAGTCCAGCGAGGTCAAAGTCCACTCAGAACACTCTGAGATGGTCCTTGTGCGAGTTTGACAGCAGCCGAAACTCTGTAGGTGGTCCTGAGACGAGCAGCTTGGCCTGTCACTTGAACGTGCCTGTTGTCGTGGTGGCGGTCGATCGACGGTGGGCTGCTGGTGAGCCACGAGCGAAACTTGGTGGTGGCAACGGCGATTGTCGTATTAACAAGTAGACCTCGGTCGCTGGCGGGGGAGGATGATTGATGCACACAGCAAGTGGCTGAGGCCGATTGCGAAAGCGGGTCCGCACCGATGATGAAAAAAGGTTTGTTGAAAGAACCAAGCCCACAACAGCCACTCAAAAAGAGGAGCAAATCAAGAGTTTGTGTGTTTCAACCGAACAGTGTTTTTTTTTTGTTGGAGTTTTTCCCCCCTTCTAGAAAGAGCTCTTGGCCCGGGTTTGTAGTGGGGTGAATCCGGGGTTGCTGGGGCTGGCGGCGACGACAGTTTCGATAGCGTCGGCCAGTGGGCGAGTCAGATTTCTAATTCGAGGAGCGATCGCGTGCCCCGTGCTCTGTTATTCTTTAATGCCCGCCGGGGACAATGCCAAAAAAGAAGGGTGAGGGTGGCTGAAGGTGATGATTACGAGAAGGTTGTCGGCAGAAGTCCGGTCCAGCGGAGTGTCTGTCGGGTGGCAGTAGGAAATGTAGATGAAAAAGACGAGGAAAGAAAGCTTGGGCGATACGACCCCGGGTGGAAGCTGCTGTCGTGGACAGATGAGCCTTTCGAGAAGAGCTTCCTAGACGATTTTCAGGGTCCGCTCCCAGCTTAATACACGACCTGGTGGGCAGGGGTGTCAGGCGAGCTGCCGCAGGATGAACTGACGAGTTCGAGTTCGCGCGGGTAATCTGAATTATTTCCAGCACTCGAGATCCGCAGGCGACGGACGCCGTCCCGCCTGGCGTCTAGAGATTGGGTGAAGCGCTTCGTTAGAGGAGACGCTGGTCCAGGGGTGCGGCCAGCCGGTGGGGCCAATGATTCGCTGTCGGCGCTTCGTGGGAGGACGCAGCTGCAAGGCCAAGCTTCGTTCGTCTCCCAACCTGGGTGGCGCTGTGAAAATGGTTGGCTCGAGAAGAATAGGAGAGGCTCCGGATATCCCTGGGCGGGCACAAGGCCTTTGAAGCAGGTTGATTGCGTTGAAATAAGGGGATCTATGCCTCTCGGGAGCTGCATCTGGAATAGGCAACCCAGATGCCGATGACGTTCCCGCTTTCGTACGGGTAGCATGCACTTTACTTAGCTTTTCGGGGCCAAGGTGGTATTCGGGATGCGGACTGCAGGCGGTTGGGGCTGGTGCGTTGCAAACATTGCATTCCCTGGTCTGAATGCGGCTGTTCTTGTATGTATGTACGCAGAGACCGTATGCATCGCACACTCCCGTCGACTCTTTTCACTGCAAAAGATGAGCTCGCTGGAAATAGGTATAGGCTCTGGAATTTGCATGGCATAGATCAAAGTCCAGATCTCAAAAGGGAGTTCATGGTCGAGTCGTTATGTCCAAAGGGTTCAACACAAGAGTTCTTTACAGACACAAGGGAGGACGCCCCATTGAGGATCGCAATTTACAGGCGAGTACCTTCAGCAATAATTCGACAAATTTTGTCATGCCCAGGGAGTCATCAAGCCGATGGCCTCTTCGTCGAAGAGGCTATCGTCAAGTTCCATTCCAGTACCAACCTGGGATGTGTGCGGAATGCCCCGTCGCCCGCCTGCCAGGCACGGCCAGGGAGAAAGAGGGCACGAAGGGGTTAAGCAGTTGCGCACGACCCATGGAGTGTCGCTTGACTCTCCCTTCTTGGTTGCCAGAAGATGCCCTGTGCGAATCACCGGCCGGAGCTTGAGGAAGACTACCATGGTATGTTCGAATTCGGGTTCCAGACCGAGGTCCTTGGGTCCGCCGCGACCGGTCAACAGCCGAGAACAGCTTTGCAGATGCACAGCCTGTCAGCTGGCGAAGAGCCCACGGGCCTCGGTGCCATGCACGTCCTCATGTCCTGCAGGTTGCAATGGCTGAATGGCCTTGTGGCTCACCGACACATGATCCAGGGGCGGCACTTGCGCGTTGCAGCCAGCTTGATGGGCGATGAATAGCTTTGTGCATGACCTCTCAAATTGGGCCGCCTCGACGTTGGCAATGGTTGGCGAGCAGCCAGTCGACACATGAAACATGGAGGGGAGGAGGGGACCAGGGGGTTGGCTGTGGATGGCCGAAGGCAGAAAGAAGCATCGATGCGAGGCTGGATGGGGTTAGCGCCCCCGATGTACCCATCGGAGCACTCATCTTTGCGTGCAGCGGATGTACCGGTCTGTGGCTCTGCGCCTGGAAAAGAACATACAGGCGTGCTGAATGCCAGAGCAAGAGCAGGCCACTATCAAACCGGCCAAGAGACACAGGGCAAACAGGTTCCATATCCTTCATACAAACCTCACACATCAGCCGAGGGAGAGACCTGTTACAGTCTTTAGGCAAGCATCGTCACCGAAGCGACTGGCCATCCAGTCAACCAATATCCAAGTCCGCGCGAGGTCTAAGTTACCCTGTACGGCGGAGAGCATCCAACCTCCTCTTCAGACCCTCGCCGTGCATACAAACATGGCAGTGAAGTGTCAGCGCAGCGGTAACGCAGGCCGCAATGCTGCGACCACCCATTACCATATTTGTGCCAATATGTCGGGGGGATATTCTACTGTTTACAGTCGTTACCTGCATCACTGCCACTCCGAATCGGGCCATGTGTTCGATTGCTGACCCCAGGCCTGAAACCCAGGCAGACTATCACGTTGCAATCCGGTCGGTACACTTCCAGAATGTTGCCCAACACCTGCAGTCCGTCACAGCATCTAGATCTTTTTGCCTGGTGGTCAGATGCCGTGGGAGGCTGACGCCTCCTTGGACCATCCGCTGGTGGAGCCTTCCCGAACGCAGAACGCTGCACCATGTGCCCCCAAGCCGAGGGCCACAATTGGCTGGCAGTCATATCAATGACCCCAACCGATCTGGTATGGCTGGATGGCATGCAAGCATTTGATTGACAGCTGCGCACCCATCAACTTGCCCGCCGGTAGGGGCTAATGCACCCCCTGCGTGCATCTTCAGACTTTAGCCTGTCAAGCCTGCCCGCCTTTGTGGAGAGGCGGGAAATCAACAGGGACGTCCCCCAGAAATCTGAAGACTGGCGATCCCATCGCGGACATCGTGAAACGAAACGGCAACCAACACAACGGCTCTGGTGGACCACGGCGCCTGTCCTTCGGCGTTGTTTCTTGACGATCTGCAGCACGCATGAGATCTAAGGTCCAACCTACGCCCGCTCATCCTCCCACACATCGCGCTCTCCAAGTGCCTCGGCATTCCCTCTCTGACGATCTTGGCGCCGATTGCGACGACGCCCCGACAAACCTCACGCCAGCGTTCCGTAGGGCTGGGTCATGAATCGGCCCATTCGAAATGAACCTTGGCGAGGGCAACTGGAAGCTCCTGACCATCTCCGTTCTGGTCAAGCTTGGTCAAGCGCATTGAAGCCGTCGTCAACCTTGAGTTCGGACTGGCGCAAGCATCGGCTGCCATGCTTCCCACCGCCTAGTCCCGAGCGAACGGTAGAGCAGCCAAAGACAATTTGGGCTTCCCACCATCCCGATCTGATCAATATTGGGTCCGTGTGCCTATTTTGGGGTCCATGAACCAGCTGACGTCGCGCATGTCGTTGGCAAACACCACTGTCATGCTGGCGCGAATGCTTTTGGGTCTGCATGAAACTCGACTCATCATCAATTTCCTGGAATAACTCCAAGGTGACAGGTTCATCACAATATTGCGACGCTGTTTCATGTGCCTGTCAATACCTGCCAAGTCGTGGTCAGAGATGATAAGATCAGCTCCACCTTACCCCCTGAGCCGATCCCTAAAGTGCGGGCGGTCGATCCTCTCGGGAAATCCAATCAGTCCGGATTCGGCATCGCAGACCATAGCCCCGGAGCGGAGTGCATGAGCACGGCTGTGAGCTGTCAGCGCTTGTGTGTCTGGATTCGGGAGTCACCAGAACAGGAAATGTGGCTTCTTGTAGCACTCAGCTAATTAATTTGTAGTCCCTACCTAGCTAGGCGGGTTCTCCGAGCTGCATTACAAAGGCAGTCAGCTCTTCCGCCGGCCAGCTTCTCGGATCTAGAAGACTTTTCCGCGCGATCCATCACCTTCTTACCCCATCCGCACCAAGTAGACATGCTGGAACTTACCGAGAGCGAGAGCTTGATAGGATGGAGCGGAGAGGTCGCGAAACAAACGTCTCTCTCCACCAATCTGTGTCGGTGACTGGGGATGGGTCGAAGTGGAGCCCGAATCTTCCCAAGGACCGCAGAGCCTCATGCAGATTGGTCGTTCCTTGGCCCCGTCACGTCTCCGAATTGAGTTTTCTTGGCGAGTTCCATAACAATTACGGACTACACAAGACATCATCATCTCTAGGACAATGGCTGTCAAACTCGATGGCTGTTTGCTCTGCTGCAGCACAGCTTCGAGCGAACCACAATCCTACTTACAGGCCGTCCAATACAGCAGAGTCCCCGTGCCTCTGCCTTGGTGCACGACCGATCTGGCATAGCAGGATGCAGCTGCACGTGTCCATGTGGAGCAGAGGATCTGCAGGTCATGGTGGCACCGTCGGAGGGCATGCCGAGATGTGGCCTGCGCGAGCCGCCATTGGACCGTGTGCCTTCTGAAACATACAGGGCTCATTTAGCAGGCATCTCCGGCTCCAATCACTCTGCCCCGTTCAGTCCCGACTCGGGGCGCCGGCGACCGGCGGGGTGATGCCGGAGAAACTTTTCCAAGACTCAGCCACGGGACTGGCGGTAGGCAAAAGTGTTGGCGGTGATGGCCGTCTCTTGGCTACCTCAACTATATTGGAGAACAATTGTCCCAGACCTCTCAGGGACACCAGGCGTCCATACCACTTACGGCTGCGCGTTGCCTCGCGGGCTGTGCGTTAGGTCGGTCAGTCATTCTGGAACTCGCACCCAACTCTTGGCTGGCCTCTGAAACGAGAGCTCAAAGTTTGGCTGGCGTTCCTAACTTCCCGTTAAAAATTTTCGAGTTTGGCTCCCCGTGGATAGTCTTTTTTATAGCGTTCAGATGGGTGCCCGATGGAGAATAGCATGTCCTTATCATCAGACGAAGCATCACAGTCGTCTTTCGGCTGAACCGGCAGCACCCTACCTATCCGTCGTGACTTGGCACATCCTTCAGGAGGCGATGGGCTACTTGGGAATAGGATGATGACAGTATTCTTTGTGTACGGGTGGTGGCGGTTGCGATGGCTGACATTGCAGACTGCCTCAGCAGCCGAAAAGTCGATGCCACCTTCAAGCTTCTACCAATTGATGATTTAGTGTATACCACAGCGTCTCACCCGACGGGTTATGTTAGACTTCCACACCCACTCGGCCTTTGGCGGCGAGATGTCTCGGAACCCTATGCACCAGCCACACTTGGTTTTGCTGGGCCACCCGCCGTGGCCGAGAGCCATGTCATGCATTCAGATTTGGCTTCAACGGCTTGCGGGGCGCGCGCTGAGTATCACAGACTCCAGTGACACCAGGGCGGACATCGCTCACGGTTGCATGCATGTCAACAAGCGTTGCATCTTGATTTCACACACTGGCCGCATCGTCATCTCGCCCCATCGCGCCTCGGAATCGGTTCACAACCCGAGTCAGCCCTTGTAAGCCGGGATAGTGCGTTTTCGGATACTGACCGCCAGGTAGCGTGTGTTACATGCAATCGGTCCTGCGATGAGATGAAGGGCGTTTGGCGCAGGCTACGAGCTGTCGAGACTCTGCTCGATACATCACAAGGGCTTGTACTTCAAGAGCATAGAGCTGTTGTTCCCACTGCAGGGCGGAACCTGACCGGTTACCACACTGAGCTGTAAACATGGTGCTTACCCAACATTTAACACAGGCCGACCTCGCTGCGACCATGGCTGGGGCGGCTGATCAAACCAGCAAATTTCAGCAAACTCTTGTCGCTTGTGGCGTTTCCCGTTTTGTATCGCGTTTCTTTCATTTCCCACCTGGCGCTTAAATCAACAACGTTTTTTGTGCTTTTTCTGGCGCCGGGGTCCAAAACAGCCGCGCGCATCATCGCCAAACCAACCCAGCCGGAGATCAATATTGATGCTGCACTGCCTTTCCAGCTCGGCAACGACAAGAAGAAGAAACGAGAGCAACTGCCACCTGCGATGACAGTGATGCGTAGAGCGGCCGCTTGCTTCCCGAGGGCACCAGACTCCATGCATTAAGTCAGCTCAGTGAGCGGCGTGCATTCACTGAAATACTTCTCATCGACGATCACCTACCAAACACCGACGCCCAGCACCATCAATGCAGGTCAGCCCGTTAGACGCTCGCTAAGCATTCCTTCCCGCGCCCCAGAATAGCTGGACCCAGCCTTTGCATCGTGGGGTCCAGCTCATTACAGGCCCTGGTAGAGCACGATTGTGGCGCCCAATCTCCCCCGGTATGCTTAATTGCATTGTTGCTTATTTGCTTCGCGCCCGGGGCACCAGCAGCGCCACGCGACAGCGATCGTGCAGCTCAGCTCAGCTTTGTTCGGCCGCGCTGGGTACGCGTAGGTGGTTGATTGGCGGTGCTAGCCGCAGCTGTGGGGGATTATTCCTCTTGTTTTTTCTTCTTCCTTTCTATATTTGCACTGCGCCGCCTGCTTTTCGGTACCAAAGAATCACGTTTCTAGGTCCATCTCGTTGTCTTTGGTGTTGTTTCCCTCTCCTTCGCGTGATGATCTCTCTCGGGTCAGACGATTCCCGGGCCTACGCGTCTGCGACCGCAAGTAACAGCCCCCGCCGGTGTACCTACCTGCATGCTTGAAGGTGGCAGGCGCCCGCCTTTGGGGCTAGGGGTTGGCAGCCTGTTCAAGTCAGGTGGTCGATTCCCCGGCCGGCCGCTGACAGCTGTCGAAGATCTGTCTGAGACCTGTCGCATGGCACGGGGCACTGAGACAGGAATCAATACGGACCTGTCTAGAGCTCCTCGTTGATGTTGGACGGAGGCCTGGACCGGGAACCACCCAGACTGGGGCTTCGTGGCTCGAGTCTATCGGACTGCCCTACGCCCCGCGCGCTCAGATGGCCCTTGCATGACCACCTGGGCAGTGGTGGTCTTCTCTACCGTGAGGCAGCCTGTAAAGGAATTCGGCGGTCGCCTAGCTTGGGCCGGGTCTGCGCACGGCGATGCTCGGACGTGGTCTTCTCAGCAAGAGAGCGGTATTGGCAAGCTGCCTGTCAGTGTTTTGAAGGCCAAGCTATCTGGAATAAATGCAGGCAATGCTGTGTGTACACATCTTCCGGAAGGTCGATACGGCCTCACAAGCATCACCAACGCAGGGGATGGCAGGCAAATACATGTATGCAGCTTTGAACACAGATCGCTCGGCTACCATCCTCGCGGCACATAGAGCGACTTTGTGCATCACGACTTGATGACAGACTTTGACCAAGTATTGCTTCGTAGTAGCTGTGAACAGCACATGGATAGGATGCCTGTTCTGTAAATCCAGTGAAATAGAACTCATCTCATCACCACACAGCTCTCGCTGATGTCTCCCATCCTGCCGCAAAGTCACGCTGATGATCACGAACACGGGATCCCAAGTGTTTCGAAAAGTCCAGGTCCATCAACATATACAGTCTTGCATCAAGGGATATAGTTGATGTGTGTAGGTGATTTATGTCTTCAGTCGTCGGAATCGCACGCATGCTTTCTCATGAGCCAACTCCCGCGATTTCTTTGCTTCCCTCTCTCCACCTGAGTGCTCTCATCAAAATTGACTGGACAGTCTCAATACGCCTTGATAATGGTACTTGAGCGGCATTATGATCACGCCAGCGAGCTAAAGCCATCAACAAGAGTGCGAGCCATGCTTTGAGTGTGTCATCAAATTGGCGTCGAACGGTCACGAGTGCGAGACACTGTTGACTTGAGGACCTCATAGGACATACGCGATTATTCATTTTCGCATAGATGCCTGTTCAGGGAAGGTTTGAAGCGTGTGAATAGAAGTTCCACTTAATTGACAAGGGGTGGCTAGTTCTCCTGTGGTGCTGAGTGACGGGTATGGAGCGAAAATGGCTCTTCTATCTAATTCAAGGTGCATGGTGCACGGTGGTATTATTCTAGGTCTGATAAGAGCAAAATCAAAAGCCTAGTCTCGGTAATATGAGAGCCTCGTGTGATCTGAATCTACAGATCATTGAGGACCACAAACTAAAACAACTTACCAACACCAGGCTTGACTACTACTTGCAAACCAGCCATATCTATGTCGACTGTTGGTAGAAGATGATGACTCAATCCCAGATTGGCTATCCGAGAAGTGTATAAGAGCCGTATTGTCACATTCACTGCTCTTTGCTTCACCTATGGAGTAGAGCCATCAGTCCAATCACTACTAACTGGGAGAGCAACCACAGAGTAAGATCTTGAACCTCCACTCAAGATGAGTTGATATACTCAAGGGCTCTCCATTAGTGATTCAACACAGTCAAATGATACGGAAAATAGGCTCTTTGTACATCTATTCAAAGTAGAGGATCTGCATGCATCTGGTCGCGTATTAGGGCAACAGTTTTGTGTAATCAACGGCGGCAGGAGCTTGAATATATCCGTGCTCATCACGTTCATGTCTCGAACAAGAAATTTCATCCACATGTCTGGTTGAACTATCATAGATTTCCTTCATTTCGCGCCTTGTCCCACCCGGCTGAACCCAGTATTTTCCCTAATACATTGACCACCTGTCAATGCGATCGTCTCAAAGCAAGTGACAGTATCGCTTTACGGAGTCAAACATTGAAGGGGTGAAACTCACTTGTGGGTTGTGGTTGTGTGCTTTTCACACACTCAGTGTTGACTTGAGCAGCATCTAGTACGGAATTTGAAGTGTTCGCCCGTTGATATGAGCGTTATAACTTGATTCAGATTTATAGACGGATCTGAGTAATATTAATTCCAAGGAAAAGCTTGCAGGTGAAGCCAATTCATGTCATGGGAGTCCTATAGCATCCCGTATCCAGATCGGAACTGCCCTCAGTTTCAACGTACGATGATCATCTGTGAGTTGATCCGACAGCCCTTTTTCGACAGATTATGCATCCACTCCCAGTTAGGAATTACTTACCATTAGCTCGCTTGGATCTCGCACAGTGGCCATATGTCTCATTTTAGTTATCGTTGATGATTGCCAACAAGTCTTGCCCGAAGTCAGCATCTTATAGCCCAGTGGATCTTCCGGGGTCCCGATGAAAAATGCGAAGTCCTGTGGTAGACAACTCATTTATATGTTCATTTCTGGGGACATCTGACGTTTTCTTTTCGAACAATTTAGCATTTGGTCACATTTTCAGTCACAATAGTACCTTCGTTCTTGGTCGTCTGCTCACCATGAAAGTAGCGCTCGTGTCCCTGCGCCTGATATCCGTTGCTTCAGCAGCTCCCCAAAAAATACAGAGTCCAGCAGGCGGAGCATGGCTCTAATGACTTAGGCGCTCGAAATATTTCAACCGCCGGCGCAAAATTCATTTTAGACAATGATTGGAGTACCGCTGGTTTCATTCCCTATCTCCTGGCGCTTGATGCTGGCTGGGATGTTCTCGGCCTTGTCGGCGACACCGGCGACTCGTGGGCCCTTCAAACCAGCCTGCACGGACTGGCGACCCTAGAAGCGGGCAATTTGTCCTCGTGTATCCCTGTATATAAGGGCTCTGATTACCCAGTGGTCAACACCCCGGAGTTGTTTCAGGAATGGGAAGACCTCCATGGAGATTTGCCCTGGGTAAGTGGACGGCTGCGGATCGAGAAGTTAGGGATTTTCACTTACAATTTCAATAGCAAGGCGCTCTCGCTCCTGAAATCCTTACTGCTTTGGTAATGACCCTACATCTGGTGACCCAGAAAAGGTCGTCGAGGCGGCCTTCTATGAGGGCTTTCCCCTTGGAACCTTGGCCGGGAATAATTCTGTCTTCTGGATGGTCGAGCAAGTGCCAAATATAGTTGTACTACAGAGGAAAATGGATGCACCCACACCTCTGCAGTATAGTTTGGCCCTCATATGGTGACTTCCTAGATTCTAACACTCCCCCTAGCTCGTCACTCTGGGTTCCATAGTGTCAAGCTGAACAGCAGAAGCCTGGAAGGCACTCGCGTCCCCTTAAGTTTTGCTCTGGTTCTTCCCCTGAAACTGGCTTTATTCTCTACTCTCTAAATATTTGCTTAATAAATAATACTTCCCGGGATCGAACTGTAGGATATCTCAAGAGACGGCTACACGTATACTCAGAGAATGAACTCCGGGCTCATAACCAGTTGTACCACAGAGGAAAATAGACGCACTTACACCTCTGCAGCATGGTTTAGCCCTTATATGGTGACTTCCTGGATTTCAACAAATATCCGGGTGAGGTCATGATATTCAGCGGTGGCGCTCTGACCAATATTGCACTGGCTGTTCGACTGAACCCCGAGTTTGCGTCCTTGGCTAAAGGGTTGGTGATCATGGGCGGCTGTATCGATGTGACCCTGCTGCAGACTTCTGGGTCTGTTTTGCAAGCGGATCTCAGCTTGGATGTGAGTTTTTGTGCCGCTCTTGGATGGATACAAAAATGACACAGGACTTCAAGATATAGTTCGCTGACGGCGTCCCACAGATCAACCTCAAGATTGATCCGGAAGGAGCCAAAATTGCTTTAACGGCCGACTTTCCAAGTACCAGTGAGTGACGCTGATCGGACTCTCCTGTTGGTCATCGTTATACTGAACTTGACAGCAATCGTTGGCAACGCTGCCAATCAGGTCATGTCAACCCAAGACTACTTGGATGAAGTCTTCGAGGTTCAGACCCCGTACACCAAGCTCGTGCACGAATACTACGGCACAGAATTCCCTTTCTGGGATGAGACTGCAATAGACTCTGTGCTGGATACACGCAATGTGCTCAACTCTACAACGTGTGAGGACAACTATATTCCTAATATGCGCAAAGCTTCGAACCTCGCTTACGATAAAGTGCAGTCTACCTCGATGTCGATGTTGCTTAAGCATCTCCTTATTATGATAACATCACAGGGTGCCAGTCAGCGTTAAAGCCCCGCGCGCAGAAGCTGCAAAAAGTCAACTTTATCTATGAGATCGATGGTGACAAGCTCAAGAAAACGATGAAACATGCATTGCAGCATCCTGAGACATGTTCGGACTTAGCTTAATTTGCTTATTCTCTGTACATAATAACCTCTTGACTGAAATTCCTGAAGCTCTATCAGGAAGGCCCTGGAGCAATCTTCTTGTTAGGAGAGGATGGGAGAATGAAGAGATGTTTATAAGCCTGAGACCTCAAGCCCACGAGTCTCAAATGATAACGACTCCGGATTCACATCCTCCCGAACTTCCCCACAGATTATGATCTGGAATCGGCATAGTCCTCGGTGGATTGATATGCTAGGTCATGACGCGCCGTCGCCGAGGCGCTTCACCCTCATCCGTACCCCGCTCAGGATCCCCGCGGGGCCCCAGAATGGCGCATTGCTTCTAGGGCATCATGGGGTCACAGGAATACATTACGTTCAAGTTTGTCAAACCCAGTGCGGCGGAAATCGGTTGCCCTCTCCTCTTCTTCCTGAATTTGTGGCAGATAACCTTTTGAAGACGTGTCCTTCACTGTCAACTACGCAGCATACCTTAGCAACAGACTCGATTCCCTTTATTCACAACTAGAAGAGCCAAAATGGGTGACGCTCTTCCTAGCAAGTACAAAGCGATGATCTACGATCAACCGGGAAAGATATCGACCAAACTTGTCGAGTTGGACATGCCAGAGCCCAACGCTGGGGATGTATTGATCAAGCTGTACGAAAACATTCATGGCCTTACCTAACAAACTTAACATAGAACGAGGATTGACACAAACCGCAGCACCCATTCAGGAGTTTGCCACAGCGATCTTGGAATCATGCTGAACGGATGGGCGCAGTTACCATTCCCAACCGAAGCTGGCCAGGTTGGTCTGAAGGCTCTCATTTGGGTGTGATAGCGGAATGTGCTAACAGCATTCCTAGGTCGGCGGCCATGAGGGGGTTGGCGTCATTGTCAAAATGGGGCCAGGAACAGAAAAGTCGGAAGTAAAGGTCGGAGACAGAGTCGGCATCAAATGGCTTGCCGACATCTGCGGAAGCTGCCGTGAGTTCTGCTTGGCCCCCTCCTGCTATCTTTGCGACTCCCGCTAACCAACGGACATAATAAGCACCCTGCCTGGCTGGGTATGAGGCTGCCTGCTTCAAGCAAAAGGTCTCGGGGTACTATTGGCCGGGAACATTTCAGCAATTTGTAACCAGCTCCGCCAATTATGTCACCCCTATACCGGAGGGTCTGTCTTCCGACGCTGCTGCGCCCCTGTGAGTAGTCCCCGAGTCTTGGTCTCACCTCGGCCTCCCAAGGATGCTAAATTTCCCTCAGGCTGTGTGCTGGTGTCACGGTCTACAGCGCTCTCCGAAAATCAAACACGCAGAGCGGCGAATGGGTCGTCCTGCTCGGTGCGGGAGGTGGTAGGTGACCTGGTTATGATCACGGTAAGCCAGAAGAGTCTAACATTTCATAGGCCTTGGTCATCTCGCAGTCCAGACCGCATCTCGTGGAATGGGTCTCAGGGTGATCGGAATCGATAATGGGAGCAAGAAAGACATCGTCCTCGAGTCCGGCGCTGAGCATTTCATCGACTTCACGGCCAGCAAAGACGTAACGAAAGAGGTGATGGATCTAACAGGAGGGCTCGGTGCCCACTCTGTGATCGTACTTACAGCTGCTAATGCTGCCTATACAATGTGAGTATTGTCAAATCACGGATCTGTCTCTGTCAAATTATCTCGGAGTGAAGCAGCTGATGGACGGTGGCCATGCAGGGGCATGGACCTTCTCCGCTTTGGAGGGACACTTGTCTGTATTGGCATCCCCGAAGGAGATTTCAAGGCTATCAGCACGGCCTATCCGCAGGTAAGTGTACTCTTCTTCTGTTACGGTTCCCCGTCTTTCTTGTTTTGAAATGTTCCAGAATGCATCACTTTGGGATCAATAGCAGGTAACTAACAGGCATGGAAAGACTTTGATCACGAAAGCGCAGAAAATTATTGGTGTTGCGGTCGGAAATCGGAAGGAAGCTATCGAGACCCTTGATCTTGCTGCAAGAGGGATCATCAAGTCGCATTTCCGGACTGAGAAGATGGAGAAGCTCACTGAGGCGTTTGAGCAAATGCACAAGGGTGAACTTAACGGGCGTGTGGTTCTGGATCTGCAATAAGCACGTCAGGTCCACCTATTTCCTGGAAAGTGGTCAATCCTCGTTGTTTATCGACGTCCTAATCGCTCTGTGAGGATGAAGATGTTTGGAGATTTACCAGTCTTTGTTGTTCTGGCTGATGTATCTGATTTCATTTTCTTATTGGTCCATTTCCAGTCTGATTCTGCTTGTTCGAGACTTTTGATGAGATTGTCAGTATTTAAGCCGTGGTTCTCCTCTTTCATGATTCCCAGGGAGAATATCTACTACATCTTGAATGATCACACGCGACTGGTGACATGGATTAAATGGAAAATGCACCTAAGCAATCTCAAATGTGATCACAATATTACAACCGTTATTGACACAACGATTCCTCCACTGTCCAGAGTTCTCTATTATGTAGCATGGGAATAATTAAATGAACGCATGCTAAGTAATATAATTGCAGCCAGCTTTGATAAGCGCGACCGTTTTTGGACGCCGAAAGACACTAACGTGGCTGGGGTCTCGGAAGGATTCACGCAGCGACTCACCTGACCGTCCTCTGGCTTTCGCATTCACCTGAGACGGATCATGGAGTCCGAGCATATGCTGCCCCGCCTTTCACATCACTCGAGGAGATATAGCGGTTCTTCTGACGCATAAACAAAGCTCTTAGGCACACAACGTAGCGTGGTCATATCTGGACTGCTTGGGCCCCTCTCCTCATAATCCGCAAGAATGGTGCTCAAAGTATTACCCGCCGAGGATACCGACATGTACCGATCCGCTGTGATCGAGCATGAAGCATACAAACCCCTAGAGACGAACCAGATCCTATTTCCCGGCCCGTTCCCACCCGATGTCTTGGGGCACCGAGCCAATGAGCTCAAGGCCCAATCCAGCGAGCCCAATACATTCTGTTACAAGGTCATTGACACAGAGCTGGAAGGCGAGCAGATGATAGCCTTCTCGAAATGGTGCGCTACCCGGACTCTTGATGGAGTGAAGACCAGTCTTCGTACTGATGTCTTGGACCAGGGTCGTCTATGATGGCACCAACCCGCCGAAGCCAAGGCCTCAAAGGCAGTGGCCCCCAGGCATTAATGGTGAAGCGTGTGAGCTGCTCTTCGGCGGTCTGACTAAGCTTAAGGAGAGTGTCATGGGAGACAAGAAACACTTATGTAAGTCGTTCCCCCTTTTTCTTCTACGTAGAAGTTTCGCCATTTGGAAGAGCTGCCAAATTGTAGCAAATCCTGAAATTAGATACTTGTTCACTAAACTTCTACAACGCAGACATGCATCTGCTCCATACCGATCCGAAGTACCAAGGGCGTGGAGCAGGAGGCATGTTGACCTCGCGAGCCATTGAAGAGGCAGCTAGGAGGGGACTTCCAGCATATTTGGAATCTTCCGAGGCGGCCCATCAGTTGTACTTGAAACATGGGTTCAGGGACTTGGAGGAGCTGGTTACAAACTTTAGCGCGTGGGGACTGAAGACTCCCCATCGGGTGTGGGCCATGATACACGATGATAGCCCTTAGACTTTATCATATGAGTAAATATTTGGTAAATCGTCTCATTAGGTAGCTCGGTAAGACGATGGAAGGAGGTGGGGCTTGTTTTGTACTTAATATGACTCATTTCTTGTAGACCTCCAAGCGCCATGGTTTGACCCCCCCGGGGGGGGATCTAGGGGATGCGATTCCGTGGCACAAGCAGCCTCAAACTCAGAGGCTTGGATCAGCCAGGAGCTAAATAGAGGCATTGGAAATTCCATCCAGTGAGGCGGTCAATAAATACCAAGCTACCTGGGTTCTAAGGGACACAATTCCCTCATTCAATAGTTGGCAAGACATTATTGTCTGATATCTCATGACGATGATTAAATCATTATGGATCTTCGAACCATCGAAGGGGACTAAGGACTCAAACGCCTGTCCCTTGCGAGCCAAGTGGCCAATCCCCGGCCCCATGATCCGGTTTACTCAGTTCTAAATACCACGCGAAGAATTTGCTCGCAGAATTGAAAACTTTCAAGTATAATCTAAATTTGGTGCCAAACCCCTTATTCAGTACGCAATTCTTCGTGGTAATTCCTCTAAATGTACTGGGAAATTGACAGGAACAGCGAGCAAATGATCGCCTAGTTCTCAGCACCTACATTGGAAAGACTGACTTTTCTGAGTGCTGAAGTGTGACCGGGTTGAGCTAGGTATGGAGGATAGCCTAATCGTAGCTTTTTGTTAAGTCCTTGATAGGATTGAACTACGCTGATACTTTCGAGGGGTACCGGTGAGAAGGAAGTACGAGTTGGAGATGTTGCATCGTGAGAAATGCTGCTAGTGCTGCTGTTGTGTTCGGTATACAAGTCAGCGTGCGTGTCTAACCCCGCGACGGCCTCCGGAAGATCCACGGGACTGCGCACTCCTTGCCAATGCTGTCGTGTCTAGCTCGGCGGCAGGAGTCTGTGTCTTTCCCCAAGGGCTCAAGAATGGCACCATGTCCCTTCCGCAATGATAATATCTACAACCAAACACATCCGCAAGCATGGTCATGTCCGCTCTCCCGTCAGCTCAGTGAAGGGATACCTAATGATGCATTTAGATCTAGTAACCCCTTACATAAAGCCGAACGCGACCCAGAACTCATCGTGTTGTCTTCGCATCCAGTCTATCTAGGCTTCATATCCAGGGCTTGATATTAGACTCAGATGGTCCATCACCAACGCGGCCTGTGAATCTAGAGACCCAGAGCTACTCAGTACTATCCCGGTGAATTGTGCTTTTTTGCTTCCTCAAGTATTACGCTTCCCGATCCAGGCCTCGGGCCTTACCGAAACGTCCTGAACAACAATCACTACCTTATGGTGCAATGGCTGGAACTATCATTAGACAGAGAGTACTGCGAAACAAAATCTCAGCGAACATGCGCTTAGTCGCCGACCAGCCAGCCAGCCAGAAAGTCGCACAGGAAGAAGTATAATTTCATCAACAGTTTGCTCTGGTCGCCAGCGCCCACAACCTTCAGGGCCAGGCACCCCGGCTGGACGAACTAATCGGAGTTTTTAAGGCTATCTAAGCAGAGTGACAGCATCTTGGCCGGGACGAAAGTTTTGTCCCGGCATGGGCTGGGAGCTACTAGGGCTGAACGTGCGCTTCGCGTCGTCCACATGCTATCTTATCTTGGGTTTTGGGTGATCCAGGCTCGAGAATCCCATTCGGAACCGTAAGCTCTCGAGGTGGAACATGATTCAGGGTGCTTGTCCCTTGGTAGATGATGACGGACTCTCAAGCGGGTGGCGGAGGCATGAGCAATAATTGACCGGGTCACTTCAGGATCGTTCTGGCTGCATTTATCTCATTGCAATCCATTCTCGCAAACCTTCATGTGCTCTGCTGTACTGCTCGACACTATCCTACTACCATTAATGGCAATGTAACACGCATCACTTCACACATCGTATTCATGTGACACCTGGGTTCTGTGTCTCGGACGACGGAGCGGAGAATTTCCGCGACTGGGTGGTGGAACCCCCCCAAAAACTGACATAAGGGGACTGATGGAAGCTGGGCAATCAAGCTCTGACGGATTTCGGTGTGGAAACCCAAGCCGGCCACGGGCTGATCTATCCCATTCCAACTGCCGAGCGATCTGCCTCGAGAGTAAAGGAAGGAACACATAAATAAGTCATTTCTTGACCTTCCAGAGCAAAGCGGGCGCCTGAGTCTTATGAGCGCAACTGCAGCGCAGTCGCATCAGGTAAACCGTCTCACGTACTGTGGCATTGTGTCCCTCGTAGTGGCATGGCCGACATGCGTATAAGTATATACTCAGTCATGGGAGGCACTGTGGGAGCCTGGGCTACCCCCAGCACAACGAGAGTGAGAAGAGGTTGAAGAGGTTCACTGGAACCTTGGATGGGGATGGACTGGAGTTGTACAGCTCGAACGCAACGGGGTGGCTCAGTGAATGACCCCCGGATATATCGCCGTCCATATATGGTCAACATAAATGATGTTCAAGGATCCCACCAGGACTGCCACAGTGACGGTAAAATTTGCACGACTGCTGGACTCGAGCCAGGCAACGAAAAGCGACTGCGATTGATGCCCGAGCCTGGGGGGGTATCTAGAGAAATAATGGGGGTGGAAGGGGTGCATGAGGTGCATAGGGTGAGGTGGAAGCTGACAGGGGACCGATGGCATATCGGGTGCTGATTGGCTACATCGAGGTGAGTCCTCCCACCTCGAGTCTGCCTGTATAAAAGCCCTGTCCCACCTCCGATTCCTGTTCCATATTCTTTTCTCTTTCTCGAAGAAATTTCGAAATCCATCAAGATTCTGCCATAAACCACATTGAAACTTCAAGTGGCATCAGAGTCCATTTGACGCACCAACCCTGAGGACACTTGACCTTGTTTTGCCCACTCCACCCCTTCACGCTGTGCTCCTCGCTGCCTACTGTTCATATTACACCCTTCCTCGTGTGCTGTAGCACACTGCGCTCAAAACTTAGGGAAAGACCAAAATTCCCCAGGATCGCACCACTCGGCAACCAACAATGGCACGGTCAGGGTGTGGCTCTTCTTCGGCTCCCACCCCTCCGCCGGACTCTCACCAGCGTCGACAAGAACGACGGCAGTCAAGAAGCAGTTCATCTTCACACCAGCGGCTCCGCCGATCAGTAGTACCTGATAACGGTATGAGAAGTCCACTTGTAGACGTCACTGACGTCGTGCTCACGAGTGGGTACTACTGGTCGTCAGAGGCATGGCCACAGCCAAGGGGCCGGACCACGATGTCGTACACTGCAAGCACTCCGAGCACCTCCACATTCAGGTCGGACGAAACAGCGACATCTGGCCGCATGAATTCATCTGCCAGAAAAATCCCCAAGCGTGTAAGCTGGGGAGATGTCAGTGAGGAGCAGTACCGGCTGTCGACACCCCCACAGACACCTCAGCTGGGCCGACTTGGCACCCCTGACCTGGAATTGACGCGAAAATGCGACAAGTTCTGTGACTGCTGCTCCGATGAGCAGAAGTACAAGGAAGACAGGTCAAAGATGGACTCTCAAAGTAGGTTCACACACACTCTCTCTTTTGGCTGGGGTGCGTCGAAGTGGCTGTCTGTGGTTGTCGTCCGCCGTAGGACTGTTGTATGCATGACTAAGCCATACTGACCAATGACAAGTCGAAGCTGCCTTGGCTCACATGCGTGGGTCTTCAGGCAGAAAGCTGTTGACTTCTGGGAATGACGTTGGCCGGTCAAGATGAAAATCCATCGGTGCGAGCACCGACTGATGACTATGAGAAGGAAGGATGGCGGGTTGGATAAGGTCTTGGTATATGATACTAGCTGGCGTCGGGAGTCCTGCCTTTATTGCTAATGATGCGGCTTTCTGGTGTGCGTGTCTTGTTTGCCTGCGGTGCGATTGGTGAGACTGTTGAGCATCGCACCAACGTGGCTTTTGCGTGTGCACGGAGACGCGAATATGTAGTTTGAACATCGTACATGCCGTTTGGCTTTTGTGATCATGACCACAACCTGCGTTTGTAGGCATCGACTCTGTGTGTGTTCTCTGGTATAGAGGTTCATTGACGGCAGTCGGTGGCCGCCAAGGTTGTAAGATCCTGTGGAATGAGACCAGAAGGAGCCAATATGTTGGGATTGTGGAGGGGTCTGTCGAGTAGGAAGAAGACGGATATCATGGCAGACCGAAGAAGCAATTGACAGTCTGATGTGGTCGGTGCTCACAGGGTGGCAGCAAGCAAGATGGGCAGGGCAGGATAGCTGCTGGATGGACAGAAAGCGGACCGACGTTGGACGTTGGATGTGGGGCGCCTGTGTCTGCGCAGGCAGCAGGCAACTCGAAGCACCCCTTCAGAGCACTCGGGCTACCCCACTTAGTCAGCAGCGTTGACTTTGTTGGCAGTATATCCGTGTACTTTACGTACCGTAATCAAGAGGCACGAGTGGCAAGGCGTCAATCAGCAACAGCTCGCTCCTAACATCTCCGCCTGACACCCTACGCAATGCGCGCTGGGTGTGCCGTTGCAAACTTGAACATCATCGTTTCACACACAAAGGCTTGCCAGATTGACTTGCTGCATTCGTGCAGCACTGACAGCTCTGTAACGCAGAATCGATCTGAGGGCTTGGCGCCCTGACCTCGTGGTTCCCACGCGATTTCGTTCCAACCACCAAAGGAACGTTTGACAACACGACATCACTCATATTCCAATGAGAACATTTAACATATGCCGAGGCAAACTAAGGTCTCTCTTTTCAGTATCTGTGATGGCACTGCTGCGTTTGTGCACCCTCGCTGAGGCTTGGTGCGTGAACAGCACCATCGGTGACACCATCCGTCATCGCCTTAATCGGGACCGATCAAAGTACGCCCCACTGATCAACCCCTGCGGTTGTCAACATGCGTAACCATCCTTGAAGTTTTGTTCTCGGGAAGGATATTGGCCACGGATGTCTTGCAGATGAACGGTCTAGCGGTAGAGCCTCGGCGTTTACAGACCGAGTGCAATGCCGGATCTTCAACTTGCCTGACGGCTTGCCGCTTCTGGACAGCTGGCAGTCGCCTTAATAAATTGAGGGGATTTTTTTTTTTTTTTTTTTTTTTTGCGTATGCAAGTTTTGTGAAACCTACGGCTCATGGCAGCAATGTTTGTTCCCCTCTTGTGAATGTGTTGAGAGGTTGAAAGGACCGGAGTCCGTGAAGCAGCCGCGGCCTAATGGATAGTTGGACGATGACATCGTCTGAGACCATCATCTGGGATATAAAGTGGGAGCTTCATCACTCAAGTGAGTACCTCTGAAACAGGGAGCATGTGACTTTCATCCCTTTCCGTCTGTTTTGAACTGGAAACTGTCGACACTCACGATGCATCTGGCTGTCAGCTTGGCCGCTCTTCTGGGTAGTGCCTTCACTACTGCCACGATCAGCCGCAATTCAACCCTACCAAAGGACAACACAATGATTCCCAGTGCCTACGTTGTTGAGTTTGTGGGCGGTCATGACCACACATCCTTTTACAGGAGCCTCGCGGCTGACGGTTTGGATGTGTCTCCGCGGATGAATATGTCTTTCAAGTTGTTCAATGGGTCCTCTTTCTCCATCACGAACCGCATCGGACATACCAGCATAGCCTCAAAGATTGCTGTCATGCCATCTGTCAAACAGATCTGGCCTATGCGCCTCTACCCAGCCCCTACAGCTGAGGGACTGCATGTTATCGACACTCCCCTCCTAAACGTGACTGCTCATGGGCATCTGTCCAAGCATGGCAACGCTACTGTCGGAGGGAAACACTCTTACTCTCCTCATTTGATGACCCAGGTCGACCGCCTGCACGCTGCAGGATACACCGGCAAAGGAGCTCGTATAGCAATCGTCGACACTGGAGTGGACTACCACCATCCTGCCCTGGGAGGATGCTTTGGCAAAGGGTGTCTGATATCTGGCGGCTATGACCTTGCGGGTCACAGCTACGATGGCACCAGTGCTCCTGAGCCGGCTCCTAACCCATACGATGCCTGTGACGGCCACGGCACTCATGTGGCCGGGATCATTGGCGCCAGGCCCAACGAAATGGGCTTCACCGGCGTGGCTCCCGGAGCCGCTCTTTCGATGTATAAGGTTTTCAGCTGCGAGGGAGGATCGACGACCGACGACCTCCTGATATCTGCATTTAATATGGCCTACGAGGATGGCGCCGACATCATCACCGCCTCCATTGGTGGTGCCGGCGGATGGAGTGAGGCCCCCTGGTCTGCAGTTGTCGGGCGTATCGTGGAAAACGGCGTCCCTTGTACCCTTGCGGCTGGAAACAGTGGGTGGAATGGGATGTGGGCGCCCAGCTCCGCCGCAGACGGCAAGGGCGTGACTGCTGTGTCCTCCTTCGATAATGTGAGATCACCCTACCTTTGGTACAAGGGTAGCTATTCGACCAACTCTTCCTCTGTTGAACCATATTCCGGTTCCGTCTCGAAATCCTTCGGATGGCTGCCTGGCTACCCGAGCTTTGTTGAGAATCTCACATTGCCCCTCTGGGCTACGAGCCTCAACGCGAGCGTGGAAGACGATGCATGCGCGAGTCTCCCACCGAATACACCGGATCTATCTGACTCAATTGTTTTGATACGGATGGGCAAGACCTGTAGTATCTTCGATCAAGTGGCCAGTGTGTCGGTCTTCAATGCACGATACGTTCTTTTCTATGGCAGTTCCATGGACGAGTAAGCGGCCCCGGTTTCTATTTTCGTATGTCTGCTAACGCGTGGAAGTCTCTTGGTTTTCTATTACAACTCTTTTGCTGGCGAATCACTATACGGATTGGGGTTCGTACTTCCTGAGCAAGGTGTGAGGTGGGTCGACCTCCTGGACAAAGGATTTGACGTGCGCATATCCATAATCGATGAGTCAAATGCGGGACTCATATCTACGGACACCCAAAACAATCTCACGGGAGGCTATGCGAGCTCCTATACAAGCTGGGGTCCAACACTCTCGCTAGATGTCTACCCTACCCTTGGCGCCCCGGGCGGCAACATACTCTCTACTTACCTTCTCAGCAAAGGCGGTTACAAAGTCGCGTCCGGTACCTCCATGGCTACGCCCTTTATGGCAGCGGTCTATGCTCTTGTCGGCCAAGTGCGAGGTACATTTGATCCCGCGGAGTTGGCAATATATCTTTCTACCACGTCCCGCGCTCAACTATGGAACGATGGCAGTGGAACACTGAACGGTCTTGCCCCAGTTCCTCAACAGGGTGCGGGGCTGGTACAAGCGTACGATGCGGCTTTCACGACGACGCACCTCAGTACCAAAGGCATATCCTTCAATGATACGGATAACTTTCGAACCGCAACCTTCACCATCCGGAACATGGGATCTAGAGCCGTGACATACAAGCTTGGCAACAGTCCTGCTTTGAGTATGAACACGCTGTCTGTGGAATCCAACTACCCACAGGCATTTCCAAACGTAATTATCGCCGCGACTGCGGATTTGGACTTCTCCAATACTTCAGTGAGAATACCGCCAAGAGGACGCGCCAACATCACTGTGGAGCCCACTCTTGCGGGAGCGAGTGGACTAATGCAAGGCCTCCTGCCAGTATACTCAGGGTACATAACAGTCAATGGGTCGAACGGCGAAAACCTTGCCATACCTTACCTCGGTGTTCACGGTAGCATGTACTCTGCTGAAGTGATGACTACCTACGAAGGTATGGCTGATGCATGTCTGGCAGGCGGTTCCTCACATTCTCGGGATAAAACTGCCTTCACTGTACCATACCCAGCCGCGAATGGAGAGCCGCTCATACCATCACCAAAGGTGCTCTCCATGTACCCTTCGACCGGGTTCCAACTCAATTTCGGCACACGGATCCTCCGCGCCGATGTCATACCCTTGTCGTCCAACTACAGCCTCCCGATGACAACAGTCCTGGGCCAGAAGATTGCAGGCAGCGCTTATGGCTATCCGGTACAGTACAGGCCGCGAATTTCGGAGTATGTTTTCTTCTCCGGGATGCTGGACGACGGGACCGTCGTGCCTGAGGGCGACTACGGGCTTTCCATCAGGGCACTGAAGCTCTTTGGGGACCCTGAGAAACCTCGTGATTACGAAGAACTTTCCGTGTCAAGTTTCACCCTGTTTTACCAGGATAGATCACGCGAGACAGCTGGTATGCGGCAACGGCACAGACGGATTGGCTTGGAAATGTGATTCCGCGCCGGCTGTGGACGGGCGTGGCCAAGGGACACGCGTGCACAGGGCCTTTCCCTGCTAGTCGCACCGTTAGTTAGCAAACATCTCAGAAGGTTGCCTAGTTTGTGACCTTCCGGCCCGCCGAGCTCGGTGGGCCACGAGCCTCATGATGAAATGACAAATGCTCCTCTTGTCTATATCCTTTCTATGCTATCCCGGGGCTTTGAATTTCGAAGTAAAAAGACATACAGAAAACAAAAAGATGCATTCACATCCGCTCGGCCACATATCCATAGGCGTGAGAAACTACGAGACAGCCAAGCGCTTCTACAGTGCCACGCTTCCCCTCATCGGCTTAGATCTCGTCTACGATAGCACCGCCGCCACCCAGGGCACTCCCTCCGGAGACGACGGGCCCCGGACGCTAGGCTACGGGCCTGACCCCGAAAATGAGCTGCTTAATATCTTCGAGTATGGCTCGCACGCATCCGCACCCGGGCCTGGCAGCCACATCGCCTTCAACACAGACAGCCGGGCTGTCGTCGACCAGTTCTACGAGGCGGCAATTCAGAACGGCGGGAAAAGCAATGGCGCGCCAGGAGTGAGGCCGCACTATGGGAAAAGTTACTATGCTGCGTTTGTTATTGACCCCGATGGGTGGAGGTTGGAGGTTGTTTTCCGTGATACATGATCAATACGATCACCTCTGTATTTCCAGTTGAGCCTCGTCTTCCGTAGTTTCAGCTGCCTCGGCGCGTCTTTTACATGTTCCTCTACAGTCTTCGAAGCTCTGATGGGTTCTGCAGTGCTGAAAGGAGTGGAGAACACTAGAACAAAGTCTATTATTGACGTTGACAGTCAATTTTATGAGGAAGAGACGATAGAATTGCTTAGAAACCCTAGGAGCTGTTTACTCCGTTCAGAAGAAAATTCATTATATTCAATGTTGATAAGCTCACATGTGGATGCTCGAGACTGGTTCGTGATAAGAACGCTCAAGTGCTCGTGGCATACCAGCGTGCGTAAGATTCATGATTAGGGCCGTGCCTGGGTACCAACCCAATCATCGGAGTTCCACGTTACTCTGGGATGTGTAGTGTGGTTGCTCGAAGATGCTCGTACTCTCCTTGTCCACTTAGCAACGCAAACAGAACTACGTGTCAGGTCTGTTTACAGGGATGGTAACAGGTGGTCTTTTTGTGAGTAACTTCTTTGTCTGTCAATTCTCTTCAAGTATAGTACTAGTACTCTTTGGTGTCTGAGAATTTTGGCATAGGAGTGGAACGGGGAAGGAGACGGGAACTAGGGTAGACAGAAAAGGATGTTGGCACCGTTTGAGCAGGACTGGAGAATCTCCGGCAGTCACGTGTTATAAATTTGCTTTCTAATAGGTAGTGTTGTCTCACTCTTGGAAGGCATTTGAATCACAATGAGCTTGCGGGGTGCTGTCTCAGTTTGGGACATGGATGTGGTAGGCCTCCTGCATCAACCGAGAAAAGACGTAAATTTGATCAGCCAACAGCAACAACGGATCATATCGGAAGCCTAGAGCCGATGCACGAGGCTTTCTTAAACTGTGTTTCTGATGTCATGAAAGACAAACATTGTGAATGGAGACAGGGCCTGCTACAGCGTGGAAGGAAAAGTTGTCCAAGTTGTCTCTTGCCAGCAGCTGCATCTAAATGTGCCCCGAAATGTACACAAGTATAAAATAGAGCCCAGGGTCCTCGTTCTGTGAGCATGGCGTCACGGGAGACCTTTTATTCTTCCCAAATGCCTTGAATTACATACAATTTTATGACAATTCCCCACACAAAATCTGTGATTGCCCACAAAGTTGACAACCACACAAACACCCATCATGACCTTAATTTATGAAGAGTGGGTTCATCACTCAGCTCAACCACCCCTCATTGACAGTCGCTAAAAGCCTTTAACAGCATCATAGTATCAGAAATTTTCACGTTTGTGATTGGGTCCAACGGCAAAGAGTACCATGTCCACAGCTCTGCAATTTCGAGACTGTCGAAGCCCCTCGCCGTCCTGATCAACGGTGACATGCGCGAAGCCAAGGAGAAGCTTGTCCAATGGCCTGATATCGACGAGAAAACCTTCGTGCGTTTCACTCAGTGGGCTTATACGGAGACCTACATGACGGAGGAGCCTGACGTCCTCCTTGACGCTTCTCTTGTCCAAGCCTCGATCCCTACCACCGTGACACAAGCCCCGCCAAAGGGCAAAAGCACTGAGAAACCTCTTTACTCCCTCGTCACTGCGAATTTGTCTCAGTCTCGGAGAAAAGATTGCTGCCAGAACAAAAGCTGTGCCTGGTACGGCTTTTCAAACCTCAAGAGCAACTACCAGGCGACATGTCTCGCTTGTAGGAGAGTATACACTGCAAATGCTTGCGCAAGTTGCAACTCCGTCTACACAGACTGCCCAACATGTGGGCCGTTGAACAAGACTGCCAGACAGCAGTGCAATAACGGCAACGGCAACTGCAACTATGGGTATGGCTACGGCCTAGGACATGGCACCACCCAAGGCCAATTGACCTGCCCCAGATGCTTCACAAGTTACTCAACCAGACTGTGCCCATGTCAATCAGCATTCAGTGATTGCGGGGTCTGTGCCATCTTGAACGAGAAACCAACGCTCTCAAAGAGATACGATCTTATCCACAAGTTCCTGGACGAGACTGGCATTATGTATCCCAACTCCGCCCCTGTCTTTTCACCTCGGAAGAACGCCGAAGGCTGTGAGGACTACACCGATGTCTTCCTCTGCCACGCAAAGCTCTATGTGGTTGCCGATATGTACGACATCCCCTCGCTGAAACAGCTCAGCTTACATCGTCTCCACGTCACACTCAAGGAGTTCACTCTGTACCCGAGTCGTATGAATGACATTGCGACGCTCGCAAGATACGTGTTCGAGAACACTTTGCCGCAGGACAAGATTCGCGACATGATCACATTGTACTACGCCTGCATTGTGGAGGATGCGCAGAAGCATGACGGCTTGGAGTCTCTGATTCAAGAGATTCCCGACTTTGCGTTTGGCTTGATCAACATGATGAGCGAAAGGCTTGCTTAACACGTACATGGAGTAGGGGTCTAAGTGCGTTAGGCATTTTCCAAAATTGATGATTCACTGGCAAAGAGCGGAAACAATGGGAAGACACTGAGCGAGTATGGTCTGCACACCGCGATTCTGACTTCATACAGTGTACCCATTGGACTTGATTTCAATATTGCTGATGTCCTCATTTGGGCCGATCCTATGGGTCTTGCTAGAAATGTCTCTTAGCAGGTGCGAGATTGGTAGATTGGGTTACAACTGATTCATTTAGGGTAAGTACGCGTGAAGACCAGGCTGTTAAACATTCGTTTGTATGCTACTGTATTTTCCAATGCAGCAGTGACTGCAGCCCAACCGACAACAACTAAATCTTCTCAAAAGGCTACGACACCTTCCTGTATTGCATGACCGATTGCACTAGCTGTACGTTGTCACAGGAGCCAGCCTATAAACCTTCGCCTCATGTGGAAGCACCTCAGCTGAAAAGGCCGGGGCCTTCAACGGTCCTTGCTGTTCATGAGTCCAGAGGTCCTTGACTGTGTAAGACCTCCATTCCAAAAACAAGTATCTCTGGATGTAGAGGCTCATCAGTGCCAACTCTGACCCACGATTCAGAAATGCAATAGCCACACTCCCATCCTCGAGCTCCCTTGCCCAATATTGCAATTGACCGTCCTGCCCCTCGTAGACCACGCTCGCTGCTACTCCCAGCGCGTCCTGATTGATCGCAATGATCTCTTCATTGGTAATAGTCTCAAGATCGAAGCTCGAAAGCGTCTGCACGTCGGTCCCGATGAGCAGCGGACTAGCCACCATGCACCACATGCTGAAGTGAGCTCGATATTCGATGTTGCTCGCGCCAGCTCCGACAAGCCGCGGGGCGAGGCCGTTGAGCCCGACAATGAGCATGTCGTAGTCGTTCCAGCCGCCCGGGCCTGCGTACTCGGCAAGGCTCAGGTTCTCTCCCTTCGTCAGCATGTCTAGGACGTCAAAGTAGTAATCTTCGCGGAAGCCCGGATAGTTGAAGTCGTCGCTGATGTCCTGCCCCATGCGCCAGTGATTTGCGCCTTCGTCGCGGGCCCACGTCCAGATGTCAGCCCACCCGCAATGGCACGCGTGGTAGACGACGTCGCGGCCCTTCGCGCGAAGCCCGAGGGCCATCCGGCGGACGTCGCCCCGGACCAGCTCCTCCGGGGCATCTTCTCCCCTCGAGCAGCAGCTGTCGTACTTGAGGTGGTCCACCCCCCAAGAAGCGAAAGTAGCGGCATCTTGGCCCTCTGAGCCCTCGGTGGTTCCCGTGAACTTCGCACAGGTCGTTTCACCAGGCCCGCTGTAGATGCCAAGCTTGAGGCCTTTAGAGTGTGCGTAATCGGCGACGTATTTGATGCCATTGGGAAATTTCTCCGGGTCGGCTTCAAGGGGCCCTGGGTGGTCTGATCGGTTGCCCTTATATCGCTGCCAACCGTCATCGATGTTGATGTACTGGTATCCTGCTGATTGGAGCCCGCTCGAGTTGACGAAGTCGATGGTGGAAATCACAATCGACTCGTTGATATTGGGGCCGAAATAATTCCAGCTGCTCCCTTTGAGGTAGTCAGCAGACTGCTACAGGACTTTCACACATCAAGTTATTTGCCATGGACGATGTGTACACAGGTTGACCATGTAAACACAACAGGTGACTCGGAATGGAAAATGCTTTGATGAGAGAATTACTCACATCCCATCGGTGGCGTCAAAGCCAGATCATTGGGCGGGAGTGGCTCATTTCCGCTGTCGGTACTGTTGGATTCCTGGCTGTTCACCAAGCCCCAGATGGTGGCGGTGACGAAAATAGAAAGCATGGTCACGGCAGGTGTATTGAGCGGAATGGTCGAACAACGCCATCACAAATGTTTTTCGTTCAGAGAGTTCGGTCACAGTCTTACCTTAATAAAGCTGAGGTCTGCCGCATCCGGCTGAGGAGCTTAGCTTTTAGCCAGCTATACTAGTGACGCTCGGCCGTAGCTCGAGCTACCAAATGTACCGTGCCTCTCTGCACAAGTAAATGAAATGCGACCATTGGCACCTTGCAGCGGAAGCACGGAATGAGCGCTCTCCTAGCCCCTGCAAAGTCGATCAAATGTAACTTCAGGCCGCACTCGAAGGTTATGTCTGGAAACACGAGGAGCCATAATACTCTTCAGGCATTAGCGGGGGAAATGCCAAGCAAAAATGCACCCACCCCCCCCCGGCGCGGCATGGCCACATAGCTGCGGCCATGCCACCAAATTGCAACACCGTGTTGGTCTTGCTTGCCAGAATATCAGAGCTGAGCGCCGTCACGAGCCGAAACAACCTGCTCGAATGCATAGTGTTACGAATGGCAGCTGAGCGGGGAAGACGCGGGATGTAGCCATGCATAATGATAATGTCCCAGTACTTTTGGAACCAGGCAGCCCATTTCTAACTTGCGTCAAATCCGCATCCTGTGGAAATGCAAAAAGGAAACATACATCTTTCTGTCCGCCTCAGCCACGTGGTGTGAGATACCATGCTTTCTCCAATGGAATAACTCAAGCCGTCATCCCTTCAAATGCAATTTTACGAGGCGGCCGTGCAACTTGCAGCTCCGAAAGGAGCCAAGGAAAGTGTCGCCTAATACAATTTAGGTACTTAGGGTAGACTAGGTTTAAGGAGCTATCCCGCTGATGTGTTGAGATCATTTTGAAGAAGCTCAAACAGATCAATTCTATATAATCATCATCTAGTTACTGCTGACAATCTAAGAAATTGGATTTAGAAGCAGGACGGGAACATTGAATTCACAGCCCTATAAACCCCAACTCCCCCACAAAGCAGAACGCCGGCCGAGTAATGAAATGATATCAGAGATCGAGTGTGTTGTCATCTGCAGCATGTGTTTCCCTCAGGCGGGAGCTTGAAAAGACCTGGCTCTCCGTACGGAGAGCCTTTGAAGGGCCGGGAAGAACCTCATGGAAGTAATTCGACCTCTGATGCCTGTACTTGGTGAGTAACGACACAGGTTCTTTGAGAGCAGCGGCCGCAGCGTTGCAGCTGGTGCGAGGGGCAGGCTTCACAAGCTGGGACCAGTAAAAGGTCTTCATTTTGCCAGTGGGACGGTCAACTACATAAGCACCGTACATTCCACAAATCCTGTAGTCGTCAGATGAATCAGAGTCGTCAGATGAATCTGAACTATAATCACTCCATTCGTCTTCGTAATCATCCTCGACCTTGGCTGGCTCTTGAGACGACGGTCGAGACGAAGATGCTAGACCGGTCTGCTCCAGTGCCTCCAATGCCTCTTGGGCAAACTCTAGCTGCTCCACAAGAGGAAAATCGCAGGCATTCTGGTCAGCCATACCTACTTGGCGACAAAATGGATTGAAGACACTGGAAGTGTAGGATGAAAAGCTTTTAGTGACTCTGGAGCTTTGGTCCTTGCTGTTTTGCGAAGATTGTGATGAGGCCTTGCGAGAATGCAGTGGTCTCACCAAGCAGATCTATATGTATGTCCAGGCGGCCCTCGGTGTTCACTCACATTTGGGTGCAATGCTGCCTTCATTATTGTCGCAGACAAAGGTCTTCTTCAATTTCTTTGAAGTTCAATTAAGTTCGTATCCCATCCGACTGGTACTCCATCAAGGCATTGTTGTCAAAACAACGCCTTTTTTTAAAATACCGAAGACATGCCGAACCTCTCCTCCGGCAGGCTTTACTTTGACTGACAAATACGGCGATCGATGGGACAAAGTCGCCTCTCTATGGGTTGCATCAAAGTTTACACCAGTGCCAGAGTCTTTCATTTTTCAAGTCACCATGGTGAGAACCCATGATATCGACATGAAAAGAGGCCCTAGCAGCTGCTGTTCGAAGGTAGTACGGAAGATCACCGCAGCAATCGGCTGTGAGAGAGCGTACAGTGTGGGAATTCTAGAACCACAAAAAATGCAACTTTGAATGCACTCATTGAAGAAAGCTCAAGTGCCCAGGTGTCCAGTAGCTCAGCAGTGTCGGAGAGCAATTGCGATAAGTAGGCCGAGTTATCTCAGTGGAAAGTATTGCCTGGTCCCGAGACAACAATGTCGCCACGCTTAGATCCCGGCGGTTCTGACATCTTTCGAAGCCTGTCATCCAACCAACCTAGTTCGAGGGCGCCACTGCAGCATGGGGCAAATCAGACAGCCGCCGACTTTACGCAGAAAGGTCATCAGAAACAAGGACACCTCAATGATCAGCGCTTCAAAGCGGACCACAAAATGTACTTCTGATTTATAGATGGTAGCACAGGATTGTCTTTTTGTTATAGTCTGCCTCCCCTTGTGTCCAACATTCAGATGATTCTCGATAACTCCGAGCCTCAGCTCCATATCCAGTAAAATTTGTACATGTCCGAAACAACTATCAGATGTGTCCAAAGAGTTACCGATATCTTCCATTGAGCCTTCTCGGCTTGCTCACCACAGTGCTACTAGCCCCCATAAGCGCCTCAGACTCGGCTCAAGTCCAAATAGTTACCGTAACCGCCCCGCCAAGCATCCCGTCGACCGCCCCGCAGTTCGCAGACGCCGTACTGTTCACGTCTGCCATCCTCAACAGCACAAATTTCTACCGTCGAGAGCACAATGCCTCCACAATAACGTGGAATGCCACCCTCTCGAAATTCGCATCCTCGTACCTTGACTCCATGGGAGCGGATTCACCTGACTCGGGGTCTGAATGCGGCTTTTCCCACTCAGGCGGTCCGTACGGGGAGAACTTGGCGCTGGGCTGCAACGAGGTAACGGGATGTGTAGACCTGTGGGGCGACGAGCGGGAGCAGTACGACTATGATGACCCGGGCTTCAGCGAGGAGACAGGCCACTTCTCGCAGCTGGTGTGGAAGAACACCACGACGGTGGGATGCGGGAGTCGCTCGTGCGGTACGAGAGGATGGTATCTTGTCTGTGAGTACTGGCCGCGCGGGAACGTCATTGGTCAGTTTGGAGAGCAGGTCGGGCGTCAGGTGAACGGCACCGGGGCCAGCGGTGAGGGCGAGGATGCTCCAGGAGACAATGGGATGTGGAGCAGCGCTGCGAAAGGTGGCCCAATGTCGTGGATGTTCTACTTAGCTATACTGTTAATGCTGTTGTGATGTGGGCATGGAAGAGCATATTCTCTGTACTGGTCAGATACCCCGAACTCTCAAACTTGCTCATTTCAAGTCGATCTAGAGACTCTCGTCAATTCGATCACCCGTGGACCTAGCGTGGCCGATGTACTCGTCTGTTTACCAACGAAGCATGTATGTGACCATGCTGCAAGCAAAGTATGCCGCTTAGGTGTTCACGTTGAATTATCTTCAGTCAAATAATTGTCAATTACTGCCAGTATGATCGGAACGCATGCACTGCATGTGGAAGTACTTGTGTAATCCCTCTGCTAACTATGATTGGACAGCACTCGAACATTTGAAGATTTACTCCATCAGAAAGAATGACAAATGAGTCTTCGATCTAGTCAGGCGGACAGAAAAAAGGAGAAGCTTTTCTCTCGCGGGCGGCTAGAACACAATGATCAGAACGTATTCATGTTGCAAATGAAGATTACTGAAGGAGTACGAAGTCAGGGGATAGCTCACTCATTTGTTACACGAGTCCACTACACATCCATTAATTAATCGGAACAGGTCGCTCCTGTTCCGCTCCTAGCTAAAGCAACCCAAGAGTAGGAAAAGAATGAACGACATGGGTATCTAATTACAGAAGGAATTTCATCAGACGACGTGTATAAAAGCCAGTGACTTTTCTGTGATGCGCCTGGAGTTGAGATCAGGGACAAGAGGCAGACAGGTATGTCGCCACGTTCGTTAGTAGATCACGCGTAGTCCCCTACTTGGCATCGGCAGGGAGGTCAACAACAACTCCCGGCTCTCTCTCTCCGCAGTCAGTGCATCTGGAGTCCGTGTCCCAGCTGGGCTTATCATTCTCCCACTGCCTAGTGTGCCAGGCTGGATCATCGTCGCCCTCTGCTGATCGTGCCTTGATGTACCTGCGCCTTGCCGGGTTCGGCGGGCCCGGAGGGGTCGGCTTACCAGGTACGCCAGGTACGCCAGGAACACCGGGAATACCAGGTACGCCGGGGACACCTGGGACGCCAGGGACACCGGGCACGCCAGGAACGCCGGGCACGCCGGGCACGCCAGGGACTTCAGGGGGCACGCCAGGAACGCCAGGGACACCGGGCACGCCAGGGACTTCAGGGGGCACGCCAGGAACGCCAGGGACACCGGGCACGCCAGGGACTTCAGGGGGCACGCCAGGAACGCCAGGGACACCTGGAACGCCAGGAACGCCAGGGACACCTGGAATGCCAGGAACGCCGGGCACGCCAGGGACTCCAGGGGGCACGCCAGGAATGCCAGGGACACCTGGAATGCCAGGAACGCCAGGAACGCCGGGAACGCCGGGAACGCCAGGGACTTCAGGGGGCACGCCAGGAACGCCGGGCACGCCGGGCACGCCAGGGACTTCTGGAGGCGGTTTGACTGGGGGTGGCTGGACTGGGGGTGGCTGGACTGGAGGTGGCTGGACTGGGGGTGGCTGGACTGGAGGTGGCTGGACCGGGGGCGGCAGGACAGGTGGAGCAGGCGGCGGCGGCGGAGGGGGAGGTGGTGGTGGTGGTGGCTGGATCGGAGGTGGCTGGATCGGGGGCGGCAGTACAGGTGGAGGCGGCGGTGGCTGGATCGGGGGCGGCAGTATAGGTGGAGGCGGCGGTGGCGGATAACCCGGGTATTTTGGTGGTGGGTAGGGTGGATATTTGGGCGGCGGCGGCTTGTAGTGTTCCTTGTGCTTGTACTCCTCGCATAGATACAATACCAAGTCGGCGAAATCATCACAGGTCTTCTTGCCGCCGTCTTCAGTGTCACAGCCTGGATATAAGGTTAGTACAAGCCTCAATGTGAAGGTCACTTCACACTTACCATCGTCCCAGTACTCGGCAGGGCAGTAGTCCTCTTCAGGCTTAAGGACGACCTTGTGACCTTCAAAAGGATGGCCGTACTTATCGTACAGGTCGTAGTGGACCTTGCCATAGTCCTTCTTGTAGTAAAGGATGAGCTTGTCGTTATCCTTGTGCCACTTGTCCTCGGCGGTGACGATCTCTAGTGCAACGCCGCCTTTCAAGTACTTCTCGACGTACTCCTGACGGCAGCCAATCTTGTAAGGTCCGTCCGTGTCCCAAGCAACAGACCACAAGTAGACGTCGTAGGGGCAGAAGTTGACAATCTTGGCATGGCCGTGACCCTCGTGATGATAGTCGGGTTTCTTTTCATGGTCCGGCTCCTTGTGGTGGTCTTCCTTGTGACAATCATCGTACTTGTCATCGCAGTCATGCTTGGGGTAGTCAGGCTTCTTTGGATGATCGGGCTTCTTGCCATAGTCAGGGTATTCTGGCTTCTTGTGGCAATCATCGTATTTGTCGTCGCAGTCAGGCTTCTTGGGGTAGTCTGGCTTGCCGTAGTCAGGGTAGTCCGGCTTCTTCCCGTAGTCAGGGTAGTCCGGCTTCTTCCCGTAGTCAGGGTACGAAGGCGGTGGCGGAGGGCCATAGTCAGGCTTCTTGCCATATTCTGGGGGGTCACCGACAGCTTGGACGCCTGCCGCCGTAGCCGACAGGGCGGCCAGGACGTAGGCAGCGAAACGCATGGCTGAATTTCTCAAGACAGACCTAATGATTGATGCAAGCTAGAAACGAATGCTTGACTGCCAGTGAGAAGTCAGAAAGAGAAAGAACAAAGGAGGAGAACGACCTCTGAAGGTGTGCGGACGACCTATTATACCCCCAAGTTTCCAACATCGCACCGACATCTTGGGATGATAGGTCCAACCTCCTTCTGTTGAGTGGCACGTGCCAACACCTGTTGAACATCCTAAGCTGATATCATTATGAGCCTCACATAAGTGTCTTCGACTCCGTTCCAATGCGAGATCGAGATGAGGCACCGCTGGACGCCCTCGACGCGTTATGTAAAAAGGTGTCGTAGACGGGGTCCGGTGGGGCGACCATTCCTGCACTCGTGGTCGATGACTCCCATTCGCGTCTGTGCGAGCGACGGAGGCTTCGTGTAGTGGTCTGGAGGTCGAGCTGCGTACATGGAGTAGGTAGTTGCCTGAATCATGCCAGTGTTTGCCGTTTGTGTGCCTGATGATGCCCAGGCACGGCAGGCCAGAGGGTAAACGGATGAAAGGTATATGATGTGAGATGTTGCCATAAAGGAGGGTTTATTAGGATCTCAAACGAAGATGAAGTTCCATTTCCACCGTACCCAGCCTGAAGCAGACGCTCGATGGAGCAGCTGTACGTCAAGATGCCGTTGTTCCGAGCCAGAGTCCATCGAATTCGGCCTTCGACGAACTCTCTTCTTGAGCTCCAACGACGGAGCTCAAGCTATCAAAGCTCCCCCCAAAGCTCATGTACTCTCAGCTACACTTGTAGCTGCCTAGTGTGTACAGACAACTCCTTGCAAAAGCTCAAGAGCTTAGCTATCCTGGTGATCTGCAAGACGTGAGCGCGATGCTGGTCCACGCGATATCTCGGATACCGTAGCAACCTTAGCGGCGAGCTTCCTGCATCTGACAGCTGTCAGAACTGTTCGGTGGATTCCCAGCGCCATAACGGTCCCTAGGTAGTCTGTGAGGGGGGGAGAGGGGGGGGGATCCTTGGCCCCGTTGGAGGTGCCTAGTCCTTTGAGGAGCTGTTGCTGTTGGCTGGTTTGTGTTTGTGACGATGACTGCTCAGGTAGTTCGAAACAGGCGGGCCACAATATTGCAGCTTGCACGCCACCTAGAGCAGTCACCTTTGCTGAAGTACCTAGTTGTTGTACCAGAATCACTGGATGCAACACTTACAAGGTTTAGTCGGTCGGTAAGGTAGACTGAATGCGTGCGATTTTAGGCCAGCCACTCAGTCAGCTGTTTTCCCACATGGCGACATGTGGGCTGTGCATTTGGCCGAGAAACGCTCCTCCTTAGAAGCTTGTTCGCGGCTTGCCCTTGCAGCTGTCAGATGCCACAAAGAAAAGAAGTGGTGATGTAATCGAAACGGCCCTGTCGATCCGTCAACACTGCGCAGCTAGCGCGGCTGTTCCGCCTTCCGCGAGACGGCCCAGGAGCCCACGCGCCAGAATGAATAGACCAGACAAGACAAGACGCTTCTGCTCTTCGGGCTGGTCCCTGAGAGTGGAATATCGTCATGGATGTCTTTGAGGAGCGCCAGAATACAAGATGACGTCTTTTCTTGTTGTTAGACACCCAAATCGCCCATAAAAAGGGCCGTTTGCGCATGAGCAGCACCTGAGTCGCACCTCCAGTCTATTCCAGTAGTGACATGCTCCGTCGGTCACTGGGACCGATCAGACCACCGCCAACGTGCACCAAGCAAACTCGGACCCTCAAGCTCTCAACACGCTGCAACATGCCTTCATCCAAGGGAAAGCCGACAGATCCCGAGCTGCGCGAGGAAATCAAGGAGGGCAAGTGCTTCCCTTCCACTCATCATCTCCAGACCTGGCATGACGCACCAGACTAAACCGCCCGGCAGAGATCAAGCAGGAGCCAAACAAGTCAGGAGGAGGCGAGGGCCAATGGTCTGCGTGGAAGGTAGGGGAGCAGAGAGCTCGGCCACTCGGCAGTTGAACTCGAATGAAGACGCTGACGGCTCTGTGCTCAGGCGTCCAAGCTAGCCAAAGAGTACGAGAAACAGGGGGGAGGGTATGAGAACGAGCCAGGCTCAAAAAACGAGCCGAAGAAGGGGGATCCAGAGCCCAAGAGCGACGGCAAAAAGAAGAAGGAGACAGAGGACTGATTGAATAGTTGTACATTTGCCATCTCTAGCCAAAGACATCCGTGAAACTCCAGACGCCACGCAGTATCCAAACAACGTCTGAGACGTTGAAATTTCACAAGCAACCCCCCCTTTCGACCTCACAGCATTTGTTCAACGTAGAGCAGTGCCGACCTTATATAGCAAAATTTCAGAAATGTCTTTTTGGAACCATATCAGCCACAGCCTCACTCCTCCTGAGGCCAAACTTCCATCATATCGAGCCATTCTAGGGTGAAAGCAGTTGTGATCTTGGCCCAGTCTCGCACCGTCGGCATGTCCAGGTGCTCGCCGTCGTCCTGCATCGTGTGCCACACCTTGGGGAATGGCGACGGGATGAGGTGCAGGATCGGCACGCCCTTGGCCATGAACGGGACGTGGTCGTCGCCCACCCAGGAACGGGTGAACTGCGTCGTGAGCTTGTCCGACTCCGGCAGGAAGGGCCCGGCCGGCTTGGTCTCGAGGAGCCCCAGGTCCCGCATGCGCTGCTCGATCTTGGCCATGGCCTTGTAGGCCCAGTGTGTCGGGAGGAAGTACGACGGGATCTTGGGGTCGGCGGACCCGAGGAGGTCGAGGAGGACGAACAGGCTGATCTGGTTCAGGCGGTTCGGGAAGTTTGCCATGGCCAATGTCGGCTGGTTCTCCCACGAGTCGGCCAGGGACCTATCGTTCTGCGTTAGTTTGTTGGTCTGCCCGGGTGGAATCGTAGCACCGTACCTTGCCCCGTAGAGCGAGTCTGTGTCAGTCCACGACACAAAGGCCTCCTCGCCGTCAAGCAGTAGTATTTGCACACCCATGTCCATCGCTGGTGTCCCGCCTAGCTCGCCCAGCGCCACCATCTCGTCGTACATCTGCGTGAGGTATTTGTCGATACTCCTCGCAACATGCATAAGCATAGCGCAAGGGGCGGCGCTGTCCGTCGCGCCGATGAAGCCCTCGGGCGTGAGCTTGCTGTCGAAGTGCGCGACGAGGGTCAGAATGTTGGCCTGCCCCGTCTTCGTCCACGGCGGCTCCCTCTTGAATATTATATTGTTGAACGGCACATCCCTGGACCCCGTCGCGGGCGTCTTCGCGGTCGAGTTCTGCCACTCGGTCGTCCACTTGGGCAGCTCCCTCTGGAAGAAATCGATAAAGTGCTGCTGGACCTTGACCGAGCCCGGCGTCCCCGGGACGCGAGGGATCAGGATCGGGGCGAGTAGCGCGCCGTTGTGGATGTCGAAGTCGTCGCCTGGGCCCGGCACGGCGCGCAGGAAGCTGTCGGAGAGGGGCGAGTAGGCGGCTGCCGTCATGAACAGCAGGAGGAGGGCCAGCATCGAGGGAACTTGGCCCAAGCCGGCCAGCCGTTTCATGTTCGGGAACGTCGTCGGGGCTGGGATGGCGCCCTCGTGATCATGCTGGGGCGGCAACGCGTGTCAAGGCTCTGCGAATGTGATGTTACCAGGTGGGACCGTCTCGATCAATTACACAAGATGATGGATGCATTGGAACAATCGCAGTTGAGTGGTTGAAGACACATTTCCGGCGCTCTGTGCTACGTCTGACTTTAGGATCCCTGCAGCGTCTCGGATCTGGAGTGGGGCCCCACGATCTTTAGCCTCAATGCCTGCATTAGCGTCAGTTACTGACCTGCAGAACCACAGGACCCTGGCTGAGTGGTCCCGGACTTAGAGACTGCAATTCTATCACCAGATCCAAACCACGGCCAGCAGCATCAAACGCCTTGTCATCATATTGGGGGTTTTTTTTTGGGGGGTTTTTTTTTTCAACTCCCCAACTCCCCCAACCCCACTCTTCCCCCCCAAAAGGAACCAAAGCTCTTCGTATGTCGTAATGAGGCTCTGGTGGCGTCAGGCATTGTGGCCAGCAAGACCCGAATCACAGTGAGCTCTCAGCACCGCGGGAGACCATGATCACAGGACGAAGCCTGGGTAGGCTTTGCCTGAGCTCTGCAGCTCGGGCGGCCCTCTCCCGGAGTTCATCAGCATCTTTCGCCTCTGCGTTCCTCTCGACACCTATCAGGTAGTCCAATCCCCGCTGCAAATTTCGCATCTCCCGGGCACCCAGAACTTTCCATCGTTGAATAAATTCAATGAGATTCGCTGGTTTGCGAAACTTCGTGAAACTCGCCCATCTGTTCAACGAGTCCACGGTGTTGAAGCTGCTCTCGGCATCAAAGAGCCTGGACATCTGACTTGTGTCATGGTGTTAGGGGTATTGGTCACACAATTAGCAATCTATATTATCTTGGCAAAAAACCCCGAGATTAGACCTGTAGCGATAATACTACACCTTTACTATAAAAAACCTGTACTAGCTATAAAAGAATAGCTACCTAGAAGAAAGAAATAGAAAAAAGAAAAGGTAATAATTAGTAGTTTTTATTCTAAATATACTACTCCTTACTAGTACTTATACCCTACTTATATTATATATATTTATTTACTTTATTTATAACCCTTAACCCTAATAATTTAATTATTCTTACTCTTATAGGGAATAAACTATTTAAGATATTAATATAATACTTAATATATAGCTTTTATACTTATATATTAATATTACTATATTAGAGTAGGATAAGATATATAACTTTTAACTTAAAGCTAGCTAGATCTTATATTTCTAGGTAACCTAAAATCCTATTAATACTTAAATTACTCCTAGATTTAATACCAGAAATATAATACCTAACTAGTAGCTTAATAGTATTAAATTAAAATATAAGAAAAAAAAGCTTAATTAATAATTATAAGATAAAATAATTTAATAATATCTTTATATTAAATAAGTAAAACTTATACTACTTCTTAGTAGTAAGGGTAACCTAATCCTTACCCCTAAACTAGCTTTAAGGGTTACTAGAAACCCTATCTCCCCTTTAAGGGAGTATAATTTAAGTATTATAGGTATAATACTTAAGCTAATCTACTACCTTAGTAGTTTTCTTATACTTACCTATAATAGTAATTTATATATAATTTTATAAATCTTTTTATATAATCTTTATTATTATCTTTAACTATATAAGATCTTAAAACTATAAGAATAGGTTAGATATACTATATACTACTTAAAAGAAATATTAAAGTAAAATTAGATTAACTTTACTATATTAGGAATATTATACTACTTTTATATAAATTTGGTATAAATACTAAGGTTTTTCCTGATATTTTATAATTAAGTATTTATTTTTCTAAAGTTTTATTTTATTCTATTAATCTTATTTATCTCTAACTTAACCTATTACTAAGTTATCTTATTATTTTTAAGTAAATCTAGCTTTTCTTCTAGTACCTATTCCGGGTTATTACCAGGTTAGTTATTACTTAGTCTATCTTATCCTTTTTCCTTTAATCCCAAAGTTATTAACTATTTATATTCTTTAAGTTCCTCTACTAAGCCGGAATAATAGTAGTTATCCTAATAGGATAAGGGATAATGTATTTTGTAGGTTATAATAGTAAATTTCGCTATATAAGGCTTTAGATAGTAACTATTAATCTACTTCTATATACCAGTATTCTATTAGAAACCACCCTTTTATACTACAAGTCTTAGTGTTGGGCTGTGCCTATTTGTGCCGTGCCGGTGCTGTTAAGCTTGACATGAACCGGTCTCCCACGAAGGTTGAAGCTATCTCGAGCCGTGAGCTAGTTTGGAGCCGTCAAGCACTAGGTCAAAGTGCCTTTGCCATGTGACTCAGGCCTTCCACATAAGAGCAGAAATTGCCCAAAATGGACAATGATAAAAGCCGCGATGGCCCAGAAAGATCTGGCTCAAACGCGCAATCATCCACCACATCCTTGTCCCTCAAGACCATTCGAGCAATCAGTCGCCCTGCCGGGATCGCGAGACCATTTGAGAGCAATCAGTCGGCCTGATCCCAAAGTTATAAATAATATATTTAAAGGATAAGACTTATATCCTATATATTTATGGCTTGGTTTTTATATTAGCTTCTCCTTATAATAAAGAAGTAATAAGATATAAGCCTTTATTATCTTTTCCTTATCCTTCTTACCTATTATAAATAAATTAAAATAGTAAATTGGTATTAATAAGCTATCTAAAGCTAAAGGTATAAGAATATAAGCTGGTATTCTTATTTCTAGAATTAGATACCTAGGTTATATAGGTATAAGTAATTTACAAGAGATTATACTTTTCTAAACCTACTAAGGATAGAAGGTTTATATTTATAAAGTAGGAAGTAAGTTAAATAGATTTATTAAAAGTTATAAGGAAATATATACTAATCTTAGTTTTAGAGTTTCTGGTATTTTAACTAAGGGTAATAAGGGTTATAGAGATAAGAAAAGTTTTTACTTAGCCGGCTTTTTCTCTAGTAATAAATTATTACCTTATTTTTTTTTTCCTTTTTTCTTAAATATTAAAGTCTTTTCTTTTTCTCCCTTTAATTATACTAATTAGCTCTTTATTTACCCTTACTGTGGTAATACCTTTAAGCCTACTTATAGCCTTATAAGTTTTTAACTTATATAAAAGGGGTAAAATTAATATAAGAAACTTAAAACAAAATAGTAAATAATTATATAAATATAAAAATTCTTATAGGGGTTTAATATAAATAAAAAAAGAGGTAATAGGGTAAAATTTTCTACTAGGTAAATACTACCTGATAAATAATACCTTATAAATAGAGTAATCTTACAGGTAAACTATAAGGATAATACCTATTTGATTACTATAAAGTAGTACTAGTAAGAGGGCTTTAAGGATTATACTTATTATTAGGTAAAATTCCCAGAATACTTATAGTATCTATATAGCCTAATCTAAATACTTTAAAAATAATAAGAATCAAGCAGCTAGAATTAAAGGGTATTTAGAGGTTAACTACTAAAGCTAGGTTTTCTATAAGGTATTTAACTTAGCTAATAGTTTAGAAAGATATTAAAATAATTTATAATTATAAAAGTTAGTAGTAATAAGGTTAATTAGTACTAGATAGCTATTAATTAAGAAAAACCGTAAGGATTATAACTTAATTAACTAATAATTCTTATTAATAGAGCTATAAAGATTACCGCTAAAGAAAACTAAGGTTATTATTTAAAGTCTTAAAGTTTAAAAAAAGCCTTAAAGACTATAGTCTAAACTAATAGCCAAAAAGCTACAAGGATTATACTTAGCCGATAAGTCTTATATAAGCTGGTAAGTAAATCCTTTTACATTATTAGTAATAGTAGATAAAAACGATAATAAATGGTTTATTATAGTATAAAGTTATAGCTACCACTTATAGTAGCAAGTTGGGGGGTCTAAAAGATATTATATTAAAGATAGCCTATCTAAGTAACTAATAGGCTGTGAAGTATTTAATAAAGTAAATCTAACCCTAACCCTGGCACCCCTAGGGGGCTACCATATATATATACTAGGTATATTCTTAAATATTATAATTATTATAAGCATCTAGCCTTAAATATTACTACTAATTTAAAAGTATTTTAATAATATTATAGGAGATTTAAAAGTTATTTAATAAGTAAGTCTTTTATAACTTTTAAGATTTAAAGCTTTTTTAGGTTAAAGCTTAGTATTTAAAGCTATTAAAAGTTATTTAAAACTATAAATAAGCTATACCTAAGAGATAAGATAGTAGATTATAATAAAGCTATATCTCTTATTAGTTATCTTTATAAGTATAAATCTTATAGTAGTTAATAAATCCTTAAGGATCCTTTTAGATAATTACCTTATTATCTACTTTAAAGATATAAAATAGGTTCTAGAAGTTAGACTAGCTTTTATAGGGTTTAAAGTAACTAATAGTAGTATCCTTAAATTTCTTATCCTGGTTAAAGTTTCCAAGTTTAAAGAGATACTAGTTATTTGGGAGATTAGAATATCCTTAGCTATAATTATTAAACTAATACCGGTTATTTACCTAGCTGGTATTAAATATATAATTATCCTTTATATCTTCTAGTAGTTCCGGATTACTTACCAGTTTTCTAGGAAGAATTACTTTACTTGTAAAAAGGCTATAATTAGGAGAAAACTACCTAGAAGGAAATAGGTTAGCTAGTTATATATACCTATATTTAAAGGAGTAGAAAGATACCTTTAGTATTAGCCTTAAGAAATAATAGTCTTATAGTCTGGGTAAGTTAGCTTAACTAGCTTAATAAGCTTTTAATAGTATTATTCTGGTAAGCTGGTATTAGGTTAACTCTAGAGGGTTAAGTAATCTTCTAACTTTAGGAGTTTAAAGATATTTTTTAACTAAACCTTAAAGGGGGGTTTTTTTTATATATAGATAAATCAGATATAGTTTTAGAAGACCCCTTGTGGTTTTAATACTTTTAGTGTTACTTAATCCCCTTAGGCTTATATATTAAGACTATAGCTCTTTAGGCTCTTTAGGGCTTAGAGTTTAGTCTAAGGGATTTTAGGGGTTTTTATTATATCCTAGTTTCTTAGATTTTCTTAAACCTTGCTTTATAATACCTAATAAAAATATTACTATAAGATATAGGTTTAAAATACTATATACTAGTAGTATATACTTAATATATTTTACTTTAAAGTACTATTTTACTAAAACTTTACAGTTAAAAGTAATTTCTACTATATTTAGTTTATATAAGAACTTAATATATCTTATAGGTACCTATAGTAGTTAAAGTTTATTAAGAATTATTTAGCATTTAGCTAGATTAGAAGATAATACTAGCCGGTATAGCTAATAATAGTAAATATAAAAGTTTATAAGTTCTTAGTTAAAAATATACCATAAATTTATATTTCCCTAAACTATTCTACCTAGATTATAGCTAGAAATCTAGGTTTTAAGTACTTTTATAGGCCTTTTATCGGTTATCTAGTAGTTAGTATACTTAAGCTGGATATTTAATAGTTTAGTAGGATTATAGTTTTTAATATAATAATTATGGAGTAATTACTATATGGTAAAAGAAATAGCTATATCTAATAAACTCTGGTTTTCTTTTAATATAAGTGGTAAAAATAGATCTGGTTTTTTTATCAAGGTAGCTTGTAGATAAAAGAGTCTTACCTGGTTTTTTACCGGTTAAAAATTAGGTGGTAATAGTAGAAATATTAGAGAAAATTAAGAATCAAGATTATAAGACTTTAGGGGTATATTTTTAATAGTAAAGTTTAGTAATATCTTACCGTGTAAGTAGAAAGAGGTAGATTAAGAGGTATTTAACTTTATAGTTAAGATCTCTTAACCTAATAATTATAATAAACCGTAATTAGTTCTATAAGGGATACTTATAGTAATCTATAAGGGGCTCTTATAGTAATCCGGATTAAATAGCTATTACCTTATAGCTAAGGTATATAGTTATAGCTACTATTCTATTAGAAACTTCTTAATTATATAAATTAATATCCCGTAAATTTACCAGGAATTTACAGGGAAACTACCTAACTATATATATACACGGTAAATTACCGGTAAATAGGTAAATTTACGGTAAATTTACTGTGAATTTACCTGTTTACCGTAGATTTATGGTAAATCTATGGTAAATTTACCGTGAAAGTAAATTACTGGCAGATTTACGGCTAATTTACCGCCAGTGAGGATGTTTTATATCAAAGCTATTATACCCTACTATAATAAGATTATACCTTAAGCTATAAGATACTAAGGATATTCCTAGCCTTATAGTATATATATATAAATAATATACCTTTATACTAACTATATATTATACTTACTTCTAAAAATAAAAGCCTAGAAGGGGGGGTAGCCTATTAGGAATATTAATTATATAATTAGTAATCTATATTATCTTAGTAAAAAACCCTAAAATTAAACCTATAATAGTAATATTATATCTCTACTATAAAAAACTTATACTAGCTATAAAAAAATAGTTACCTAGAAGGAAGAAATAGAAAAAAGAAAGGGTAATAATTAGTAGTTTCTATTCTAAATATACTACTCCTTACTAGTACTTACACCCCGCCTACACTGTGTACACTTATCCACTCTATTCGTGACCCTTAACCCTGACACATGGATTAGGATCAGGACACTGCGGTTTGCGCCGAATTCGCCAAATAGGCCTGTGCTTACAGCTTGCTCGTCTGTGACATCCAGTTGCAGGTCTACGACGACATAATCGCAGGCTTTGAGCCCATGGACCAAATTGTAGTATACTTCGCGAGCCGGTTGTTTGAATATGCCAGCGATGGCCCAAGAAACGTCAAGAGCGATATGCATTTCTCGATTACTCAGTAGCTTGTAAAGATTTTCGTTGTCCTGGTTTGTGCATAACTTCCCATAATCGGGACGGGGCACACATAGGCTCGGTTTGATCAGAACAGTATCTCTCTTCGGATCAACCCACACTTGGCTCAGCTCGTCGCTGTGCTTGGTTCCCCCATTGAACTTGATCTTCTTCACCGACCCATTGGAAAGGGCCACAGCGCGAGCCTCAGAGCAGACGTAGGCAATGGCGGACGGCTGTGCAGCCTTGGCTCCATGGATCTGCTCCTGTCTCCAGCGTTTATCCAGGAAGTCGAACTTCTGAATTGGCCGCGGGAATGTGTGGAGCCGATGGGGGAGGCTGAACTTCCATATCTTAACTCGCAACTCCGAGGGCAAATCGAGGAATCGGTGAAATGTCTGTGGTACAGCTTCGTCTGAAGGCGTCATCGGAGCTGGAGGCATCTCAGATAAGCTGGAAGGCTGATCAAGCACCCTTTACCCGGACTATGCCCATTCCAGTTTTCCTGCTAGTCAGGTACAGAGCATATCCACATTTGCCACAATGGCAGCAAGAACATTCAAGACAAGAAGTGTTGTGATAGATGCTTCAGTGAAAATTAATATGCTGGATCCCTTGCAAGTTTCATCTCTGCCGTCTAAGGCACTGCCAAATTTGAATCAATAATCTCAAGCAAGGATGTCCATGACTATGATTTTGTCTAAAGTGGGCTGGGGTTTCATTTGCTAATCAAAAAGCCATTCTTGTACACAGAGCGACTGCTGCTATCGTGACTGTGAGTGACACTACCTACTAGCTACTAGGAGAGTTTATGGACAATCTGTTTGGAGTAGTAGCGAAATGTGTGTCATGAATAGTGGAACAGTTTGAGTCCAGATCTTGCAATTCTGATCCCCACATTGAATCTGAATTCTTTTGTCTTTGCTAAATCTTTGCCTTGAGATCAAATCCTCTCTTGCCATAGAGTACTTGCCTTGCAAGCAGGAAGCAAACGCCACCAGCAAGTACGATGCCAACATAGAGGCCAGCAAGTGCTCTTGTGCCAAATGTGGAGAGCATCTGCCCACCCAGAGGCACAGTCAGTAACAGCGAGAAGCTAACAAAAAAGTACATTGTACCTGTACATTGTTGGTTAATGTGAACCCGATCCCATGGTACGAGCTTTGCTTACCATAGTACCTCCCGTAATCCTCTGTCTCGCAAGTCTTTCCCATACACACAGGTGTAAGTGAAATAAAACTGCCGGAACCAAAGCCCCACAGAGCAGAGAAGACATAAAGCGCCTTGATAGAGGTGGAGCCGAATGGGACCAGAATTGCTCCGGTGAAAGCTGCTGTGCAGAGTATCATGCAGACTAAAACATTGAAATGACCAAAGTAGTCGCCAGCCAATCCTGGCAGAAGCCTACCGAATGTTGAGGTCCCATTTGCGATGGCCAACAGAGCGTATCCCGTGCTCGAGGGAAAGTTGGCTGCTGTCACATAAGTCGGCAGCAGACCGAAAACGCCGAAAACCGCGAATTCCAATGCAAAAATACCGATAGTGATCAATGTGAAGGTTTTGGATGTTAGAGCCATGAAGTTTAACGCAATCCTCTTCCGGCGACGCTGCTCCGACGCCTCCAAGTTCTGCTGCGGCAGAGGCTGCTGCAGACAGATCGAGCCTGCGATCATCACTGCTGCGTTCATAAATGCAAGGGAGCGAATGGACCATGCCCAACCGACGCTGGGGAGCAGCGACCGCAACATCAGAGGCATGACTATCCCACCAGTCGAGCTCCCGCACAGGGCGATGCCCATGGCGAGCCCGCGCCGCTGGACGAACCATTTCCCTATCACGGCAACACCAATTGTCGAGATAATCCCCGCCCCTAAGCTACCCCAAACGGCGATGGTAAGCATGAAGTGCCAGTACTGGGTGCACTCGGCCAGGACAAAGAAGACGGGGATGTATAGCGCGCAACCGATCGGGCCGAGGAGGCGAGGGCCGAAGGCGTCAAACAAGGGGCCAAACTGGATCCCCAGGAAGAGGCATAGGGAAGTGTACAATCCTGGGATCCAACCGATATGTGTAGTCGAATACTCTGATAGCTGGTGAGACGATAAATAGGACTGGATTGTCCCTATGGTCTGCATGAAGCCTGGTGACCACGACGTTAGTAGGTTCGATTATGACAGAGACTTGTGCATTCTCGCTTGCCATAAGTTGGGAACATATAACAGAAGGCACCGGCGACGGAAAGCCATGCTTTGGCGCTTGTCTCTGGGGCTGGACTGGAGTCCGTTCGAGGGCGGAGCTGTTCCTCGACAGCCTCGCTGAGAACTCCACCGGTCACTACGGGGCGGTGGCTAGGTTGAACAACCTGTTCAACATCTTGGTGGTGGGTATTTGGCAACTGGATCAACTGTATGGACGATGAAGCTCTTGGTGAGTCCATGGTGCAGGGAACACGAGCAACTTCACAAGAGATGATCTATGGTCAATCCTAAGATTTTGAGAAAGAGAGAGTCAAAATTTGTCCTTGAACGGACGTTTCACACTTATTTGCACGTGGTAGAGCGGAATTGCGATATCGCGAAGTCGATCAATTAGTGTCGACTAGGAACGCGCATCGGCCTCCCGAGATCGCACCTTTCGGCAAAGTAAAGTGCAAACAAGCTTTGCATGTGAGAAAACGGGCAGCCTCCACAAGTAGAATCCCTAGCTGTGTGTGTTGTCAAATCTATCATAAAAATCGCAATGCGGGCGTGGAGATAAAAGCTGGTCAGGACAACTCATCAATGCAACACACGACACGTCTTGATTGTAGCCAAGTGCATTAGTTCATGGAATTTGTAATACTAATCGGCATTGATGCAACCCCGCGCTTACTCATGGAAGAATTGTGACTTTAAAGAGTGGGCGATCGAAGTACCCAAAGGCTAGATATCTGGCACCTTGCAACGCTTTCCCTGATACTTACGGAGTGTTCTGCATTGAGATATGTGACTCCTCAAAACACAGTGTAAGTTCTGGCTACCCTAGGGTAGCTCTTGTTGGGACTTCAATTCTTGTTCAGTCCACGACTCGTAGACAAAAGAGCTCCACCCACGTACGAAAATGGTCAGATGTGTGACACTGTTCAATGATAAACAGTATATTAAGACACATGTGGGATCCGTGCACACTTGTCCCGCCGTGATAACATGTTGCTTCGCCAGTCCCCCAAGCTTGTTCGCGAAAGCCACAATATGGGCGGCTAGCAGCTTATCCCGCCCTTCAAGATCGTATTGACCCCTTCTTATTGCACATGATCATCACCGTTCTTCACTTCCCGAGTCGAAGTGTGGCGAAAACATCCTACGCCCGGGCAAACTGACCCGGGGTGAATTCAGTCTTGCAGGAATCTACTGTGTAGTCCATGTAGTTGTGAATTGCATCGAGGCCGGGACTATCCGGACAGGTGTCAGCACTCGCAGGGCACCCGGCCGTTTCTTCTGCTTGCTGGGGCGTGTCGGCCACAAGATCGCCCTCGCCGGTGCACGAGTTGCCCTCAAATGTATGGAAAAGGCCAAGCCAGTGTCCGACCTCGTGAATTGTCGTGAGACCCTGGTCATACTCTGCCATCTCCCCGCCTGGTAGGGTGCCAGCCAGGTTGACGACGCCATCGCGCGAGAGCGTTGCCTCGTCCACTTCAGACTCTGGATAGAGAGCAAATCCAAGCACACCAAAGTTATTGTAAAAGTCGCTGAGGTAGTACTAGTATAGATTTAGATCGGCGTAGGTCCCTTGGCGTAGAGCCCCTTTGTAGTCGTAATCGCACTGCTCAAAAGCGCCGCAGAAAGCCCAGGTGTCATTGACTGTGTAATCGACACTGACGGTCACAGAGCTAAAGCCAGAGCCTGCATATCTATCGTTCAATACTTCGAGCTGCGCGAAGTTGTCAGTCACCCAGTGATGCATCACCATCGGGCACCGGATTGTCGCTCACCTGCTGGTCTATCATAGATCGTGGGTAAAGGCCCTCCTTGGCCTCAGTTGTGATGACATGAATATAAGCATTCCGAGAGTCAAAATGTGGTTTTAGATGCATTATTTATGAGTTTTTATGGCTCGTTTCGAACTATCTAGGGCTTGTCGGATAATTTGCTGCGGAAAGGTGGCATGTATGTGGTTTAAGCCTAGAAGCACTAGGGTACATGTACGGATTAAGAACGAAACCACGCCTGTAATTAAATCCTATTAACCATCCCTTAGATTCAGTTGACAAACGAGAGTACAGTAATATCCATCATTTCAAGAATCATCGACTGTTGTGGGTGAGAAGTCCGCCACGTAATTGTAAGGAGTCTGGCTATTGTGATCCTATGTATGAAACGTATTCTTGGCCTTTGTTTGAACTAACTGATCTCATTGCTCTGTGAACCCACTTAAGAGTAGCGTTGACTGAAGGGGAGCCACGCGTGTTTTATTGAATTGGAGGAACCATGATCTTTTCTTCTCGTGATACTAAGGTATGCATACACTCTTCTGGATCTAGCGTCAGCCCCAGTCTCATGGCTGATTGCCTGGGCAGCAAAATTGACATATCCTGACAAGTAAGCCCTAGAGAAGTCTACTGGAAATCTTCGGGGTGGTAATTAGAAACTGACAGGTCACCATTCAAACGCCGAATCCTGTGGAACGTCAGCTGTAGCATATTTCTGTGTTCAACAGGTACGCCGACAAGCCATGGGAGACTTAGAATCGGACCACAGAGCTGCTGGGCCTCTGTCGAAGTAAGAAGTCAAAAAAATTGTCGAACTGAATTCACGTTGATCGCATGGTGATGCTCCAGTCCAGCCAGCTTATGTACGCACTCATTGGATCCATTGATACATACCTAGTGCTTACTTAGACGCACCGTGCCGATTCGCCAAGCAGTCAGCAGACGGTCCCGCAAGAGCTCCTGGTGAATCATTCTTAAACACCACGTCTGCGCGTAAGAGAGGTAGCAACGAACTCATCTCTGTCTCGATCTTCACGAAGACAGCTTTTGATGCAACTGATCTAATCAAAAGTGTCCACAACATCACAGTACAAATTTCGCAATGACAGCCCAGGAAAAGGAGAACAACGGCAGAGCGAAAGCTCCTGAAGACTTCTCCCATCTCCAAGATGTTCTTGGCCAGCTGGCCTTTTTGAAAACATACATCGTCATTACGTACGGCCTAAGGATCCGCGGCAGCGTTGATGAGTCTATTAAGGCACTCGAAGGCGCCGCTGAAAAGCTCATTGAGTCTTTCCCCTGGGTCGCAGGCCATGTAATCTACCAAGGAAGCGGCCCAGGGAAGACAGGCCTCGCTGCCATCGTGCCCTATCCTCCTGGTGAGAGGTCAACGCCAGTCATCGTCAGGGATATCAGCGATAGCTCAGCCTCTCTTGACGACATAGTGGAGGCAGGCGGACCAATGCACATGTTGGACGGCGAGATCCTGGCCGAACGCAAGGGGCTGCCGCACAACTTCGACGAAAGCCAAGGGCCTGCCCCGGTTCTGGTCATACAAGCCAATATTGTCAAGGGAGGCATCCTGCTTTGTTTTCAAGGCCAACACCACATGATGGACATGAACGGCATGGCTCACATGATGCGCCTCTTTTCCAAGGCGCTTCGCGGGGAGCCCTTTTCCGACGACGAAATCAACCACGGGAACCGGGAGAGGCGCCGCGTCATCAAGCTCCTGGGCCCTGACGACGAGAAGGCGGATCTCAGCAAGCTCCTGGTCAAACCTGCCTCGCCTGCGAATGCTGAGGCGAGTGCAGCAATGCCAGACGTGCATTGGGTCTACCTGCACTTTTCCGGACCAAAGCTAGCAGAGCTGAAAGCTGCGGCCCAAGGTCCAGACCAGTGGGTCTCGACGGACGATACCCTATCCGCCTTCGCCTTCCAGAGGATCACCTCTGCGCGTATGAAGCGCATAGAAAAGAAGCAGCCGCAGACCACGTTCTGCCGAGCGGTTAACGGCAGGCGATTTCTTGACCCACCCCTCCCTAAAGAGTATATGGGACACATGGTCATTTGCACTTTCACGGATATGCCGCTGGACTCCCCAATCGCAACCAGCGACGTTGGTGCCCTGGCCCGTCAGCTCCGTGCCGACATACTCAATATCAAGTCTAATTATATCGAGTCGATGGCCACGGCGTTGCATGAGCTGGATGACAAGAGTGCCCTCTCCTACGGCGCCACAATGAACATGGCTGGCTGGGATCTCATGCTCACCAGTTTCCTTGGCCTGGGTCTGAACGAGATCGACTTCGGGGATATCTTGGGTGGTAAGCCATTGTTCACGAAACGCCCGCGGTTCGCGCCAATTGAGGGCTTGCTCTACGTTATGCCGAGGAATGCAGAAGGGGATGTCGACATTGCTGCGTGTTTGCGGAGCGAGGATATCCAGAGCCTGCAGAATGATGAGGTATTTCTAAAGTATGGCAGTTACATTGGCTAGGAGAATTCCTCACAGTTCTGCTTGCTTGAAGTCCATGCGGAGCTCCTCTGACCTCTATCAGAGAGCCATCCGTGCGATGATGACTTGATCGAGGTGTCGTTGTGGAGGCGAGGTATGACATCCAAGTCGCCGCTTATTAACCAAGAGGATGGATGAATGGAACCTAGCATTATTTGAAATTCAGTAGTTCTCAAATTACTCTAGTTGCATCGGCGAGACAGTGTGCTTTACTGGCTTCCGAATCAATGATGTCTTGACTAGATCTCCGAAAATTATTCGGTGATGCATGAAGTGGGTGTTGGTGACCTAGCCTTCGCTCGTGAAGATTCGTTGGATGAGATGTGGACCTGTATTCTTAATAGTCGTATGTCGCCTTGAGCGGTCGTGTCGCCAGCTGTCAATCGACCTCATCAGAGCCTGCTAGCCATACATTTCTCGGTTAGCTCCCTGCTAACATTAGGCATGCCCTGAGGGAAATGACCACCATCAAGGCCCGACACGCTCGAGATAAGCCCCATGCAAAAGGAGCCGCTGGCTGGGAAGCCCTTGTTCAAGTTTCTGCCGGTATATTGGAAGATCGCTGGTGGACGCTGGGTTCGTGTCCAATGAAAGCATCGTGGGGCATTTGGTCTATCCAGAAAGGGAAGGTCTCCCTCAGAGCATTCTGAGCACGCCAGCGCGATTCCCCGCATTGGAGGAAACTTAGCCCACATTCGGCTCCAGTCGGGCAAATCTTTGGCCTCTCCTGAACCCACATCAGGCACATGCATCAACAGAATCTGCTTATCTAGCCCACTCATGAACCAATTGACCGGCGACCAGATTGCTCTGTGCTGTTTTCGGGATCGCCTGTCAACGGGACCGGTAGCAAGCGCGCCCAACATAAGCATCTCATAGGTTCGATTGCAATGCTTGTTCACGAGAGCCATGAATATGCGAGATGAGACCTTCTCAAAGTGGCAGTTCGCTTCTAGCGTTGCATCACCATGTTTCCTTGAAAGCTTGTTTCAATGAAGCTTCCCAGGTTGTCACTCCGCGCCTTGGCTCGCCTGGCCTGCATGTCTCCCATTTTACATGTGGGCCTGGTGACAATGTACAATATAACTATCTCAGGGGCGTAACTCCGTGTCCTCGACCATACTCCGTAGCCGACTTTCCTTCTCTCAGCTTCGTGGCACGGTAAGCTTTGTTCACGTTTGGCAATTAGATTTGCCAACAGTAACCAGATCCGAGGCCGTTGTTGTGTTGCAACGGTTGGCTCTGCCTTGTGTCAAATTGAAGCAAAGCTCAACGAGCATGTCTCTTCGCGGTCTGGCTCTTTTGGGCCTGGCGAGCTTGGCTGCTGCCGCCCCTTCAGCCAGCACGATCAACAAGCGCTATGTTGAGGAGCGTAACGGAGTCACGTACAATGTCTTCAAGCGTGCCGGCGAGACTTCCTCCCTCTCCTACGTCAAGAACAGCGGTATCTGTGAAACCACTCCAGGTGTTGATCAATATTCTGGATACTTGGACGTGGGAACAAACATGCACAGTTGGTACTTTGCAATAAAGAATGTCAAAGAATGAGCGACTAACAATATTCAAGTGTGGTACTGGTTCTTTGCCGCCCGAAGCCAACCGTCGACCGCTCCCCTGGTTCTTTGGCTGAATGGTGGACCTGGCTGCTCTTCTATGATCGGGCTGTTTCAGGAACACGGGCCTTGTCACTTCGTCGACGGAAGCAGTAAGCCGAGCCTGAACCAATACTCTTGGAACACATATGCCAACATGCTCTACGTCGATCAGGTGAGGAAGCGTTCCCTTCCGTAGGCATGAATGATTCGGTGCTGACGCAGCTTTTGAAGCCCATCGGAACCGGCTTTAGTTATGGCGATGATGAAGCTACGTCTACCGTCAGCGCAGCCGCGTACGTCTGGACATTCCTCCAGAACTTCTACGCGGCATTCCCGCAGTACGAGAATCGTGACTTTGGTCTTTGGACTGAGTCCTATGGTGGCCATTATGGGCCTGAATTTGCTGCTTATTTCGAGGCTCAAAACGCCAAGATTGCTGCCGGTACCATCACCGGCGAGAAGGTCAACCTGGTTGCATTAGGTGAGATCTCTTTGCGTCGAGATGCTTGAAATGCCGTCACTAATGTTTTCGTGAGGCATCAACAACGGTTGGATAGACCCTGTGCTTCAGTATCAGGCATACCCGATATTCGCCCACAACAACACCTACAAGCAGCTCATATCTGCGAGTCAGTACCAGAGTTATATGGTATGTCGTTCTAACTCCACGGTGTGCCTCGTGTCTTCTGCTCGGCTATCGACCATGGCTCGGAGATTGCTGTTGCAACCTCATGTCGGCCCTGTGGATATGATTGTTCTCATGATCTCACTGAACTAACAATAACCGCCCCACAGAGCGCTTACACAAAGAAATGTGTGCCAGCACTGGCATCATGCACAGGTTTGACAGGCAACAACAATGCATGCTTGAATGGAGACAGCACCTGCCGGTCTGCTGTGGAAACACCCATTGAAAATGCGAACGATTTCAACGTTTACGATGTGCTCGAACCCAGCAGCTCCCAGTCCACCGACCCACCGGAGACCTACGTCGACTACCTTCAGAGTCAGTCTGTCATGACTGCCATTGGAGCTCAAACGACTTACGGCGAGTGTCCGGACACGCCGTATAACAAGATGGTCTCCAGCGGCGATGGTAAGTCACCCATATCAAGGGCGCAATCTCGATATCGCTCGATGTACTTTTGAAGCTGACTTAGATTTTGCGTTTACAGAAGCCCGGTCATTCCTCGAACCCTTGTCAGAAGTCGTTCGGTCAGGCGTCAATGTCTTGGTCTGGGCTGGTGATTTAGACTGGATCTGTAACTGGTACGGGTCTCAGTTGGTTGTGAACTCCATCAACTACACCGACAGCGCCACATTCCAGTCTGCTAAACTCGCTGAGTATACTGTGAACGGCAAATCTCATGGGCAGTTCAAGACCGCTGGTAACTTGAACTTCCTTCGCGTCTACGAAGCCGGCCACGAAGTGCCTTATTACCGTAAGTCTGCTTCCATTTCAGACGTCATGAAGCGTTGAAAAGCCCTGGAGATGAAGAAGGCTGACCGTGTGCCCGGACAGAACCCGCCGCTGCCCTGCAAGCTTTCACGCAGATCATGCAGGGCAAAGCGCTTTCGTCAACTTAGCTCGGGAACAATTGTATTGAGAATCGCTGGGACTGGCCGAAGTTTTGCTTGCGTATGAATTGTGCCTTTTGAAGCACTTAGGTAAAGGCATATTTTGTGCGCGTGCATACACACCTATGCCAATTCGTTTGTAGCCTCAAATAAACCTCAGCGTCATTTTGAGCCAAGCCCGGTCTGTTGCATCACAAGCCACTCGATTCTAGTGTGCATGATGACTATCTCAAGCTGTGAAAGCCATGATAAGCCTCTACAAGGATATGGCCAGGATCTGCTGGATGTAGGGATTGACTTGATTACAAGATATCGTCCTGCCTCATAGCCTTGCCAGCAGGGACAAGAGCATCGGCCTGAGTACCCCAGCACGGAGTGGGAAATTACCTCGATTTACAAAACATGTGACAGGGAGAGAAGAGGGGTCTAACGTTCAGCAGAGTCTTGATTCAACATCGAGGGTGGCTTGGCCTGGAGCTTTTCCATCAGAGCCTGCCGCCAACGTTTGCATCCGAGGGGCTGTGATTCGTGAAGGCTTAAACTCCCAGCAAAATCGTGTCCTTGGTACCGTCATGTCCTACCATAAAAGGCTGCGATTGCCAGGAAGATAGCACGATCGTGGTGCCACAAGTAACACGGGTAGACCAGAGACTGGGTCACGGATGGGCTCAAGTGCTTTGCATCTCGTCCAAAAGGGGCATCCGGTTTCATCGTGTCGATCCCCTTGCCAAGCTTTGAGGCTCGAACTAGGCGCTGAGGTGGAGTCCTACCGCAGTACCAGCAGACCTGTGAGCATGCTGACCACCCTGTCAGAGCCTGTTGAAAAGAGTGTCTGCAGGCTGCAAACCGCATTTGGAGCTTAGCCGTTGATGCTTGGATGTTCACGTCCAGTACAGTAATGGCTCCGCAACAAACAGCAAACATTGCAAGATAGAGTTTGACTGACGAGCAGAAACAAATCTAGAAATGAACGTCATCTGAAAACAAGACCAAAAAAAATATATTTTAAAAAAGGACAGTACGTGTAGGGTGTAGTAACTTGTAACTTGGATGGCTTTTGGCTGTGGTTGGTCGAAACGTCCCGGGTCAGAGTGTGCACCCGGCGCCAGGGGGGTGACGTCTCACCCTTCGTCTCATCCACGGCACCCCTGAGACGAACGCGCGACGGCCCACCACAGAACCACCAGACCATGGACCTGTCAGATCACCAAATCTGCGATCTAGAGCCGTTCCAAGAAGCCAAGCTTCATCGAGCCGCTGGGAGGGAGCCCCGGGTAAGTCGTGTGCACAGGCTGCGGGTCCCAAATAAGTGCTGCATGGGCAGCTCGCGGGGGGTGTCGAGTTGGCCGGGGCTGCTTGACTTTGCTTTTCTTTCTTCCGCCGTCTGCCCTGATATACTTCCATTCGTTACCAACTTCGACTCTTTTGCACCATTCTTACCTTTGAGTCATTGCTGGTCAATTGTCTTTCCACGTACATTCTTTTACCAAACCAACAAACCTTAATCCTCCTTGGCTTATCCAGTCCACGTTCTGCGCCGGCGCTCTCAGACCTCGAATCCGCACATTCGCTCGCCCGCTCCGCCCATTCACTCAACCAACGAAGAAAGACAACCCGAAACCCTTCAAAATGACGTCGATAGGCTTCAAGCAGATCGATATGTCGGTCGAGACCGTCCTCGCCGTCAGCCCGTCGGACCACCTGGCCATCACGATCGTGGGCGTCGCCTGGGCGAGCACAGCCTACGCGCTCGGCATGATCTGGACTGCCCTGGCCCTCATCGACCGGTGGAGGGGTGACCATGGCGAGGGAAACATCAACTTCGTGTCAGTCATCGCGGCGCTCGTTATGGCAGCTGCGTGGCCTATCGTGCTCGTAGCAATCATTGTCATGTAGCCGCTCTTCTGAGGTTATGATGCAAAACATTGAAGGTGGTTGTGATGGGAAGGATGGTGGGTTATTTCAAAAAGCGGTCCGAGGGGCCGTGGCTTTCTTGGGCCGACTCGGCTGGTACTCGCAGTCGGTTGGCTTACGGCATTTCTCGGGGTTAAGGGGCATCGGAAGGAATGCTACGACAAGGCGAATAGCCCGAGTTCTGCCTTTTACACTCGAAACATTTGGCTCATCGACGAGACTTGAGCTGTCCTGCAGTCCTGGGCGATGTACCAAATCACACGCACTCGGCTGATTGTAGGGTTCGGGCGGGTGGTTGATTGCGTTGATAATAAGCACAGAGCTTACATCTCAGTCCCGAGTTGAGCGTGCAATGCGGCCTTCGAGGGTGTCTTTAGCACCAGCTGAGAGAAAGGGTGTGGCGATGTCGTGGCGAGATTCACTCTTTGTTGCTCTTCAGAATGATTCTCGGTCCTAGACCGTCCACAACCGATCTTTTGAAATTTAAGGAATTATAACCTTAATGCATCTCTTGCAGCCTCGAATTTCCATTTGAATTGCACGTCAGATATATACGTCAGTAGCGGTCACCACGGTGTCGACCAGCATCAACAGCGAACGCGTAGGTGTTGGGGCCCATCCATCCCTACCTAGAAGTCCTGAATGGAAACGGGACTTTTGGCTCTATTTTCTTTTTTGGCACAAGGTACTATGCTGAGTGATGTCACCAAAGGGTGAATAAAATGAGTGTATAATAAGATGAGAAATGTGTTGTGGTTAACGCACAGGGAAACCCGCGTTGAAGCAGGTGAAGATAGATTAACATTAGTAGTTCTGGGTTAGGAGTCAAACATCCACGATGGAGTCGTCCCACAGGAAAAAGCAGTTAGCCGAACAAACCTGCCGTGGAGACGAACAGGGATCTTACGCTAGGTTTGGCGTCATAGACAGGAATGCATTAGCATCTTAAATCCGCATCCCGCCATCTTGATTACAAACACCACTACTTGACGAAATTACCTAGGCGGTTGCAATAGCCCTCCACCACTTGGCATCAACAAACCTGTAGACTATCCTCTCAGTCCACAGCAAACACATATCACATTTGAAGTTATTACGGAAAACAACCATGGCAGCTAACGTACCTCAGTTCAAACTCAACAACGGCGTGCTGATGCCCAGCGTCGGCCTGGGGTAGGCCCATCAGTCCCCTGAGCTGCCCAACTCGTCACGTCATCAATCATGGCTAATACATGTCAAGGTGCTGGATGGGATCTGTGGGCGGTGGTGAGAAGGTCTACCAAATGGTCGCGGCCGCTCTCAAGGCAGGCTACCGCCACTTCGACACTGCAGACGGATACGGGAACGAGGAAGAAGTGGGACGCGCCATTCGGGACTCTGGCGTCCCGCGCAAGGAGATCTTCGTCACCACGAAGCTCAACAACACCGACCACCACAAAGTCAAGGAGGCCTTCGACCGCTCCCTCAAGGCTCTCGACATAGAGTACATCGACCTCTGGCTCATGCACTGGCCCCAGGGCAAGCAGGAGGACGATGTCTACCTCAAGCCCCACCGGAGCCCAACGTATCACGAGACCTGGGCCGAGATGGTCAAGATCTACGAGGGCGAGGGCGAGGGCGAGGGCAAGGTGCGCGCGGTCGGCGTGTCCAACTTCGGCGTGCCCATTCTCAAGTCGCTGCTCGCGACCACCAAGGTCGTCCCCGCCGTGAACCAAGTCGAACTGCATCCTTGCCTCCCGTCGTTGAACCTGCGCAAGTTTGCCGCGGACAACGGAATCGTCATCACCGCGTATTCGCCAATCGGGCAGCCGGCCCCCGGCCGGCCCTCTCCCCTCCTCACAGACGAAACGGTGAAGGAGATTGCCAAGAAGCACGGCGTCACCGAGGGGCAGGTCGCTCTCAGCTGGGGTGTGCAGCACGGAATTGTTGTCGTTCCGAAGAGCGAGAACCCGGAGCGTATCAAGGCCAACATTAGCGTAAGTCCTTCTTTGTCAGATATCTGATCAACGGTAATTGCTGATGTTTCAGGCAGCTCGTACAACTTGATGATGCTGATATGAAGGCAATCGACGCGATCCACAAGAAGCCTGGCCTGCACCGCAGTCTGCTGGGCTATCACCAGCCCGACGGGTCGGTCTTTGGATGGACGTACGAGGAGATGGGCTGGGAGCTGGAAGTTGGCGGCAAGGCAAAGGCTTGAAGATATTTCGTCAGCTGTATGTATGGCACAGCCTCTCCATCGGCGGCTGGTCGCAGCATAGAAGAAGAGTGAAAAATTTCTGCCTCCTAACACTCTGTCCATCGATACATTCATTCACCTGCGCTACCACTTTCAAGCAATTAGAGTGGCCACCCTAGATTGTGGACTACTGATATCTGGTTGAGTGTCGTCCATTGAAACATATAATTTGGAGAGCACTTACTTGGCCTTGATTCTTCGATCTATATCCATAGAAGCTTGGTCAGTCCTCCTTCAGACCAGATCTAGTGTGCAAATCATCTCAAGTTGAAGCGATTTTCTAGTTCGAATTCCGGTCTTCCATTTCGCAGAAACCCTTACTCAAGAGCGCTCCAAGTGCTATGCACTGGAATTTGTCAGTCTTGATCATTCATTCATAAACATCCCATTACTGACTACCTCGATAGTTCTGAGCCCTTATTAAACGCCGATAACCTTTGCTCATATCTTTGCTGGAACCGATCGTCCAAATTTAACAATCGAATAGCGTTACCGGCCAAGATACCCGCTCTCTGATCCCAAGTCATGAATTTGTCCAATTTCTTCCCTTCCTCGCCGTTTCCAATCAGCATCTCGCCGGCCGTCGGCACTTCACCAAGTGGGAACGGATAATCGCTACCCAACACCATATTTGCGGACGGGATTTTGCGCAGGACATAGTCCAGCAGATCCGAATCGTGCACGAGACTGTCGATATATATGTTATCTCCGCTGGCAAGGTGTTGTGTCGGTGTGACCCCCCCAGCAGAATGTGCCACCAGGTCTGGCCGGCAGTTGAAACCATGTTGAATTCGACCAAGCAGTGCTGGGAAGGATCCGCCAGCATGGGCAAAGCAGAGGCGGATTGCCGGGTGCCGGAGGAAAACCCCGGCAGAAGTGAGATTGTGCATCGCTAACGCTGTCTCGCAGGGCCTATATTCAGGGTCAGTATTGACGAAGACGAGTAGCGAGCACAAAAGGGGACAGTTCACTTACATGCCGACCAGCCAGCTGCCCCAGTACTTGCCCCACCTAGCCTCGTTCTCTTCCTTCCATGAGTAGCCCAACGGATGCACGAAGACGGCCATGTCCAACTCCTCACACGCAGACCAGAACTTCTCCAGCGTCGCATCATCCAGATCGATCTCCCCGTCCGCCAGCGGCGCAGAGGTTCCGATCTGCACACCGACCAGGCCCAGCTCCTTGGACCTCCTCAGCTCCCTCACAGCCTCGTCGACGTCCTGCAGGGGCACCGTGGCCAGGCCGACGAACCTATCCGGCGACTCCTTGACGATGCCGGCGATGTGCTCGTTCAGGGACCGGGCGAGGACGACGGCGGGCTCCACTGGGGCGTCGTAGCAGAACAGGAGCGGGACGGTCGACAGCACCTGCACATCGACCCCGGCGGCGTCCATCTCGCGGGTCCGCGTCGACGGGTCATAGCAGTTGGGCTTGACCCGACGGAAGAACTTGGCACCGTTGTACATGTCGATGTCGCCGGAGCCGTCCTCGCAGGGCCGGAAGCTTGGCCAGTCGTAGGACCTGCCCGATGCCGTGGGGACGGCGGAGAGGTCGGGCAGGGAGGGCGGCATGATGTGGGTGTGCAGGTCGATCCGGAAGAGGGACTCCCCCGTCCGGCGCGGGCTTCCATTGTAGTGGTGGTGGTGGTGGTGGATATGGGAGGTTGGTGGTGAGCCGCTGCTCAGGCTGGTCAGGGGTGTTGAGCTTCCGGAGTCGGGGTAGCAGCAGTCACAGCTGTTACCTTCTGTGAGGACCCCAGGAGCCATGGTGGTTTGTTTTATGATAGATGTGCTAGTTATTGTGCAGGAACAAGTTGCTGCTGGTGTGGTCTCCTCGAATTTCGGATCCCGTCGCCTCTGGAGTACCGAATATTCCTAGTGAATTCACCACAATTATTCATGAGTTAGAGAAAGCGATTCAAAAGTAGAACAAAGAAGTCAATCATCCAAAGTTGCAAGTCAGGTCCTCAATATGCCTTGGAATCTGTCCATCATTGCCGGGCGCGGTAAGGTTTCTTGGCCGGTGCTATGCCCGCCTTCCGCATCCGCAAGTTCGGATGCAAGGGCGGAAGTTGAGGGTTAGCGGCGGAAGTAGCACGCCCAGAGTCAAATCCATGGCCGACAAGTTGCCGCCGCTCCAGCGGTCAATCGCAGTGCTCTAGCCGCCAAGCAGTAGCCCTAGAGCCCACCAACGCCCGACGTCACCAAGGAGCTCCTCGGCAGCTCAGACAAGTCGCGGCTTAGTTAGTTTTCATGTTAAAGTTATCGCTGACTCTTGCATTGAACCAACCATCCAATTGACTGGCCTTTGCATTGCTCCAAACCCTCATAGAGACTCACTACTTTGAATTTTACTCCACCACAACACCACCACAGGCTCGATTCGCAGCATTGTATCTGATCGCATCTGCAGACTCTCATCTGGTTTATCCACCAAAACTCATCACAGCAGCCCCTTCACAATGAACGGTGACTCAACAGACCACAAGGCCCTCCCGCCACCAATGGCCTTCGCCTCATGGCTGAGCAAGAACGAGAACCTCCTGCAGCCTCCAGTCAACAACTACTGTCTCTTCAGCGGCAAAGACATGGTGCTGATGGTGCTGGGCGGGCCCAACACGCGCAACGACTACCACGTCAACGAAACGGAGGAGTGGTTCTACCAACTCAAGGGCGCCATGTGCCTCAAGGTCGTAGAGAAGGACTCGGATGGCAGGGAGTTCTTCAAGGACGTGGAGATCAAGGAGGGCCAGATGTTCCTGCTCCCCGGGAACACGCCGCACAACCCCGTGCGCTTCGCCGACACCACCGGCCTCGTCATGGAGAGGGTGAGGCCAGAGGGCAGCCTGGACCGCCTGAGGTGGTACTGCAAGAAGGGCGGCCACGAGGTCCCCACCGTCATCAGGGAGGAGGTCTTCCACTGCACGGACTTGGGCACCCAGCTGAAGCCGCTGATTAACAACTGGAGGGAGAACGAGAGCGTGAGGAAATGTCCGGCATGCGGCGAGACCGAGGATCCTCAGTGAGTTGGCAAAGATGCTAGACAAGACTGATCTGTGAGAGGAGCTTGGGAGAAATGAATTAGTATGAGCGTGAATTGAGATTTTGGGCATTCCAACGAGATGCTTTCCAACTCACAACTACGGACGGTCTGCGGGATGCCATATGTCGTGAAATGAATTCGATCAAGCCGCCTTTTGCACCAGAGCTTCAATACTCGATTCTCCAACCCCCCGTTGGGATTGCAAACACTGCGCTGGACTGTCTTTCATAATCCTGAGGAAAATTTGTGATGAGAAATGTCATGGCGCTCATCAAACCCATTAAAATTCATATTCATATTACCATTGACTCCCTGGCATCACTGTCCAAGTAGTACTGGAGTATCATCGAATAACCCCTCCCATCCCCGGTCCCCGGATCGTGCGCCGACAACGGCATTAATGATTGCCTCGGCTCCGAAATCGATATGGTGTCCAATTTCTTCAGCCCGTTCTCCTCCGACTCGTCCAGCGCGGCCCCCTTCTCAGCCTGCTGCTGCTGCTGCTGCTCGTCCAGGCCGTAAGGGCTCGTCGGCCCGGTCGGCGGCCGCACCTTCTCGTCCATGCCGCTCGACGAGTCGCTGACCCTCACGGCCCACTGCCCGATCTGCCTGTCCATCTCGCTGCTCCCGACGCTCGTGAGGCTCGTCACGTTGCTCCGCGTCGTCGTCTGGCTCCGGCCCTGGCTCACCGGCGACGACACCTCGCTGTCCTCCGCCTCCGACCTGACCTCGTACCGCCCGAGCGGGCTCCTGTTCCGCTCTATGCTCGCCGGCGACGGCCGCTTGGCGGGGCTGTCGGACGGCGTCCCTGTCTGGTTGCTGCTGTTTTCGTTGCTGCTGCTGCTCTTGCGCGTCGGGTGCGCGCCAAGCGGCCTCTGCTGTGGTGAGTTCTCGAAGCGGAACCCGGCCTGCGATGCCGCCGCCGCGAGGCTCCCTGGGGACATGGATCTGGCGCTTCCGAGATTGGGTTTGGGGCTGCCTCCTGAAGACGTCGGTCTCAGTGGTGATCCGGTGCGCGGCGGCTTTCCAGAGCCAGGTCGTTTGCTGCCGTTTGTGGATAGATCTTGCATGCTCCCTGTGGCTGATCTGTTGGCGTAGATTGATTTTTGCCCCCCGCCGGGGCTGGGACTTCTTGACGAGTGCGAGCTACTTGGCCGGGCTGGGAGACTTGTGGAAGAGGTGTTGGACTGCGGGTTCCGTGGGCCGAAAGGGCTCTGGTCTCGCTTCCATTGTTGTGCGTAAAGGGAGTGCACTGGTCCTTCCTGCACTTCCTTCCTGTGATGGGTCTTGGTTAATACGTTGTTTAATAGATGGCCAAGTGATCTCTCTATACTCACTTCTTCTTTCCCAGGCCAAAAAAGGAGACCATTTTTCAAAAGTGATTCTTCAGCCGTGACTGACGATCTGTGATGCGTGGAGATGGACGAAGTTGTCAAGAAGCAGATGTCGACGCGACGTGAACGGAGTTGTGTGTTTGTGGTGTGGCGTAGGAAGGTAGTACGGCAGTGATTTGGGTTGGATGGTTGGCTGCAAGTGCATGTACTATTGAATGGTAATTTGGGAAGTGTCAGGAACGCCAACATTTCGCGTCAGTGGCCACGACAGAGCACATGCATGGTATCTATATTTGATTACGACACTTATGCTTATTCGGTAAGTGTGTAGGAGAATTCCCCAATGCCTCTGGCCCTCAGGCTTTGCACAATCACGGTGTCCGTCCGAGGGCTATTTCCTCTTGGATCTGGGGCTGATGTAGCATAGGGCTGGGATGGCTCCACTTACACGAGATTTTATGATTAGGCTTAACGGTTTTCCCGACCTCAACCCATGCTGTTCTGGGCGTCTGCAAGGGGCGCCACCAGTCAGCTTGAGCGCCAAGAGGGTCCACTGATTTCGCCAGCTGCAAAGGGCTTAACCATGTTCCCAAATGAGCTGAAGGGCTTGACAGCGGCTAAAAATACTACACTGCCGAGTGCGCCCCAGGTCCTGGTCAGCCAACAGACAGCAGCTCTCTGGGCGCGAGGACCCCTTTGGCGGATCACGTTGGTGAGCCGTCAAAGCCGATGTCATCACAAAGGAGACCGACCCATCGGGCTCTTGCAAAGAGCTGAAGGCCGAGTTGAAAGATTAAATTGGAGTGATGTGCCACAAACCTGCCATTCTGGGGAGACCCGAGGCCAAATTCTTGAGACAGGTCATCTCAACGTGGCCACCTGTCTGAGGCAACAGTCCCCGTCACAAGTTGTTGAGCTCGTGAACATTAGTTACAGTCATGGCAGGCAGGGGAGGCGGATATTCCGGATCCTTGTCCTGCTATTAGCCAATTCCCTCCCTTTGGAACCCGAGTATCCGGTCAGCTAGTCAATTGTCCGCCTCGAGTGCCGATCTGACAATCCCCACAAAACCTTGCGAGCCACTGCCAACTTGAACTGCATCATCACCACGAACCCGAGCTTCACCAGGCAAAAGCGGACTCTGCTCGAATTGCGCCCGGCTGCCTCTCAGACAGTGGCCAGGTGCACCGTTCTAGCAACGGTGAATACATCCCTCGAGTACTCTCCTCCCTCTCTCCCGGTCCCGGAATTCTTCATGCCGCCGAACGGCGTGCCCAGCTCCCTGACGAGCCAGCAGTTCACCCACACCAGACCTGCCTGCAGCTGCTCGCCGACTCTCCGCATCCGGGCCCCGTCCGTGGTCAGCAAGACCGCTGCAAGGCCGTACTCGCTCGCGTTCGCAAGCCTCACGGCACCCTCCTCGTCCTCGAATGGCACGACCGTGACCACCGGCCCGAATATTTCGTCTCGGAGCAACTCCGAGTCGGTGGGGACATCTGTGAGGATCGTCGGCTTGATCCAGTACCCCCTCTCCTCGCCGGCTCGTATTTCTGGCGGCACCTCTCCGGTCTTGAACGTCATTCCCTGCTTCTTCGCGACCTCGAGGTAGCTTCTAATCTTGGCATAATGCTGCAAGCTGACCACAGCGCCGACGGTCTCGCCCACACGGTACGCCTTGGTCACATACTCTGTGAACGCGGCCACAAAATCCTCGTACGCGCTTTTCTCGACGTATATCCTCGATCCGCACAGGCATATCTCGCCCTGGTTCTCGAAGGCCGCCATCGCGGCCGTCCGGATCGTCTTCTCCCTGTTGGCGAGCAACGAGTCCGCAAACACCAGTGTCGGGTTCTTCCCTCCCAGCTCCAGACTGACATGCTTGTAAATCTGATCCACCGTAGCCCTCCGAATCGCGATTCCGGTCGCAGTGCCGCCCGTGAAGCTGACGCCGTGGACGTCCGGGTGCGACACCAGCGCCGAGCCCGTAGTCGCGCCGTCGCCGAAGATGAGGTTTATGACGCCCGCCGGCAGCCCGGCGCGCCGGAACACGCCCGCGAGCAGGAAGGCGCTGACGCTGGTGACCTCGCTGGGCTTCGCGACGGCGGTGCAGCCAAAGGCAAGGCACGGCGCGATCTTCCAGGTGAGCAGGTAGAGCGGCATGTTCCAAGGCGAGACGAGGGCGAAGACGCCTGCGGAGCTGCGGTGCTCGTAGGTCAGCGCCACGCCGTCCACCATGCGGGCGGCGGTGGACTCGTGCAGGATGAAGGTCGAGAAGTAGGCGAAATTGGACACGGCGCGGTCGACCTCGACCCGCGCACGCTCCAGCGTCTTGCCCTGGTCGATGCTCTCCCATACCGCGAATAGCTCCCGGTTGGCGGCGATGATCTCGCTGATCTGCCGCAGGTACCTTGACCGTTCGGCCCGGGGTGTCTTGCTCCATGCTGGGAAGGCCGCCTTGGCGGTCTCAACCGCGGCGGCGACCTCTTCGGCTGATGCACAGGGCACCTTTGCTATGAGCTTCCCTGACTTGGGCTCAAACGAGTCCATGTGCTTTGATGCCGCCGTCGTGATGAATGCATTTTCGGTGAAATGCTGTAGGGTCAGGGCTTGGCCATCCAGTCGCCTGAGCAGCTCGTTGGCTTTCTCTTGGGTGTTGGCGTTCCATAGCTCCTCGGAGACGTTGCCGTTGATCTGATGTAACGAGCCCATGGCGAGGAATTAATTAGATGTGACCTTGGAGACCCAGCTTGAGTTCTTCCTTCCTCTGATGCACTGGAATCCTCAAGACGATTCTCAGCTGTGAGTGGGTATCTGAGTCGTGAGCGATGGCGACGAGCAAAACACACAATGCTCATGGGAGACTTCACTGGATACAGACGGCTTTCTCGTTCGCAGTTATGCTGGTCCTCCTAGCCATTGCCTTGGTGAAGCAACCCTTGCACGCTACGTTCTCCAACTGTTCCAGGCCAAGTTCCGCTTCCGTGTGGAGGCTGGCTGTCCAACTACCAGCATTGGAGCTGCCCTTTCGGCCAATCGGAAGATAGAGGGTGCAGCGGAAGACGGATGCTTGGTGCATCCTCGGCCCACCAGAGCTGTACTGGGTGTGGGACAGGCTACAACGACATGCCGGTATATCTATCTATCTGAACCACGTGAGGAGTGAAAAATATTACGACGATATCGGATAACCGTGGGAAGATCTAAGACACGTACAGGTCTCATGCCTGACTGGACAACACAACACTGGCCTCACGCAGACAATAGTCACGCAGCACCTTTCATGATGGCATCCAACGGAACGGGCTACTTCCTCCCGGCAGAGCGCGCCCAGGGGCTCGCCAATTATCCCCACGCACGCACAGCTCCCTCCACCAGCCGCATCATCTTTGTCAGCGGGACATCGTCGCGGCGAGGCGACGGGACATACGAAGGGTGCGAGACGCTGCCCGACGGCACCCACAAGCTCGACTGCGGCGCACAGACGGCCGCGGTCCTGAGGAACATCGAGAGCATCATCCAGGGCGCCACGGACGGGAAGTGCGGACTGGAGACCATCGTCGACGCCACCATCTTCCTCACCGACATGAAGGACTATGCCGCCATGAATGCCGAGTGGAATAAGCGCTGGCCCGACAAGACCAAGGCCCCTGCCAGGACCTGTGTGCAGGTTGCAGCGCTGCCAAACGAGAGGCTGAATGTGGAGATCAAGTGTCAAGCATTGGTTAGCGAGTAGGACAGCGATGTTCAGAGATCAAGCTGTCGTACATAGCCTTTACAAGCTCTGGATTTGGCTTGAGTGACGGATTCTATCACCATCTTTGTTCCCACAATCCATTGGCGACAGGTGTCGGAAGAAGATTGAAGAACTGAGTTGCATGGGCGAACAACAGGTCTGTCGAATTGCCACCACCTCCGGTCTCTCATGCAAGCACTTCAAGTTGAGAGTTGGGCTGACAGCCACCGCAGTTTCAACCTAATCACGATTCACTTTCAAAATGTCAGAACCAAGATTGAGCTTCTTTTTGCTATCTTAGGCAAGAGAATCATATTTTTCATATTTTTCATGTTGATTGCATGTGCTTCAGATGAACCCTCCAAGAATTACCAATCAATGAATGATGATCCCGCAACGCCATCAACACCGGGCATGAATGCTTAACGCCAAAAAGGCTTAGAGCCAGAGATGCTATATTTTACGTACCATGCCTACGTTTATGTGTACCTCGGCCTGGTATGGCTCCAGGGGCCTTCTCGCCATCGACTCTGACGTTCCCACCTTTCTGGTCCTTGAGAATATCGTTGAAGGTCGAGGAAATGCATAACCCCCCTTTTTCTCCCCGGAGCTGTGCACGCAGGGATCAGGAGGGTGCCGACACTGTGTATAAGTCACAACCCAGTACCCTAGGGTATGCATAACACACAGTAGCTTGTGTTAACCGGTCTGCCTTTTTTTGAACTCCCTAAGTCCCTGCTGATCCCGATAGAACAACGTCCTCTCAGAGAAACCGCTGGTTAGTGCGAAAAACTCCAGGTTAATTTCGAGATAAAGGGACTCCCAAGCCTTATGCTGCGTGGCCAATTCACCCGCGTCGATTCGAGACACGTCCACAACGGCCGGAGCTACAATGCCTCTTCGAACCCGGCTAATCATCTCGAAAACTTCTTCAATTAAATTCGAAACAATTTGAAATTCCACTTGTGACATACGCCACCGGACAACCGCACGAAGGCAGTAAGCAGCCAGTGGGTTCAGCCGTGATGGGAGCGAGAAATCAAACCCCACGAGTTCGTAAATGTTGATTTCTTCAGTATCGCATCCACCCAAGGCTCCGTGTAGTATATCCTGCACCTGGTGAATCTCTGATATAAGCATTTTGAGGTAGACCAGGTGGTCGTGCAGGAACGCGCAAACTTGCCGCGCTCCCCGCAGGCCGGCTGAGTTGGTGGGCATGATAGGACGGGGCGGGAACGGCTCCGCATTCGGAGGACTGACGTTGCACTGTAGACCTACGGTGACCGCGTTGACATGGGCACGTGAGAGGTCTACTAAAGCTTCTTCGTATCTCCAGATGAGGGCCTCCCCCGAGACGTGCCCGAAGTTGTGTGGGAGCTGGATGCACGCAAACACGTTGGAATTCATGTTGACCAACATACTCTGCGCTGAGGGTTGTCTGTTCATGTTTTCGAACCTTGTCTGAATTGCTAGAGGGCTGAATATGTTGTTGTGAAGTATTGAAATTGAATATGCAGGCACCGTCAGTTCAAGTTGATGTTGGCAGCCACTTCGTACTTAAACTACTACAATTGTTACCACAATTGCTTTCTCTGGTCTACTAGTATGTAAAGTGATTCATTGTCTTTCGAACTCTAAGAATGGGGTTGAACAACAGAAGAACAAGCCTTGTCAACTCGTCATCATGTTTGACAATGTTATTGTCTTCGTGTAAGGAGCAGTGATCTGGTGTCAAAGTCGAGGCTTCCCGTGCATGATAGGATCCCATTCAAATTCCTATGTGCATTGTAACAATTTGACAAAGGAACATACTCAAAAGGGTGGTTCCATTGTATCTCGGCTCAACCAGACCACACATCTCTGAACTTACGCACGTCCACGCTAGGCGTCGACATGTGTGATTGCGGAGCATTCGAAAGACTGCCTCCAGTTCACAGGTAACGCCATGATACAGAAAACCCAATATTATCCAATTTTATAGTGCAAAGGTATGACACAATGAGCTGAATCTCAGACGGAGCTTGATACATGTGTTTTCACATGATGTATGTCACAAAATTGTTGTCCATCGTGATACGGAGACCATAGTTTCCTTCGCTCTAGGCCTTGATTGATTCACCACTCCCGAATTTCACCACCAGGTCCAATGAAGCCGGGACTCACCCATGCCTTTGCATCCTTCGACAGCGCCCTGACTTGTTCCTCATCCACCTCAATTCCAAGACCCGGGCCGCTGAGGATGTTGATATAACTGTCTGTAACTTTCCAGACTTCTGGGTTCTTGGTGTAGGCTGTGAGATCCTGAGTGCCCGCGTTGTAGTGAATTCCCAGGCTCATCTCCTGGATGGCAAAGTTGGGGCTGGAGCAGTCAACCTGGCAATTTGCAGCTAGAGCAATGGGGCCTAGGGGACAATGCGGGGCAAGGGCCACGTCGTACGCCTCAGCCATAGCAGCAATGCGCTTCATTTCGGAGATCCCGCCGACGTGAGAGATGTCTGGTTGGAGAATATCTACGCAGCCCGCCTCAAGGAATGGCTTGACGTCCCATCTGCTGTGGAGACGCTCACCTAGGGCGATAGGAACGCTGGTCTGCTCGGCGAGGGACTTTATGCCGCCGATATGTTCTGAGAGCAGGGGCTCCTCGATGAAGAGAGGCAGGTGCGGCTCGAGCAGTTTGACCAGCTGTTTGGCCATGGGTTTGTGGATCCGGCCGTGGAAGTCGACACCGGCATCCATGCCTAACTCTTTGACGGCCTTCACTCGTTCGACGCATGAATCGAGAGCCGAGGGCGAGTCTAGCCAGCCCATGTCCTCCGTCGCATTCATCTTGACGCAGCTAAAACCTTGAGACTTTCGCGCTTTCCTGTTCGGTTCGGTGTCAGATGTCGAAGCCATACGACACCTTTTCAGGTGGACTCACGCTTCTTCTGCGACATTGTTTGGCCGGTTCCCCCCTATCCAAGCGTATACCTTGAGCTTGTCGCGCACTTTGCCTCCCAGTAACTGGTAGATTGGTACCCCGAGTTTGCGAGCTGCTCACGACTTAGCATTCGGTTCTTCAAGACGGATAAAATGTTTGGAGCCGACCTTTCAAATCCCAAAGTGCAATATCGATCCCGGCCAAAGCACTCATGAAAACTGGGCCGCCCCGGTAGAAGGTAGTTCGCCACGACATCTGCCAGATATGTTCAATGTCGTCGGCCTCAAATCCGTTGTATCGCTCAAACCAGGCATCCAGGCATCCTTCGACAGCCTGCGTGTGACCCTCGAGCGAGGCCTCCCCCCAGCCAACATTTCCTGCTTCGTCTGTGATTTTGACGAAGAGCCAGCGTGGCGGCACGCGGAAGTACTCCATAGTCGCTATTTTCCCCATCTTGATGCCCGGGTGTAAGGATGCAGTTGAGATTTTGTAAAATCTGCCGAATGCTAGCAACTGCGCTATTCAATGCTAGTACAAAGGGCGTGAATTGGTTCCTCGAATAAAAAACAAACAAACAAGTAAAGTGATACTTCTCTCCAACTTGATTATCACTGATCGACTCACTTCCGAAGTCGTCGTTTGAGCCAAGCCTTTTTACCCCACGATGCTGTTAATATGGGTTGGCATGCAGTTAACGTGGAGAATACCTCGGTAATGCCTGTGGCTGCTGTGCCGGCGATGCAGAATGCATCATTCGAGTCCCCACCCGGAAAAGATTCCTTAGTGCATCGGAAAAGGGCATTTATGTGGGGGCTTTCTTTGAGCACGGAACTGGCATTGACGGGCGGCAGCACTTCCAAGTGTAGCGTCAAATTGACCTCGGACTAGTACTCAACAGACATGTAAACAGCATGTGTCGAGAAGATCGCAGCCACTCGTAATCCGTACACTAAGTAATTCCATAAGTGGGATCTTGTGTGTATCCAGATATGGATGACAAGTTGTATTAGAGTTCGAGCCACTGAATTGTCTTTTTTGCGACGGATACCTAAAGACAGTTGAAGCGACTCTAATTTCTTTGAAATCACCACAGAAAAACCTCGAATGCCTGTCGGTCTACGCTTCCAGCCCACGCGCTAGTCTAGTCTTCTTCTTGAACTCAGCAACCGCCTTTTCGAGCACTTCGGGTTTCGCATCACCGAAGATATCAACTCCCAGTCTCGCGGGTAAGTTGTAACGGTGATTCCGGTCGAACGAGTTGACCTTTTCGAAGACATCCGCAGGCAGCTCTGAAACTATTAAAGAGTCAGATTGAGGCCACTTTAGATTTGTTCATGGCGTCACTTGCCTTCTAGATTCGACTTTATCCGTGACGGGGTGACAGATTTTGTGAGGACGACAACGCCTCGCTGGACGATCCAGCTCAGTACAACTTGAGCAGGCGTCTTGCCGAGCTTCTCTGCCAGTTGGATGATCGCTGGGTCCTCGATGGCCCTAAGACTCCGTTAGCCATTGTCGTGCCCTCTGGCGTGTTCCGGAAAACTCACATTGGTAAGCCGTAGATGTTGTTTCCAAGCGGAGAGTATGCCTCAACAACAATTCCCTGTGGTTGAATGAGTAGGCTTTTCATTTTTGCTCCGGTTCTCGGTATGTGACTCACCTTATCTTGACACCACTTGACCAATTCTGGCTGTGCAAAATATGGATGAAGCTCGACCTGGTTGACGGCCGGCTTGATCTCAGCGGCGTCCCATATGTCGTTGATCTTAGCGATGGAGAAGTTGGAGACACCAATGGTCCTGATTTTCCCTTTCTTTACCAGAGCCTCCATTGCTCTCCATGTCTCGATTATCGGGACGTCAATGACATCTACGCCAAATGTTTGCTCATCAATGGGAAAGCGCTCAGTATCGTTGATACGGCGGAACGACACGGGCCAGTGGATCTAGGAACAGTAAGCTGGATTCTATCGGGGCGTAATTTGAGGCCTCGTACAAGATAAAGGTCCAGGTAGTCAGTCTGGAGGTCTGCTAAGCTCGTGTCCACAGCCCTTTCAACGTCCTCGGCCTTGTGGTGGGTGTTCCAGAGCTTGCTGGTCAACTACACGGCGAATGATGATTAGTCAAGCGCAAAGACTTGTTTCAGGCTCAAATCCTAGTCCAAGTGGTTCAATCTTACAAAGATGTCCTTTCGTGGGACACCGGACGCCTTGATGCCCTCACCCACTTCCTTCTCATTGTCATACACGGCAGCGGCGTCAACATGGCGGTAACCTGACTTCAGGGCGAGCTCCACAGCGTTCTTCACCTCATTCGGTTTGGATTGCTGTCGTCAAATCAGCTTTGGCCCCGCAGGCGTCATGGCAGGTGAGAGCATACCCAGGTACCCAGCCCTACGGCGGGGAGAGTGAGTCCGTTATTGAGCTTGAAATGCTCAGCCAGTGTCGTAGAGCCCATGGCGTTCTAAAGTTGCGTGCAATTACAACAGGAATTTTGGAACTTAGGCGCAGACTGGTAGGTAGCACTTGAGGTTATTTGCACTGTTGTGTTGTTTGGCGTTGCGAGGGTACACCGTTACTCATTTGAGCTGGCAGCAGCATCACATCACCAACGATGGACTTTGAACTAACGGGACAACGCTTTGTTATCCGACCGGAATTGCCCAAGTGCATAGAGACAGTTAGTAGAGATATCCGAAAAATGCGTAAAATGGGGTGGCAGCCGAGGTCGGTCGTGGCAGGTCCAGCCGAAGGCGTGGGGATTCGCCGATGAGCGGAGTCGGCGCCGGCGTCTCTCGGCAGTCAATGGCCCGAGTGACAACCGCCTACGGCCCACAAAGCCGACTTGCTTGTGAATCACCTCGAACACACACACACACACAGACACATGTTCATGAGGAGGTAGCAGGACCTGAGAGCACACACCAGAGACACCACTTTCCCCAAGCAAGAAGCAAATCCCACCAGTCCGAGCCGAAATGTCAGCCCCTGTCTCCAGCCCTCCAACGGGCGTTTTTGTTCCAGTGCCTACATTCCTGAAGCCCGCCTCCGCATCGGGAGGTTTGCAGCCAAAAGTCGACGTTGAGACACAAGTCAAGCACTCGGTCTTCCTGGCCAAGAATGGCATCCGCGGTCTTGTGCTGCTCGGTTCGACCGGAGAGGCCATACATCTGAACAGACAGGAGCGGTTCGACCTGATTGCCGGCTGCAGGAAGGGCCTCGACGATGCAGGCTTCCCCGACTACCCTATCATGGCCGGTGTGCTCACCAACGGCATCGATGAGACCCTAGAATGGCTGCAAGACTACGCCAAGGCCGGTGCACAATGGGGTCTCGTGCTGGTCCCTGGCTATTTTGGCGCCGCAGGCTCGCAGGCCAACATTCAAGAGTGGTATACCATCATTGCAGACAACAGCCCAATCCCTATCCTGATGTGAGTAGAACCTCTCAAGATCTGTTCTGCTGTGCTCTCGAAAACATTCTGACCAAGAATGCAGATACAACTATCCGGGCGTGACAAACAATGTTCTGGTTACCCCGGAGACTTACTCGGCTCTGGCCCAACACCCAAAGATTGTGGGATGCAAGATGTAGGTTGACAGCCCTACGCACTTGGTCACAGTCCAAGCGGCCACACATGCTGACGCGTAACCCAGGTCTCATGGCAACGTGTCTTACCACGTTCAAGTGTCCCTTGACCCAGCCATTGACCACAACAAGTTCCGAGTGTACAGCGGCTTCGGCCAGCAACTCGGGCCAATCGTGTTCTTCGGAGCAGCTGGAGTCATCGACGGCCTGGCAGCTATCTACCCCAAGACAGTCTCTCGGTTGATGGAACTCGCAGAAAAGAGGCCGATCGACCCACACACGCTGGCCGAGGTACAGAGGCTGCAGTACGTGGTCAGCAAAGCAGAGGAGTACATTGGCAAGACTGGCATTGTGGGCATCAAGGAGGCTGTTTTCCGTGTCACGGGCATGGGTACTCTGGAGGGTGGCAGGCTACCCCTGAAGGGAAAGCTGGCCGATGGAGAGTGGGACAGGTTGAGCAAGTTGTATCTTGCTGATGTCGAGAAGTCGGAGAAAAGCCTCTAGATCCACATGATCCAGCATGAGAGCACTCACATGAAGCATCGAAAGAGGTCATAAGTGACGCCATTCTTCCAACAAAGTGCTGCAATGCCTTCATGACCTTCGTGAGGATGTACAAGGACCCTCCCGATCACTCACAAACTCACTCAAATATTACATGGAGGTCTGAGTCAAGAGAGTAAGTACATAAACGTAACCGACCGCATGCCAAAGGTGGGTTTCCGATGGCCGTCCAACAAGACAACGGAAAAGACAACTTCTTGCTAACCGAGCCCGCTGGAGATGGAGAGGCACATGCTCCACGCAGGCCAGGGTTGCAGACACCCCCTGCACAGGGAGATGAACTGCCTTCCGCCTTCCGCCCATGGGCAGGCCAAGGGTCTGGCATATTCAAAAGAGAACAAGCACACGGCTACTGAAATCCGTCGACCTCGTCCCGTGCCGTGCCGTGCCATTGTGGCTGCAGCTGCAGCCAACCCCTTGTCACTCCCGGGCTCAGTACAGCACAAAACGTGTCTGGGATGTCTGCCCAGAACCTTGGGGCGATTGCAGAAGCCAGAGAATTGATCCAGGCACAACATTGGCTTAAGATTGCCAGCATCTTCTGTCCTCATGTAGCTAGTCACATGACCAAGCATTCACTGTAGATAGCTTCATTTACCGTAGCCAAGGGAGGATATAAGGCCATACGCGCTACGCGCCTTCGGCCCCTTCTTCCCTCCTACACACCAGACAAGAACCAACGAATGAAGACCCAATTTGAAGCAATTGCTATCACCCAAGCCAGACCAACACCTCACCTAAAAATAGTCAACCTCACAAAAAGAAAATTCGACAGAAGCAGATTTCCTCTTGTTATGTACTGGGCACTCTTAATTATTTCGATGCCAAGAACACAGCGTTCTTCTGAATCCGGAATTTCTTTGGGAAGGAGATTTCGTCCAAGGACTCAAGTCAACTGCCGGCAACAAGGCTTCGCCGACCACACCCCGTGTCGTTGAATATAACAGGTCGAGAAAGTCTCCGTGGACCTATTAGTTTGAACGGGTGCTTAGAATATCATCTGATCGATTTGAATCGCCAAGATCACCACCTTCTTCCTGTGTGCCGATGTGTTTGAAAGTACAGTCATGCTTCATCATCGTGGCTTCATCTCTGAGTGAGCCCACCTAGATTCCATCCACCATTCCCGAGATATGGTTGGAACACAGAGTTATTTTGACACGCTGCTACCCCACTGGCTGGGAACTTATCTGGTCCTCCAATGTGGCTTGTATTCTCGCTAAATCACCTAACATTCCTGTTCTCACACTTATGCTCCGTCGGTCTCTGTACAGAACCTTATATTATTAACTCTTATATTTTTAAATACATTATTATCTTAAAATAATTATAGTATTCTTCTTATAAATACTTATATCTTAGTTATTCTTAAGATTAGCTTTTAAATTTCTTAAAAGGAATTGGTGTCGCCATATCACGCGTAATCATGAGATTTCTTCGGCAATCAGCCGGTCGCACCGTAATCCCATCAGGATACCTGATGTCGTAATTTGTGAGCAAGTAGATCAGGATGAGCTTGATTGTCACCTCAACCAGGAATCGCCCTGGACACGCATGCGGCCCGCCTCCCCAGTTGAGCCAGTCATCAGACGTCGAAGCAAACTGGAAGTTGCTTGTATCGAAGTGCTGACGCTTGTTGGCCCAACGCTTCGGGTCAAAGATTTCCGCATCTGCACCATGCGCATCCCGATCCATACTGTGTTGTAGCGAGGTGAAGTTAACAGATGTCCCAGCCGGGAGCGTCAGACCATCCCTGAAAGTATAAGGTACGACCGCAGTCCTCTGCATGGTCTCCTCCGTGAAGAGGTGCATCCGATGTGTTTCCCTCATGAAACTGTCGAGGAGTCGCAACTCTCCCAGGGAATGCCGCGTCCATACCTGCCTGCCTTGTAATTCATCCCTCTTGACGCGGCTTATTTCCTCCTTGATGTCCGCCAAGGCATCAGGATGTGCCAGCAGGTCGAGAAGCACTGAGTAGCCGATGGACGAGGTACCGTGTATAGAAGCTACCACTGTGATGAAAATGTTTTGGACTAATTCGTCAGGGGTTACTTCCTTTCCCTTGGCCCGGTGCTCATCTATCAGCCACTGGATGGAATCATCGTACTTTTCAGAGCACCCAACTGTTCTCTCGGAGTCTGCCTTTCTGAAGGCGGCTTGGCGTGCCTCGAGCTCGGGGCGCACAAACTCAGCGGCTCGTCGGCGCACCTTCATGACATCCTTGACCTCGGGGCTGAAGTACTTGGCGGCCCAGTAAAGACGTGGATGATACTTTTGCCGTACGACTCCCGGCGCTTTCAGGGCGGCGCTGAGATATTGCAGAGACATTGCCGGCCATCCCTTATATAGCTCTAGCTTAGGACGAACCATGACACGGGCCGATATGTAAGCAAAGAGCTTTCATATCTGTTAGTCGCTTGCTACGGATACCAAAGTGATGCATTGCGGAACATTCCAAAACATGGAAGACGAGCAACTGTAATAGGCGAAGAATATGCTTACCTGTAGAATGATAGGATAGACGTGGATTGGTGTTCATTCTGAAAGGCTGGTTGTTAGTTGAAGAACTATTGACATATGACTATAGCGATCAATACTAGTAGGGAAGTAATGAGACGCACCCAGACATTCTGGTATTTTCTGGGTGCCTGGTAGGTAACAATGTTCTTGTATTGGCACAACTAAGTTGTTGAGGGCTCTGTTTAAATTGAGACGGGCTGCATGCTGGACTTCTTCCGTGATAGCTGGACCATTTACATGGTTGAGGATAGAAGCCCAACGAAAGTTAGTGAGAACCGCGCGAGAGAGAGCCGTTTGAATATGAACAAATACAGACCCAGTGAGGGCCCAATCACAAAGGAACAATAGACCTACATTCTCAGTGTATAGAGGAAGGCTCAGTTTGTCCTGCGGCACGTTTGTGACTTCCTCCATGTACCGCAGGGGAAGGAAAACGAAGGGAAGACTGGGGTCCGCGTGATTGCGCACACAAAACGGTTGTCCCTTCTTGAGATACTGTGTGCCGACGTCAGCATCTGCACTATCACAAGTGAAGTATGAGAGAACAGTGTGAGAAAGCGAACGAATTCTGTCGTAGCCTTCCCTCAAGAGCTTCCCAGTCTCACTCGCGTATAGCGTCTTCGACTCGTCACGGTGCCCAAACTCCACAAGCGGAGGAATGCCCAGCGACGAAACTGTCACAGTCGTCGAAGATTGCCACAAGCAAATTGCGCATATTATACACGCCGCAGTCAAAGCAGCTAGGATATATACAGAGGAATCCATAGCTGGGAATGACTTTGGTTGTGGTAGACCGGGAGAGCTTGAGTGAGGGAAACGGTGGAAGATCGTATTTAACTTCGGTTGGCATCTGGGATTTGTGCCAACACATGTGGAGAGTGGGACTAAAATGCACTATTGGTTCGGTTTGGGAACCACACTGCAACCATCCATACATGAGGCACCGCCGCACTGATTCTACAAGCGCTTCTCCCCGACAAGCCCAGAGACCTTCTAACGCATCGCAGATATCTCTCTCTCAGAGTCTTAAACTCAAGCATCTCACGAAGTCAAAATTCGGCAAGAAAAAATGTGGACGACTCCTTAAAAACCGCTCTACTCAAAAATCTTGAAAGCTTAACCGTGGGAGCGATAGCTTAGAGTGCCATCTGCCACGGAGTCGTATCTATGCGCTAGGCGTGCCCCAGTTTTGAGCAGGCAGTCAGAGACCTCGGGACGGACCAACAAGCATCAGGGTTGTCATTTGGACCTTTTTGTGGGTCTACAACAAGTATATATAAATGCGGTGCCGAGTGCTCTCCTGGTGGACTTTTACAATTCTTGTTGGCATGTAGTTGTACGATTTAAATTCGGATTTTCTTTCTGGCTGCATAGGTCAAATTGATCTTCGTGAATCGTTACTATTTTTCTGAATGAAAGCGCATCACTCCTGCTTGAATAATTCAGACGACACCCGCCGGTATTGAAGACACTGTCCATCTAACCTTGCACATCTCTCACAAGGATCGGCGTCGAAGTGTCTGGTGTTAAATCCATGAACCGTCTTGATTCTATTGGCCGCTCCGGCCCTCCTTCGGGAATCTTCATATCGTATCTGGTGAGAAGACATATGAGCATCAGCTTGATAGTGACCTCAGCCATGAAACGCCCCGGGCACGCGTGCGGGCCTCCGCCCCAGTCAAATGTATCATCAGCCGTGGAAGCGAACTGATACTTGCTCGCGTTGAAACCGACGCGTCGCCGCAGCCAGCGCTTGCCGTCATATGTCCCTGCGTCGGGCACGAGGCCACCTGTGGGGTCCAAGTTGTAGCGCAGATTAGGAAATGAGACGACAGTTCCGGCCGGGATATGAAGGCCGTCCTTAAACGTATACGCAGTCATTGCGAACCGTTGGACAGTGGCTGTATTGTGTAAGCAGACAAGGGTGCCTTGGGTCCCAGGTTCAAGGGGGCGGTCAGGAGGAGGGGAGGGGGATGGAGTGGTCACTCGCCTTCCTGGAACGGCTTCATGCGGAGCGTCTCCTTCATAAAGGAATCCATCAATCTCAGCTCTCCCAGTGCGTAGCGTGTCCAGACGGGCGACTCCTTGAGCTCCTCCTTCGACACGCGATTAATCTCACCGCGGATCTCAGCCAGAGCGCCGGGCGTGCTGAGGATGCTGAACAGCGACTGCAGCGCGACGAACGAGGTGCCGTGCATGGACGCGAACATGACTATGAAGATGTTTTGTGCACATTCATCTGGCGTGACAACTTTTCCACCCGCGTGATAGCTGTCCATGACCCACTCGATAAAGTCGTCGTGCCTCTTCGTCCTTGCCCCAGAGGAGGCGAGGGCGGCCTGCCGGGCCTCGAGCACAGGACGCACGAGTTCTGCGGCTTCTCGGCGGGTCTCGTTAACTCGGGCCACCTCCGGGCTGAGGTAGTAGGCAGTCCAGTAGAGCGAGGGCCAGTACCTTTTCCGAATCGCGCCCTGGGCTGCTAGGACACGGGTGATATACTTCATTGAGATGGCAGGCCAGGCGTCGCAGAGCTCGGACCCGACCATAATGCGTGCCGACATTTGCGAGAACAACTCCAGGATCTTGGGGTACAGGACGATTGAGGACCAGCCCGGAGAGGTTAGTAGCTTCCTCTCTGCAGCTTGGAAGCACAGCGTCTGCATGGGCTCGATGAGTTTGTTCAATGCGCGGTTGAGGTCGATCCGCACAGAGTATTGGATTTCGTCCGTGATTCGAGGCCCGCCGAACTTGCTCATAGTCGACGTCTACAATAGCATGGTTAGAGGTAGGAACATGGAGACGTGGGTGATCGGAAAAGATGTGCGAACGTGATTCAAAATGCCCGGCAGACTTAGCTTCTCCTGCGGCGCGTTCCTCAGTTCCTCCATGTACTTGACAGGTAGGTAGACTCGAGGTCGGTCAGGATTCAAGAAATCCCGTACACAAAAAGGTCGGCCATGTTTTGTATACTGTCAATTTTGTTACGTTAATTACAGCGTTACAGAGAGACGGGAATGCAGGTTTCTCACCAAGTCGTAGCCTTTTCCAACAAGGCTTGCAATGTCGGTCGTAAATCGGTCTCCCGAGTTGTCCCCGTCAAATTCAACAAGTGGGATGCCTGGTAGCGATTTAGCAGGTGATACTGTGTACCAGAGGCTCCATATTAGCCAAGAGGCCGACAAGACGGCTGTCAAGATCGTGACCGGTATTATAGAAGACATAGTTGAGAGCTCTGCCGTTTGTTGAACGGATTAGCTTTCATATCCAGCTGTGGAGAGCGGGAAAGGTGCGGGGATCATTCGCATTATCAAGGAAGCTGAACACAACAAATATGCTGACCAACTAGAAACCAACAGGCTCCCAACAGCCGAGGGCCTGTTATTTACAACCTGCAGGTATGGGTTGCTTACCAAGTTAAGGCTCCGCCGAGAACGCCCCAATGTCTTGTTGCGTCAGGCATTGAACAAGGTCTCGTCATCATCTTCGACAGCATTTCAGGCCTGGACCCGCAGTCCACAATTGCGACGGCCCATTGCTGAACCTTTTCCTGTTTGACCAGCAGCCAAAGAGAATCGAGTTGGAGGAGTAGCCGTGACGGGTCATATAATCGCGGGAATATCTATGTTGCCCCACTACCACAACTGTTCCTGACCACAATGACCCCCCGGTCCGGTATGCAAACAGGCTTCAGAGTCTTTGCTGAGTATCTCGCCGCTGTAGGCCGACCCGACGCTTCTGAGCAAGGGTTTTCATTAGGAGCGCTTCACAAAGACAAGTATATGAATATAGCCTCTATTCTGGTTAAAGCGTTGTAGAAAAATATACCAGTTGCCTTCCTTCGGCGTCTCGACGTTGTCCAGCTTTGTTCCAAAGCTCATGTGTGCGAGCTGCGTCTCAGGAGGCACCGCGTTCTCCTCGAGATCGTCCGACGCATGATGCCACTCTTGTGGCATACGCACAATACCCCATTTCAACAGGCTACGACTGACTTCAACCCTGACCGCTGCAAGTTCGGATTCTCCCTTGGCTTCACCCTCAGACTCCATAAGGCCATAGTTCTCCACTATAAAATCCAGCCTATTTAACTCTACCTCACTACCTCCAATTTCATCCTGGCATCCAATGCAGCAATTGTAATCCACCATCAGCTTTGCTGAGCGGAGAGATGTGACAGACCGCCGAGATAGCCCGTGGGTCAGTACTTACCAGGGGCATGTGACCCATGGATATTCTCCGACGACTGAGGGTGAGAAGGGCTGCAAACATTGTGATTGCGAGTCCTAGAATAAGAATGAGAGAGGCGTTGTTGAACCTCAAGGCGAGGACGGCGTCCTCGCTGGGGAGGATCGGGTCTGATGGTCTAATCTACTTGAATACAGAGGGAAAATGGATGCACCCACACCCTCTGCAGTGTGTTTGGGCCCTATATGCCTGCCTGACTGGATTTAACAAATCTCGTGTATTTTCTCCGTGAAGTATCCTAGAGACAGTCAATTTTGAGCCAATCTCCCATTTAAGTGAGTAAGACACAAGGCCGGTCTGGTGTCTGAGGTGGGGTGAGATATTTGTCATTCTTACCTCCTTCTCCGACAAAAACATAGATACTGTTGGATAGAATCCAGTGAAGAAGAGTACCAAGAATGATCATCGGGATTCTGTATCTAAAAGGCAGTGATAGGAAGTACGAGTCGAATATCCCAGAGCTCATCACGGGTCCAGCTCCGGTTTTCCTTGCTTACAACCAAGATCATATTGCCGAAAGTGGCCAGCCCGTAGCAGGACACGTAGTAGTCGATACATGCCTATTTCTCGAGAACCGTCCAACTGGCTCCATTGACGGCTGCGTTACCAGTAATGGTGGCATTAAAGTCACCAAAACCTGCGGTGCCATATCCGGAGTACCCGCCTGTGAAGAGCAGAGTGGCACCAGGTGGATAGTAATCGGCACCACTCACGAAATCCTCAGGCAATTACCATGCTGTACGGTAATCTGACTCGCGCCAGTCCGTGGAAGACGGCTGAGTTGAAAAGAAGATGGATGGGTATGGCCCACGTCTTGGATCTCGCCAACCGGGTTGCATTCCGCCAGGATTGTACGCCGATATGGAGGGATTGGCCGCGCCTGTGCGCCGCATCAACCTCGTCGCGTGAAGGCGCGTTCAGAACCTGCATAATGAAGTTGGATGAAGCGAGGACGCAACTTCAAGTTGAAGTGGCGAATGCATTGATTATGAGGTGAAGACCCCGATTGACGCGGCTCGCGGTGCCTCCATTGCAAGTACCTCTGTAAAAGGTAAACGAGCTTTGCCTCGGGTGTCTGCTTCGTAGCCACAGGATCTATGTGATAAATCCGCAAGGCCGCGAGCCTACCCTGCAGGATGGGCCTGTGGCACCTGTATACAAATTAAGCCACACTTTGAAATACATGTATGAAGGTACACGGTGTTTTTGCTAGGCAAAATATAGTCAAGCTACAGGGGCTCCGCTATGACGTTTTTGAATTTTTTAAAGTGTAGCTGTGTTACGGAAATAATGTATGTGAAGCGGTGACGATGCCGCCTGCGTGGATGCTAGATGCCAACAACAGCCCCAGCAGGATAATGCTTACACAGGCTAGTACCGCCGTATTGACGGTGGCTGCTTTCCGCCATCCCGGCAAAAAAGGGGACTTGGTCTGTCCCATGGTTGTCCATGGATACAAACGAACTGCTCTGAATCCAAAGATGAAGCCTGTCCCATCTTGGTCAAAACAGATCAGCGGCTGTGGCCTGGCAGCTGAACGCAACCCCACCGCTGCGTTTCAAGGGGGATTGGTTAGAGGAGATTAGATCAAATAGCGCGCAGTCACGTGTTGCTGACCGTGATCCTTTAAACACAATAACTAATCTCCTTCTCCGAGACTCTAGCAAGTCGATGGACTTTAATGGGATGGCGGGTTTGGTTGTCAAAAGTGCTCCACTTGCAATAAAGCATCCAGTATTCAATGGATGTTGGTACTTCTTTCCATGGGCAGCTTTCATGAGAGACGAGACAGCTTAAATTTATTTAATTGTTGGCTGGGTCACGTATACATACATATTTATTGGGTGTAGGTTAGTTATATTACTTGCTATAGAAGGTGTAGCAGCCAAAGGCACCACTTGGCCTTATAGTCAAAGCAAGGCTATAGTAAAAGAGGTTATATAAAAGAAGTTATATAACTTACAGCTATCTAGTTGGGTATCTCGCTATACTAGTAATTTTTTATTTTATAAGTACTCCCTTAAAAACTAAATCCTAAATATAATTATTTTGTAAATTAAACTTAAACCCTATTAGTTACTTAATTAGTTATATTATATTATACTACTTTACTATGATATTATTAAATAAAGGTATACTTTTAATCTATCGGGTATTATTAATAGCTACCTGGTTTATATATTTTTAGATGATTTTACTAACTGTTATTCTTCTAAAAATATAAAACCTAATATATTAATAAGAAGAAGGAGATTATTACTAAATAGGCTAGCTATAAGATATATAAAACCCTTAACTTTGGCTTATATATAACCTTTTCTATTAAGTAAATATACTAAAAGGTAAAAGTATACTTAGGCTATAGTATAAGTAATTTTCTTTATCTAATAGATATTATTTACAAGGCCCTTAAGGATACTACTTATTATATTTATCTTAAGGAAATATACTAGAAGATAGTAACCCTTAAGAAGTTTAATAGCTAGAAGTAACTAGGGTAGCTTTCTCTCTAAATTATAAGGGTAATATTAAACCTTTTCTTAAAGATAAGGCTACTTATAGTATATATATATAACTATAAGGTACTACAAGAATACTATATACCCTCTAATTATAATTATACTATCTATACTTAATATAGCTTAATTTATATAAACTATATAGCTGATAAAAATAAGGTTAGCCTTTTTCTTAATAAGACTAATATCTATAGCTACTAGTATTTTAATTATAATCTTAATCTTAAAAACCTACTACTAATAGTCTTCTTACCGAAAAAGGTTTTTCTAAAAGAAAAACCTTATAAGAAGGGTTTTTTTATAGTAAATAAAGATAGTATCTTTTCTAGCTATAGGAAGGCTATAATAAGTAAGCAGATAAAGTTAATAACTATAAATCTAAATAGCAGGGCTAGTAATAAAATAAGAGTAATAATAGCTTTAGTATAATATATTAACTTGGTTTTTAAGTAGAATAATTTAACCCTATAGTTACTAAATAAGGAAGATACTTATAATAAAAATACCTAGTAGGAGGCTATCTGGTAAGACTAGTAACTAATAGAGGGACTTATAAAATAAGTAAAATACTAGCCTTAAAAGTAATAAGTACCAGAAATAGTATTACAAGTAGCTTTATCCTTAAGTATAAAACTGGTAGCTAAGAAGTAGTATACAGGTAGTAGAAAAACTATTAATTAATTACTACAGGTAGATCTAAGGGCCGGTAATATTACCGGTAATAGTAACGGTAAGATTAAGATCTTAGGGGCTTAAGATAAGTATAGAAATACTATCCTTTTAGCCAATTAGGTGGTAAAGGGCTATAGTAATAGCTTTAATATATAGTAATAGTAATATATAATAAAGATATATGGTTATAATAGCCAGTATAGTAAAAAAACGGTGTGTTATATAAATTAAGTGGGTTTATATTTTTATTTATACTGGGTATGGTATGTACTTCTGTACCAGCTGTTTTTTCCTCTGCGAATAGTTGTTTTTATTGAAACTAGGCATGCTGGCCGTGATTTAACCGCAGAAGGTGCCAGAAGGCAGCCCTTAAAAACACATGTATGAACCGCCTATTCGTTTACAGCCCCTATTCACTTCCAAAAGTGCCCGGCTCAGGAGAAGTGTGGCAGCCTCGCCACTGTTGTCTTGAGTGACAGACGCAATCCGGAGCTCGTGACTTGGGCCTGTGATATTAAAAGTTCATCCCATCTGCTCGCTGTATTGAGATGACTATTCAAGTGGTCTCCAAGTGGAATGATGCAGATGGGAGTAATTTTGGGTCGTTCTGCAACTGGCTCTATATCCTCCCTCGCTCCAGCTTGGGGAGAGGCGGGGACTATCCGGACGGACTTTCATGGCGTACAACGTCCACAATTCTCTTGTCCCGCCGTCTGGCATCTATTTTCCCGCGTGGTGGGTTCTTGATGGACTAAAAAGGTTATATTTGAACGAAAGTTAAGAGAATGCTCTAAATGCAAGGCGGGCAGAAACGTGTATATTAGTAGCTACAAGAACGCAGTTACGCTGCATATATCCCACTTACCATGCCACCGAACAGACCGAACATTTCGCTCAAGTCGTCTTAATGAAAGGGCCTGTCTTAGAAGACTTAGTGGCACATTGGAAACGTATCTGACTGAGGTGGACTCCTGCAAGTGAGTGGAGGTAGGGTAGCACGGGAGGAATGGTTCCCATATCCTGGGGTGGTTCGGGGGCAAGGATAAGGGGCCAATGGGAAGACATCGCGCTCTAGCTCTACCGGCACAAACGCCAAACTCGCAACTATCCCGGAGGTCATTAGCAAGCGAGAACCTTTACGAGATAAAGTCCCGAGCATTGCTCGTGTACGCGGAAAATCGGCAGCAGTCTTGGGAGGTATTGGCAAAGTTGGCGATGCTAATTTCTGTTCGACTAGTGCAAGTGGAAATGCGAGCGGTATGTGGCAAGTGCTTACACTTGCATGAAATACTACGTTATACACGTTCTATTGGACCATGTGTACTCCGCTCTCGGCGAGTTCCTGCCCCTTTGAGGCTTGACTCCACGTGTAGGATTCCTTGCATGCAACGTTCGGTGCATACTTCTGATCAAGGTATGGTTCTAGGCACTTGCTAACGGATAAAAACTCCAAAGATCCAACATGCAGTTTCTTTGTCAACTGCTGTGATGTCGATACCCATTGGCAGAATGCTCTTTCGCTTCCTGACACCGTTGGCGTTTGCGGCATGCACGGCGGTCTCTGTGCTTCCAGTCGTGTCGTGTGGACCTGTCTCCATTGACTTGGTTCCTAAGACACCTGCGGCGGATATTGATATCGAGGCGCTCGCGAAAAATCTTAGCGAGAATGCTCAGGTCTACGTTCCTAGTGACGAGCCATTCGCTGCGCTCACAGTCCGCTGGTCTAACCTAGAGCCACCGAGCCCGAATGTCGTTGTTGTTGCTGCGATCGAGGACGACGTTTCACAGACCGTGGGTTCTTTATTGTCCCATCATTAATTCCCCCAACTCAAAACAGCTGAACAAAACTGTTCGCGCCAGGTTGCCTTCGCATACAAGAATGATATCCCCATCCTTGCTTATAACGGGCACCATGGTACTCTCGTCTCACTGGGAAAGATGGACTATGGCATTCAAATCTATCTCAGCCAACTAAATTCCCTAGAGATCGCCAAAGACGGAAGTACAGTGACCGTAGGCGGCGGCATCAACTCGCACAACCTGACCGAGAGTCTCTGGGCAGCGGGGAAGCAGGCCGTTACTGGAACCTGCGAATGCGTCAGCTACTTGGGCCCCGCCCTCGGTGGCGGACACGGCTGGCTTCAGGGCCATCACGGCCTCATCTCGGACCAATTCGAGTCGCTGAACGTCGTTCTCGCCAACGGTGACCTGAAGACGATCAACAGCGAGTCCGACCTGTGGTGGGGAATGCTCGGCGCAGGCCAGAACTTCGGTATCGTTACCTCGGCCACGTCGAAGATCCACGATATTGTGTCCCCGAACTGGGCGATCGAGACTATCGTCTTCAGCGGTGACAAGGTTGAAGCCGTCTACGAGGCTGCCAGCAAGGCTCTCCTTAAGAATGGTACCCAGACCGACGATGTCCAGAATTACTCCTACTGGCAGAACGACGCAACGCTCGATCCCAACAACGTAAGCCTCACATACCCCATATCTTTCACAATCTGTGCTCACATACCGACTTCTAGCCCGTGATTATCATGTACATCCTCCAAGAAGGTGTGGACGCCGTCGACCCCGCGTACACAAAGCCCTTCCACGACCTGGAGCCTCTGAAGATCACGCCCCAGTCAGGCGACTACCGCGACCTCGCCGCCTGGACCGACATCGCGCTGGCATCTCCGCCCTGCCAGGACTTCGGCTTCAACAACCCGCGCTTCCCCATCTACCTGCCCTCCTACAACGTGACGGCCATGCGCGCCGCGTACGACGTCTACGCAGCCGCTATCTCGGGCGCCGACAACCCCTGGACGAACTCCATCTTCATGTTCGAGGACTACGCCAGCGCCGGCGTGCGCGAGCGCGACCCGGCCTCCACCGCTTTTGCCTTCCGCGGGGACCTGCTGCTCGCCGCGCCGCTCATCATTTACAACTCGACCGGCGCGGATGAGGACAAGAGGGTCAAGGACCTGGGCAACCAGCTGAGGGAGATCATCAGGGAGGGTAGCGGCAGGGAGGAGCTGCATGCGTACGTTAACTATGCGTATGGGGACGAGGGTGTGCCAGCGTGGTTTGGCGCCGAGGAGTGGAGGGGCGAGCGCCTGAGGGCACTGAAGAACAAGTATGATCCCACGGGCGTGTTTAGCTTTTATGCGCCAATCGCGTGAGGTCGAGTGGTGGCTGGAATCAGCACGATAAAATTTGGTAATGTGAACCATGAAGTTGAAGCGTATACTTTCCAGTCGAACCTAAGTTCCAGATCGCCTCAAGTGCCAACTACGTTGCATCAAGCCATGGCCGCTTTCCACATGTTCCCATCTGGCTGTTTCCCCAGGGCCGACCATTGTCGACGAGTACAAGTACTTCCGGGTCGTGCTTTGTCGTGGGTTCGTTGAGAGGGAGGCAGGTGACATATGGCTCGAGCAGTGGGCTCTTGCTGGTGATCCCGCTCATCGTTGAACCGGGATCAGTATCAAATGCAATATTACCATATGAGCGGCTGGCGGTTTCTTTTGTGGTCATATGTGGCTACATGCTTTACTCGCACAAAAGGAATCTGGATACCGTCGTCGCGCTGCAAACACAATCATGGCCTCCTGTCACCGTCGTCTCCCACTCCGCAGTACTACGGCGACTGCTAATGAGCACCACCTTGACAAAGAAACTCTCATTTCCTCGAGCTCACTCAGTCACAGAATCCCGGGTAGAGTTCATGAGCTCAAATCGGGGTGATGGCTTGCAGCTTGCCTCAGCTGTGAGCACGGCGATACCGCGTGCATCATAAGCGACGCTTACATGCGAAAGCAAGCGGGAAGGAGGTTGCGGTGAGGCTCGTCAGGCCGTCCGTGAATGGTGCAGCCAGCAGCTGAAACTCCAGAGCCTGCACCTTCGTCTATTGCATCGCGGAAGCAGGCCGCTCTGTCAGCTCGCCGGCCCTCCGCGGTGTGAAACGGGTGGACAAGTTATCCAGGGTCGCGCTTCGCATGAGGAGATTCCAGGGCTGACGGAACAAGTACAACGCTTCCAGGTAAAATCGGATGACGCCTCGGGGTTCAGAGATTAGCAGCGGCGTTATATTATGGTACGGATGGGTTGAAGATGCCGCCTGGTACATGCGCATCACATCCGGGAGGGTGTGTTACAATCCCTGGCACCTCATGAGATTTTCTGCCCGATGGGTCATGGTCCTGCAAGACATTGAAATCTCTAGTTACACAAGGCCGCGCATGACCTGGACTGAACATGACGAGTGCTCTTCGCTTCGTTGGTCTTGATTCAGCCGCACCAGCTCAGTCTCTCTCCCAGACTGTCGGGACGCGATCGGCTGAGCAGGGGTGCGTGGTGGCATCACGCGCTCAACGACCCCGAACACGCCCGACGGATATGACACGTCTTCTTTCCTAGTACCCTGGAACGGCAAAGGACGCTACAGCTCGGCGGTGATGCTGCAGATGTGATCAACGTGGCGGTGCGTGGTGCCCAACACACGTAGGAGGCTGCGATGCACGAACACCTGGCTGAGACACAGCTCCGTAGCCTTTGGGAAGGCACATGAAGCTGTCAGACTTGCAGATTGGGTGTGCGCGCGTGTGTGTTGTTACCCACGCGGTGGGTAAATGGGGCGTGAGGGCGCACACAGATCCCGCCTGTAGGGGACGGGTTGTCGCACGGCAGGCTTAGTTCGACGTGCTGTACAGTAGCCACGCCGTCTGCCGTGCACTCCGGAATGCGTTTTGTTGGGTCTCAGAGGGGGTGGCGAACACCAGTATCAAGTTGATGATTTCGGCCTTTCCCTGTCCTCCAACAAAGATCTGCGGGCCGGATGGGAGGCCATCGACAGCTACTCGCCCAGCCTTTGGGGACGCTCCTGCACAGAGGTGAGTTGGTCCCAAATTTACCAAACGCCGACTTCGGGTTGTGGACTTCGACTGTCGACCTGCATTGGCTCGATCTTCTTGATGAGAACATGTAAGCTTTTAGCACTGCAGTCATCAGTCGTTCCAAAATGGTAGGTACAGATTAGCCAACCCATGTCCTGCAGGCTGAACCGAGACAGCACGTGTGAGGTCGCCGGAGCCGCGGGGAGGAGCACGAATGTGGCTGCAGCCTCGCGTGGCGAACATCAGTGACTCGTCATCGTCCAATACGACCGCAGAAGCACAGGCAATGTCCTTCACTTCGAGTTTAAGATGGGACTATGATGGGGAGCATGCAGGTGCTTTCATATGTCGACAATGTAGAATAAGTTGGAAAACACGAGTTGTTGCCGAGGTATGGAAAGGTGCGGTTGAAGTGCTTGGAAGGAGCTCGGTGTGCTGTGGGGTCACGGAGCACATCTCCGGAGGACGTGTCCAACCGCTGCGTCGCAGCGCTGCGGCTCGCGAAGTTTGGCCGCGCCCCCCCCCCCCGGATGCGCTGTTATTTTATCAAACCACAACACTATCAGCAAACACCTCATGTCCACCTCAACGAACGTAGGGAAACAACTCCATCGTGGCCCTTATTCCCTTCCATTTCAAATCTCTCTCTTTCTTTTATGATTCTCTGGTTGTGTTGCGGATCTCTACAGATAACGCCGGAGCTTGTGTCCCGCACAGATCATCGTTTAAGCAGGCATCAGCTCTAAAGTTGTGAAGGAAGACACGAGAGTGCTGGGGCCGGTATATCTCTGCGCTGTATAGTGACAGGATTCGTTGCTTGCCAGGCAACCACGCAGGACCAGTACGACCCAGTCAAGCCTCTCCATAATTACGTATCCGGGCATATTTCTCAGCATCTGAGACAGCTTCCAATCAACTCTCCTTCCTTCCAACCTGTTACCCGGCTGCTGCTGTAAGCCCCTAGCCCTCTACACCATGGCAGCCACACCGCCAGAATCAGCACCAACCTCGACGGCGCGGGGAGCAGGCCTGCCGGGCTTCACCAAGATATCCAACGTGGTGTACCTCTACCGCCCAGAAGCCCGAAAGTCATCGGCATCCTCGGCCCCCTCCTCCTCTCCCTCCTTCTCCACCAAATCGCCGAGGCTCATCGTGCTCGCCGGCTGGATGGGCGCCCGTGAGCCACACCTCGCAAAGTACACCACCAGGCTGCAGGCGATGTACCCGGACTCGCCCATCGTGGTGCTGCGCTCCTTCGTCCACCACTTCACCACGAGGGCCTCCTCCCACCCCAAGGAGATCGCCGCTGCCGTGCCCGTGATCCGGTCCATCATGGCCGACAGTGACGTGAAGGAAGGAGAAGAAGAAGAAGACGGCCAGCCATCCGTGCTTGTCCACGTCTTCTCTAACGGCGGCTCTGCCGCCCTCAGGCACCTGCGCGAGCAGTACGCCGCCGCCGCATCATCCTCCTCCCCAGGCGGGCGAGGCTCGCTGCCCCGGCACGTAACGGTGTACGACTCGGCGCCGGGGCGGTTCCGGTGGCAGCGGAGCGTGACGGCCTTCATGGCATCTACGGCACGGATGGGCATCCTGGCCCGGCTGGCCATGCGGGTCTTTGTGAACTGCCTGTTCGCGTTCTACTGGGTTGCGCATGTCCCCTGGGGCCGCCCGGGCTACCTCGGCCGCATCTGGCTCGCGCAAAACGACCGCGCTGCCAACGCAGCTGAGGTGGGCAGGGCGTACATCTATAGTGAGGAGGACGCCCTCGTGGATTACCGTGACGTCGAGGAGCATGCGGCCGCTGCGGTGCAGAACGGGTTTACATTAGCGGCGCTGGAGAAGTTTGTGGGTAGCGCGCACGTTGCTCATGTACGGGTTGATGAGGCAAGGTATTGGGCCATTGTCAAGGACACTTGGGAGAATGGTCCCCGTGACAGTGTAGCACCGCGATAGAAGGAACTGGAGGACTTTCGTGGTAAAATGTTCATGTACCGAAGACTTGTTTCCTGCTCATTGTAGAATCTAATTTATCCCGAGAGCTCGCGTGCCTTCCTTCCTGGTGCGCCACCAAATCTAGCGAGATTCAGATGCATCTAAGACACTACCCCGAGAAGCCATGCAAATGCGAGTAGATGGAGAGTGTTCATATAGTCGTTCACGTCGTTATTCGCCCCGCGCCCACCAAATCGACTCTTGCCAGCTGAGCCTACGCCTTCACCGCCACACTAGCCAATTCCCAATGAATGTCAAGGCAATTGTCGTCATCACCGAACCTTCCTTCTCTTGCTGCTGTCATGATGCCTAGAATGGTGGCTGGAACCTTTGCCTTTGCTGCTTGAGGAAGAGCTGCTACCTGAGCTGGCGGTGCTGCTACCGGCGGTGCTGCAGGCTGGGATCAAGAGGTCGTCGTTGTAGGGCTGTTGGTCGTCGCCAAGGCTCATGGCGTAGCTACACGAGGCGCACTCGAGAGCCGGATCGTGCTGGTCCATGTTGACGCCTCTCCTGCAATCGCCGAAGCCACCGTTGTTCTTGGCCTCGAGACACGATACGCTCTGCTCCAGCTCGGGGACAGTGTAGTACTGGCCGCAACGGATGCAATTGCCCGAGAATATGACCATGCGGCACATGGTCACTTTGCGTTGATGTGGTGGTGCGGCGTATGATGTGGGAATGGGGATGCAGGGCACTCTTGGTTCTTTCTCCTCTCCTCTTTCTCTGGTTTCCCTTCCTAGGGGAAGATTCTTCTCTTCTGAAGCATATTGTTAGCTCTTATGTCTTTCAAACTTTTCCCCCCCTCGGACTCGGAGAAAGCGACGTGATCAACGTGTGTCAGCTTACAGGATGAAATATTTTTTTTTCTTGCGTTGGTGACGAGCTTGTGCTGTGCCGCGGTGTCCTTGTTGTTTGGGTTACCGAAGGTTTGGGTCGATGGATAATGTGCCGAGGTGGAGGTGGGGCTGGGTACCAGACAGCTGGGACGGTTGAGTTGGGATGGAAGTAAGGTTTTCGCGGGAGCCACTACAAGTCTGGTCGGGATGGGAGGGGTGGAGCGGGCCTTTTTGAGTCCTTCTGTAAAATGACATCTGGTGTAAGACGGTGTGGATGTTGTACAAAATGTAGAACGGGAAAGGGAAACGCAGTCAGTGAGCGAGCGAGAAGGCGAGAAGGCGAGTGCATGTGACGGGGGTGAGGAACAAAGGAAGGCAGAGGCAGGTTGAAAGGAGGCAGTAGATAGTCCAGGATGAAGACGTGAACCGGGCCCGTTCTGGCGACCGGCTTCCTTGGGGCTTCTAGCCCCGGGCTAGTAATTCTCGGAGTCGAACCATGCTCTGTGTGCCCAGGTTGATGCTCCGGACGTGGAGTGTCTCTGCAGACTTGGGTGTCCATTGGCACGACAGCCTCCTCGTGCGTACCAGGCGAGTGCCGCAGTGCCGTGTCAGGCTGCCTAGTTCCTGGGCTCCGAGCACTGGAGACTGGGATGATGGTTTGGCATTGGGAGTCTGGTTGTCCACTTCATGGTATTGCCCATCTTGTTCTCGTTATTAGCGCCGTTGCTGTAACACAGTGCCGCCATTCGTCAGACAGAAAAGAACGAGGCATATGCATAACCTTGATTTGCCCATCAGCTCACAGGTACTGTGGGGAGGTACTTTTTGGCACCATCAGAATCTGCATCCTGTCTCAGCCGGGCCCAGTCCTCTGGGTAGCCCATGCCAAGGCTGGCGCCACCCGCCCTGGTACAGCCCCCAGGGACAGGGATCCGGGAGCTGAGGGGGAGGGGGCCAGCGAAGATGCAGTGTACCTCGACCATGCTGCTTGTTGCTGCTTGTCGTCGCTGCCGCTGCGGCGTCCGTGTCGGTGACCAGGCTTCGAGCTTGGGGTCCGGCATTCCAGCCGGCCTGGCTGTTGGTGGTGGAACTACCGCGAGTGGTCGGGCGATTGCATGCCATGCGCAGCCACACGCGCAGCCCTGCAAGTGTGTTGTGCTGTGCCGTGATGTGCTGCTTTATTTACAACAGTATTTGTGTGTGATGTGCCATCTTGCCGCAGTGTGTTATGCGAGTGGCTCGGTGCGGGTGTGCGGGTGTGCTGGCGGGTTGGTTTGTCTGGTTGGTGCGCATTCGCTGTGAAGGTACGTAGAGAAAGAAGTGTGGCCGTTGGTTCCCAAGCGTGGTGCTGTGGCATGGACCCCACCCAACCTTCAGCTGCAGTGCCTCTAAGCGAAGACGGGAATATGCAGGCCATGATCCCAGGAAGACCACTTAGATGTCCTGGCCGATGTCCTGGCCGCGTGCTGCGCTGCATAATAACTTCCCCGACGTTTGATTGTCATGATCATCATGTCGTGTCTAGTTGGACCAGAATGAGGTCGTTCAGCATGTGCCGCTTCCTTCAGAAGCAACCGAGGGGCGCCGGAAGGTACAGCGGGCAGGGCGGCAGGGTGGCAGGCAGGCTGGAAGGAAGGAGAGACCCACGAAGCTGAGGAGGGGTTCTCAACCACCAAGTCTCCCTTCACCGGCTGTACAGCGGACTACCCAACTCCACTCTACACTATCCTTCACTCTCCACCGTGGACGGTTCTCTCCGTCTCTCCGTCTCTCTCCCACCGCATCGGTGCCAGCAGTGTCTTGCATGCTTGTTATGCGCACTAGAGGGATGGATGTACAGAAGGCAACGTCACTATCAAATCAAATCGTATCAACCCCTCCCCTCCCCTCCCCGGAATCAGGCCAATTAGGTGTCATTCTGGCTCCTCTCCCGGCAATCTGGGAAGGATTCACTAGACTCTGCCTAATTTTTCCCAGTTGGCTGCAGTCAAAGCTACCAAGTAAGCTAGCCCTGGATGGTTCCTCTGCCTCGGGTCTCATCCCACCGCCCTCCATTCGTTGCTGTGCCTTGCAAACGAAGTGATGCCCCCCCCCGGTCTGTGTGCACAAGGCCTGCGCACACGCTTCAGTTTTTTAAGTTTTTTTTACTACTAATTCTACTATAACTCACTCAAATCTTTACTTAAAAATATTTTTAATAAGTTTTACTATATATATATTAATAATATTATAATTTATTTAAACTCTAAGAAAGAATATATAAAGTATATTACTAAAATATTAAACTACCTTTAAGATACTAGATTATAAGTAGATTTAAAAAAATATAAGTTTTATATTATATAAACTAAGTTTTTAGGGTTTATTATTAAGACCTCTAGTATAATAGTAAACCCTGTTAAGCTAGAAGCTATTAGCTAATAAAAGAGGCCTATAATTATTAAAGGGGTCTAGTTATTTCTGGGATTTTATAATTTCTACCGTAAATTTATACCCAAATTTAGTAGGATAGCTAAGTCCTTATCTAACTTTACTTAAAAGGGAAAAAGTTTCTATTAGATAACTAAATATAAGACTTTATTTAAATAGCTAAAGGATATTTTCTTAAAGCTACTAATTTTAGCTTACTTTTATTATAATTTAAAAACTTAACTTAAAACTAATACCTTAGATAATACCCTAGCTAGTATATTATTATAATATTATAATAATAACTAGTTACCTATAAGCTATTTTTCTAAAATAATAGTACCCGCTAAAATAAATTACGGTATTTATAATAAGAAACTATTAGTTATAGTTTAATTACTCTAATTCTAGGAGGCTAAACTAATAGGGGTATAATATATACTATTTAAAATTATAATAAATTATCGGGTATTAATCTACTTTAATATAAAGAAACTTCTAAACTTTTAATAAGCAGGCTGGGCTAAGTATTTTTCTTATTTCTATTTTTTAATAACTTATTACCCTAGGACTAAAAACCAGGTAGTTAATACTTTAATACGGGAACCTATTAATACCTATTTGTAAAAGAAATAATATAATATATATTAGACTATATATATCTTTTACTAAGAGTAATTTAATATAAGAAATATCTTTACCTTTAATCTCTATAATATATTAAATACCGATCTTTAGTATAAAAAGTTTAGCTTCTTACTAAATAATCTAGATATAATTATAAATATAAATAAACTAGAGGAGTTTTACCTTTTTTTACCTCTTAAGTAGTTAAAATTAAAACTAATAGGTTAATTATTAAAAATAAATTATAAATATTCTATACTAAAAACTTATTATAATTAAGCTAGGAAGTTTAAAGCTAATTAGTATTTTATAGAAAACTATTATATTACTTACTAGAATCACCTAGTGTCATGGTAACAGGCAGGCAGGTTTGGGTAGGTAGATATTAAGCAGGCGGCAGATAGTCTATTTAGCTACATACAGGCTCTATCCTTAGTAGGTATAGGCTCTGTTAACAAGACGTAGCTTAAAGAGCTATAAAATAGGATTTAGGATAGGTTACAGAGTTTTATCTAAGCTAGTACTTATATAATCAGGCCCTAACCCCTTTAGGTTAGGTGGTAGTCTACGGTAAACTACTCTTAGGAAGCCAGGGCTGTAATAGTACCCCCCTTTCTAGAACTAAACTCCTAAGAGGTTGATTTAGGGGCCAGGCTTATAGGGGTATCTCCTATAAAAGTTATATATAACTTTCTAAGTATTCTCTAGGTATAAAGTAGATACCTCTTTAAGTTTATTATATCTAGTCTATTTAACTATATACTTTAAATAGGGGTAGCCTTGGCTATAATAATCCTAATAGAAATCCAGAACCTCTTTAACTTCCTACTCTTATAATCTATCTACTTTAACAGGTAGTAGAAGTTTATTTCTCTAGGCAGGTAGTAGATTATTAGTAGTAGGTTATAGTAGACTAATATAAAAAATAGGGTAAATCCTTATTAACTTAGGTAGGGTTAGGTGGTAAGCCTAGGGGCTTATAATTTTCTTAATTTAAAATAAACTATAGTTCTTTTAATTTAATTTCTTAGTAGGGTATATGGTCTTAATATTACAGGTATTAAGCTAAACTTCTTAGCTAACTTTATATTAATAAGTAAGATAATACTTCTAGTTAGCCTATTCTTTATAATAGACTTAGGTAGTAAGTATCTTACTCCTTATATACTTGGTAATTTCTTACATCTAGGTTATAAACTTCTTAGTATTATAAGTAGTAGGTCTTCTAGTAGGTAGAATAGGCTTAAATCCTAACTAGGGGTAAAACCTATAGTTCCTAAAAAATAGGGTAATAGTAGTAATCTTAGAGATAATATTATTTAATATAAATTTGGCTAGTAGTAGCTAATTAAACTAATTATCTTGAAGATAAGTTATATATAGGTATAGGTATTATTCCAGGATAGTATTTATTTATTTAATTTATCTATTAGTTTTAAGGTAGTAGATAGTAGATAATATAGTAGAGATCTTTAGGTAGTAGGTAAGGTATTTCCAGAATTTAGATATAAATTAAGGTTCTTAATTAGATATAATTATTACGGGTAAGCTATATAGCTTCCAGGTATACTTAATAAATAGGTAGGTAGCTTTTTTGGAATTACAGGTTTCCTTATAGGAAATAAAGTACCTTATCTTTATAAGATGGTTAATAATAACTATAATAGTATTATAGCCTTAGCTAACAGGTAGGTATATAATAAAGTCTACTAAGATATCTCTCTAAATATATTTAGGTATAGGTAGTAATCTAAGTAAATCCTAATAGCCTTCTCTATTTGGCTTTACTTAGCGGTATTAGTAGCAGTTTATAATCTACTATTATATAAAGTATAATATCTAGGGCCAGTAATATTCTTGGTCTAAGATCTTGTAGGTTTTTATAAACCTAGAGTAGCCGGTAATTGGGGAGATATAATAGGTATCTAGGAGTTTAGCTTTTAGTTTAGGTAGATTAGGTACATATAGGTAGTTTCTATAGTACAGGTAGCCGTTTTAATTTTTATATTTAGCCAGGATTAGTATTAGGTAATACAGGAAGCTTTCTTTTAAAGCCTTTAAGATAAAATAAGAAATCAGGTTTTTAAAATAGCCTTTTTTAAATAATATAAATATCTCTTTATCCTAAAATAGGTAGGTAGGTTTAATATAGTAATAGGTAGTAGCCAGAAAATAGATAATCTTTCTTACTAGTAAGATAATTATAGCTTAGTCTATAGTAAACTAATTGGGTAATAGTATAGGGTCTAGATTCTCTTTTTTTAATACTATTTGGCTCTAGTACTATAGTTTCTTATCTCCCTCTTAAGAAAGATCTTCTAACCTCTTAGTTAGTATATCTGGCTTAATACCTTATTTACCCGGTTAGTAGGTAATCTAGAAGTTAAACCGGGATAGGAATTTAACCTAGTAGGCTTAATAGTAATTAAGTAGCTTTATTATCATAAAGTACTCTAGGTTCTTATAGTCTGTAATAACCTTAATAGGGGATAAAGCCCCCTCCAGCTTAGGTTACTATTCTTTAAAGTAGTAAATAATAGCTAGTAGTTCCTTATTGTAGATCTTATAATTATATTTAATTACTAAGTATTTTTTGGAGAAGAAGGTAACAGGTTACAGGATTCTATTATCTCTATATTAAGATAATACTCTAGTAGAGATAAAGTTAGATATATTAGTTTCTAGGATAATATCCTTTTCCTAGTTAAAATAGGCTAATATAGGGGCCTTGGTAAAGACTATCTTTAGAATATTAAAAAATTCTTTATAAAAGGAGTTAAAGTTAAATTATACTCCTTTCTTTATCAGGTAGACTAGTAGTAATATTATCTTTAAGAAGTTACAAATAAAATACCGGTAGAAGTTACTAAACCCTATAAAGGCTTATATATTAGTTAAATAGGTTAGGGTTTTCTAGTTAATAATAGTCTTAACCTTTTTTAGGTCTATTTGGATACTATAAGTACCTATAATTAGGCTTAAGAAGATTATTTCTTCCACAAAAAATTTACATTTCTCTAGTTTAGTATATAGCCTAGCCTTTTATAAGATAGTTAGGACTAGTTATAAGTATTCTTTGTATTCTAATTAAATATAGCTATAAATTAGGATATTATTAAGGTAAGTAGTATAAAATATATCTAGGTATAGCCTTAGGGTATTATTAATAAATCTTTAGAAGGTTAATAGTACTCCAGTAAGTCTAAATAATATTACTAAGGTCTTAAATAATCTAAAACGGGTATAAAAGACAGTTAGGTATTCTTCCTCTTTATGTATTTACAGGTTATTAAAGATAGTAATAATATTAATCTTTAAGAAATACTTTATTTCCTTTAGGTTATTTAGAGACTCCTTAGTTAAGGGTAACAGGTATTAGTCTTTAACAGTAATATTATTCAAGGTACAGTAATCTATATAAAACCAGAGGCCTCCTCTAGGCTTAGATATAAATAGGATGGGTAATATAATATAAAAAAAGCTGGGGTAGATAAAACCTTTCTATAGATTTTTATCCAGCTATTCCCTTAGGGTAGTAAGTTTATTACGGGATATAGTATATAGTAGGCTAAATAGGGGTATTTTCTTATCTATAAGCTAGATATAATAGTTATAAGGGTAGTATAGGGGTAACCTCTTAGCCTCTTTAGGTAAAAAGATATCTAGAAACTCTTGGAGTTTATTAGGTAATATCTTAGATAAATCTAGATTCTTTTAGTAGGTAGTATTAAACTTAATCTTAAGTATCTTATTAATTTATTCTAGGGTTATTAAAAATAGGTAATAATTATCTTTCTGGGTATAAATAGTAGCTATCTTTAAGGTAATCTGGTAAGGCTTATACTTCTAGAGGATATTGGGATAGGATAAGGGTTAGTAGAAATAGCTAGTCTTTAGGATATCCTATAAGGCCTTTATTTTAGAAGGCTTTCCTAGTAGGTTATAGTTTCTTTAGTAGTATTTACTATTAAATATAACTATATAGGTAATAAAGTAGATAGTTGGGTTATATTATTTTAGCTATAGTAGTCTTAATATAATAAGATAGTAAGTTAATTATATAGTAAATATTATTATATCCTTCTAGTAGTAATTATTAATTTAGTAGGGTAGGTAGGTATAATAAGATATAGTCTTCTCTAAGCTATACCTATTAATTACTTCTAGGCTAAATAGTTTCTTTAGGGGTAGTAAGGAAATTCCTTAGGCTTAGGCCTATTTCTTATTAATAAAAGCCTTTTCTTTAGCTCTAATATCAGTTAGGATATAGGTTAGTATTTTCCTCCCTTTTAATATCAGGTATATAGGTAGTATAAGTATATTTAAGTATTAATTTTACTTATCCTTAATACTTAATCCAGTAATAATAGTAGTAGTAAAGATTTAAAGACGGTACTTAGTAGGAGCCTAAAGGTAACTTATCTTAGGCTTATACTATTTACCAAGCTTTAAGTAGGGAAGTTACTTTATCTACAGATAGGAAAGTAAGGTATAGTATAGGTAGGTAAATAAGAAGGTAAAGATAATATTAGGAAAGTAGGATAAAAGCTATATAAGTAGGGCTAATAGATATCTAGCTGGGGATAGTAGGCTATAAAGTAATTAGAAAAGCTATAATAGTAATATTTATAATACTTCTTGTGGCTATTACCACGGTACTAAGTGTTTAGGTTTATAAGGTCTCTAGTTAGGATTAATTATACAGATATCTTTAGGATAAGGGTAGTAATAGGTTTAGTAATAGTAATATAAGTCTTCTAGGAGGTTAATATTAAGCCAGAGGACGGTTTATAGTAAGAGACTTATTATAAATACTAGCAATACCGGTTATCCAGGAATTACAGGTAATAGGTATATTCTCTAAACTTATCTAAACTAGTAAAGCTATATAGTAGTATATCTTATAGTTTACAAGAGATTTCTTAGAATAATAATAGGGTTAGGATAGTATTAGGTATTTCTCCTTCTAGGGTAAGATATTAAAACTTAGTAAAATAAGTACTAAAGTCTTATCCTTATTACTTTAACTAATATAGATAGTTCTAAGAGTTTTAGATATAATCTAAGTCCCTAAAAGCTTCTTCCAGGTATTTTAGTATAGCTAAGTAATTAATAAATTATAGAACCCTATATAAGATCTTTGGCAATATTAATTTATATATTTTTCCTTTAAGTCTTCCGGTAATATAAGTCAGATAGATAAAGGTGGTAGGAAATTAGTTAATATTAGTATTTATTTTTCTATATATCTATTATATAAAACGGTAAAGGTTATTACAGTTACCGTTAAATTTATTGGGATTAAAGAATTACTTAGAAAGGATAATAGAGGTAGAAGATTAGGTCTTAGTAATAGGAGTTAAAGCTATAGTATTACCTACCAGAGGTTTAGCTAAGCTAAAAAAATCAGGAATTAGGGTAGTAATAATAGATACAGTTAGCTAAGCAAGTTTAATAACTTATTACTTCTTAACTCTTATTTCTATAAGATCTTATTAGGCCTTATCTAGCTAGCCCTATTAGTAGTAAACCACCACATTATAGTCTACTACTTATACCTAAAGGTATTATACCTTAGTATATAAGAAGGTAATCTTATCCTCCTAACTAAAAATATAATTACTTAAATCACACAGGTATAATAGCTATATATTAGGCTAGTTGGTAATATATTTTACTAATTCCTTTAGTAAGTCGGTACTTAGTAGGGGTATAGGCTAGGACGGTATTATTAATACCTAGAGGGGGAAGCTATATAATATCACGGTAACAGGTAGGTAGGTTTGGGTAGGTAGATATTAAGCAGGTAGCAAATAGTTTATTTAGCTATATACAGGCTTTATCCTTAGTAGGTATAGGCTCTATTAACAAGATATAGCTTAAAGAGCTATAAAATAAGATTTAGGATAGGTTATAGAGTTTTATCTAAGCTAGTACTTATATGATTAGGCCCTAACCCCTTTAGGTTAGGTAGTAGTTCACGGTAGACCACTCTTAGGAAGCCAGGGCTGTAATAGTTAGTTATTTTTAATTTTAATAACTTAAAGATTAAAGTAATTAAAGATATTTATTACTAATTACTTATAGCTTACCCTAGAAAAAATAAAATTAATTACTTAGTTAAAGGTTAATATTAGTAACTAGATATAAAAGAAAATATTACTTGGTTTATTAATAACTACTTATATTAAGCTATAAAGTATTAATATAATAAGATACCAGGGCTTTTATACTTATTACTAGCCCCTTATAAAATATAGTAGTATCTAGTTATTAACTTTAAGAAGCTTAATAAAGACT